>CM064890.1:567500-615000 GCA_030347415.2 Decapterus maruadsi
TTGTTGTTGTTGTTGTTGCTGCTCCGGTTCCGTGCAAATTGAAAAATTCCAGCTGGTGAGCGCGAACAATCGATGGAGCCTCCGATGCGTTCAGGGTCTGTCTGTCCACACCAGCAGAGTGATTCAGTGGTAATACAGTATGAACAGGGGGGGGGGGGGGCACAGGCCTCTAATTGTCTAAATGGCAGCACTTAATTTTCTATCAAACATCCCGTCATTCCGACTGTTTTTGCCTCTTATGGTCGGAATGACGGGATGTTTTTCTGTTCTTTTTTTAAACATCCTGCCTGTTGGTTAAAGGGATAGTTCAACATTTAGTCAAACTGTCCCATCACCATAACCTCTATAGTCATAGCAGTAGGTTCGTTACCTTTAATTGTCGGTGCAAGCTGTTTTTAGAACGGCGGAGCAGAGCCGTGAGCTGCTCAGAGCTACGCTACGGAGGCTCATTATGGGATTTCTTGGTTTCCCTCATCAAACTCATCAAATACACAATCCAACAACTCCAGGTGATATCCTCAGCGACCGTGGTGGTGATGTCATCAGTGGGCGGGGCTCACCTCGACGGCTCGGCTCTGATTACGTTAACAAATGGCGTTCTCTCCGTTCAAGTCGACAGAAAGGTTCTGGGTGACGGCTCGCCGGACTAAAGGTCGGCGTCGGGCTCCGGCTGCTAATTAAGTCCAATTGGTGAATGTCAGATCCACAAAGGGCAGCGTCGCTAATCCAGGCTCCGCGCGCACGTGTGTGTGTGTGTGTGTGTGTGGTAGCTGGGAGACAAGGAGGTGTGTGTGTGGGGGGGGTGTGTGTGTGACCATACCTTTGGTCAGTGTCATCACACAGACCAAAGGTATGGGAAAAATAAGACACAATTCATCTTATTATAAATAAACCCAGCAGTTGAGTTTTCAAAATAAAACACAACCCAAGTCCTCAAGGAACGACAGAACCATTTTTCAAAATAAAACGTATTTAAAAAATGTATTTAAAATAAGACACAAGCCCATTTCTAAAGATAAAACTCAACTCTGGCAATTTTGAAAAATAAGACACAATCTCTGAGCTTTCAAAATAAAACACTAGAAAACAACCGAGACTTTTCAAAATAAAACACTAGAAAACACTAGAGTTTTCCATGGGTTCAATCCCCAGCATCTCCAGTGTTTAGACCATAGAATGAAGGAGAGACTCAGTTACACCTGCTGTTTGGGACCAGAACCAGGACCAGGACCAGGACCAGGACCTGGACCAGGACCAGGACCAGGACTCAGTCTAGACGTTGAACTGAGGGTCAGGGTCTGAACCTGTGGAGGACGACGCTACTGTTTTCTCTTCTTCTACTATTTATCTTCTTCCTCTGATCTCACACACTTCCTGTTTGTCTCTGACTCCGAGCTTCTATAAACAGCTTCACACACACACACACACACACACACACACACACACACACACACACACACACACACACACACACACACACACACACACACACACACACACACACACTTGTAAGCAGCATAACCACAGTAAAATATGCGAGTCACCAAACACTTCATTATCATGAAAAATCAACATAACATATGCTCAATGTAAACAGCCCACACTAGACAGGTGTGCACACGCACACACACACACACATTTACACACATTTACACACACACACACACATGCACCTGATTTCCATGACAATTAAAGCGGTGGTGTTGGAGCAGGAGGGCGTCGCTCAGCAGGGGGTTAATGTGGATCCTGCATGCTCGGCCAGGTGGCTGCTGGGGGGGGGGAGGGGGGGGGCTGAGGGGGGGGGGTTACAGGGAGCTGGATGATGAGATAAAACTGAAGAAGCTCAGAAATCTTGATCTGACGTGGTCAGCGTTCGGTCAGGAGCTCAGTCATGTTTGGGACTGAACTGAATTTCCACCGGATTTTGTAACAATGTGACAAAAACGACTCAAACTGACGATCAGATCAGAACAGACGGAGATTCATGGATTCATTGATTAGTAACGGGTTCATTGTTGCAGCTCTTTCAGGTGTCGTTTGTTGGATGTAAAGTAGCTCAACATAAAAACAAGTCAAAGCCTTCGTTGTGTTATTTGTGTTAGTGTTTCTGTAGTTGATGAAGAGGACGACGAAGCAGAGACTTGAGACTCGTGTCCGTCCTGGTATGAGTAATAGATTACTTCTTGTTGACGGCTCATTGCAGCAGCGTTGTGTAGAAAGTGTCGCCTGTTACTGATCAACATCTGGTCTTTGTGTGTTTCTGTGTGTGTGTGTTTCCTGCTGTTGTGAGGATTGTGTTGTGGTTCCAGTCAGACGGAGGATCAGGACTCGGCTTCAGACCAGGATCAGATCTAAACTCAGGGACACGACGTTCATTCTAATGAGAGGAATTATCATTAAAACTGAATAAACTGTCCCCTGATAACACACACACACACACACACACACACACACACACACACACACACACACACACACACACACACACACACACACACACACACACACACACACACACACACACACACACACACACACACACACACACACACGGATCTCTGGTTGGGAAAATTATTTCAATTTGTGTTAATCTATGCGGCGGCCGCGCTGCTCTCCAACATGCAGCTCGTGGGCGGCTGAGAGTGACGGACGGAGCCGTTCCTCGCCGCCAGGTGGGCGGAACAGACACGGGAACGCTGATGCTCCTCTCAGCGCCGCCGGCCGCACATGAGACAAAACGACCAATCGCTGCACACGCTGCAGGGCAAAGGTCAACCAGGTTCATCCCTGGGGAAAATTCGGCCACCGTCGCAAAAGACGTTAAAAGATGCACTTTGAACACCAAACAGGAAGTTGTGATGGCGGCGACCAGCACACGCCTGCCTGGGTCGATCCAACAGGTTGAATACTGGAATTATATTCAAATTTTTCATGGTATATGCTCATTATAGCACAGTTAACAACCAATCAGATTGCCAGATTTCACCTTTCTGTTTCATAAGTAACATTAAAGGGATAGTTCAACATTTAGTCAAACTGGCCCATCACCATAATCCCTATAGTCATAGCAGTAGGTTCGTTACCTTTTAATTGTCGGTGCAAGCTATTTTTAGAACGGCGGAGCAGAGCCGTGAGCTGCTCAGAGCTACGCTACGGAGGCTCATTATGGGATTTCTTGGTTTCCCTCATCAAACTCATCAAATACACAATCCAACAACTCCACAACGCTCTGGTGGACAAGTTGTGACCTGCACATTCACCACGCTATGAGATAATAACACAACGTTACCACACAGAGTTGGTTTAGAGGGAAATTCAGAGACTGTTGAAGAAAAACTGTCCTTCAAGGACAGTTGTTCATCACCAGTCTCTGAATTTCCCTCTAACAACAACGTTGTGTTATTATCTCATATCCCTTTTTTTCCCCATGAAATAAAGATTTCAAATATAAGCATCATCATCGTAGACGATGGACAGCTCAGATAGAGACTGTAGCGCTGCCTCCTCAGAGCTGGATCAGGTTTCCTCAAAGTGCCTCCATTTGTTTCCTGCAGCATTTATACATGTGTGTGTGTGTGTGTGTGTGTGTGTGTGTGTGTGTGTGTGTGTGTGTGTGTGTGTGTGTGGCTGAGCGAGACGGCGCGGAGCTTCAGAGCTTCATTTCTCTGTGGGACGTTGTCATCTCCATCAGAATTAAAAGGCCGGTCCAAAACGCTGCTGCAGCACGGGACACCTGCTGGGAATCAAACACACGTCTGTCTCTCCGTCTCCGTCTCTGGCAGCAGAAACATCCACCGCCATTGTCTGAATAATACTCCATTTACTGCTGCATTATCATTATGTAGGGCCTGTAAGCAGAGGAGGGAAAACAAAGAGAGGGTTAGAGGAGGGGGGGGAGGGGGGGGGGCATTAACACAAATATGAAAAAATGTGCGAGCGAGCAGAGAAAAAAAACCAAAAACAAAAAGCGTTGGTGCCCTTCAACAGAAAGCCCCTCCGGCCTGCAGGCGGTCCTAATTAGAAGGCAAAGCTTTTTGACGGTAAATTGATTTTTAATTGTTCAGTCGCTGCATTCATCCAGGTGGCCAACTTCCCCCATTTAATCCCTCTGTGTGTGTGTGTGTGTGTGTGTGTGTGTGTGTGTGTGTGTGTGTGTGTGTGTCTCTTTGAGTGCAGAGAGAGACGACAACACACTGGAAGCTGACAAACAGCCGAGTTGCGCCGTAATTGTCAGTAATGCTTTTCTACTTTAGTCATTTTGGACGAGGCGCAGAGCAAACAGTCGCTGCAAATGTTTTTCTTTTCCATTTGCTTTGGGGTTTTATTTTTATGTTTTCTGTGTCAGTCAGTCTTCGTGTGCAGCTGCCTCGCTCAGATCCAATGAAAACAGAGCAGGTTTTCAGAATAAAACACCTCAGAGAAACCAAATCCAGTTCAGTAAGCAGCTTTAACAAACATCTACCTTTATTTTGAAGGAGCTTTAACAAACATCTACCTTTATTTTGAAGGAGCTTTAACAAACATCTACCTTTATTTTGAAGGAGCTTTAACACAAACATCTACCTTTATTTTGAAGGAGCTTTAACAAACATCTACCTTTATTTTGAAGGAGCTTTAACAAACATCTACCTTTATTTTGAAGGAGCTTTAACAAACATCTACCTTTATTTTGAAGGAGCTTTAACACAAACATCTACCTTTATTTTGAAGGAGCTTTAATACAAACGTCTGCTTTTATTTTGAAGGAGCTTTAATACAAACATCTACCTTTATTCTGAAGGAGCTTTAATACAAACATCTACCTTTATTTTGAAGGAGCTTTAACACAAACATCTACCTTTATTTTGAAGGAGCTTTAACACAAACATCTACCTTTATTTTGAAGGAGCTTTAACAAACATCTACCTTTATTTTGAAGGAGCTTTAACAAACATCTACCTTTATTTTGAAGGAGCTTTAACAAACATCTACCTTTATTTTGAAGGAGCTTTAACACAAACATCTACCTTTATTTTGAAGGAGCTTTAACAAACATCTACCTTTATTTTGAAGGAGCTTTAACAAACATCTACCTTTATTTTGAAGGAGCTTTAACACAAACATCTACCTTTATTTTGAAGGAGCTTTAACAAACATCTACCTTTATTTTGAAGGAGCTTTAACAAACATCTACCTTTATTTTGAAGGAGCTTTAACAAACATCTACCTTTATTTTGAAGGAGCTTTAACACAAACATCTACCTTTATTTTGAAGGAGCTTTAATACAAACGTCTGCTTTTATTTTGAAGGAGCTTTAATACAAACATCTACCTTTATTCTGAAGGAGCTTTAATACAAACATCTACCTTTATTTTGAAGGAGCTTTAACACAAACATCTACCTTTATTTTGAAGGAGCTTTAACACAAACATCTACCTTTATTTTGAAGGAGGTTTAACACAAACATCTACCTTTATTTTGAAGGAGCTTTAACACAAACATCTACCTTTATTTTGAAGGAGCTTTAATACAAACATCTACCTTTATTTTGAAGGAGCTTTAACACAAACATCTACCTTTATTTTGAAGGAGCTTTAACACAAACGTCTACCTTTATTTTGAAGGAGCTTTAACACAAACGTCTACCTTTATTTTGAAGGAGCTTTAACACAAACGTCTACCTTTATTTTGAAGGAGCTTTAACACAAACGTCTACCTTTATTTTGAAGGAGCTTTAACATAAACGTCTACCTTTATTCTGAAGGAGCTTTAATACAAACGTCTACTTTTATTTTGAAGGAGCTTTAACACAAACGTCTACCTTTATTTTGAAGGAGCTTTAATACAAACGTCTACTTTTATTTTGAAGGAGCTTTAATACAAACATCTACCTTTATTTTGAAGGAGCTTTAATACAAACGTCTACCTTTATTTTGAAGGAGCTTTAATACAAACGTCTACTTTTATTTTGAAGGAGCTTTAATACAAACGTCTACCTTTATTTTGAAGGAGCTTTAACACAAACGTCTACCTTTATTCTGAACCTTCAGTCTGTGTCGTCTCCAGCACCAGAGGATTGTGGGTCGTGCTGACAAATAGAGCTGAACCAGCTGTGTGTGTGTGTGTGTGTCTGTGTGTGTGTGTGTGTGTGTGTGTGTGTGTGTGTGTGTGTGTGTGCGTCCAGCTCCTCGGTCGCCCCGGGCGCTTCAGGTGAGAGAATCAATTAAACAAGAAGAGAGTCTCATGGCTTTTGTATCCGAGCTTGAACTCACACGTGTTCACCTTCATAACAAAACATGGCCGCCGGGCACAGAGCTGCACACACACACACACACACACACACACACACACCGATATGATATACAGCATGTGTGTGTGTTTATACAGAGCGAGGGGAGATGACACCTGTTAATGAGACGTGTCTCTGGATTCAGGTTCATAACGTCTATAAAATAAACATAACATTTGTTTATTAAAATGTCCATATGATTAATTTTACAGATGTTGTGGGAATAAAACATATGTTCATGATGTATATTTAATTTATATATGTAGGTTTAAATCACACGTAAGATACATTTTTGCCATCTTTCATTTCCTTTTTTTTATTATCTTTTTTTCAAGGAATTTTGAAAAACTTTTGGAGAAATTTTACCACTTTTTTCTGCAACATTTTAACTTTAGGTTATTATCATCGTCATATTAATCCACTTCTAATGATTGGAGTTTAAATCCAGCTTTTTTTCTTCTTCTCTGTTTCTACTGCGTTACGGCGCCACACGCGGGCCTGGAGGACGTACCGCGGCGTTACGGCGCCACACGCGGGCCTGGAGGACGTACTGCAGTGCAGCGTTACGGCGCCACACGCGGGCCTGGAGGACGTACTGCAGCGTTACGGCGCCACACGCGGGCCTGGAGGACGTACTGCAGCGTTACGGCGCCACACGCGGGCCTGGAGGACGTACTGCAGCGTTTAGAGTCTCATGTTTTCATTGGATCCGTGTGGACGCAGATATTTCTGGAAATGATTTTTTGGTGAAGCTTGTTTCCGTGTGGACGAGGCCTCAGACACATGAATGACTGATTATCTGAGCGGTCAGTGAACACACCGTCAGCCTGACACTGATGCTGCGTGGACATGTGGACGCCGCTGAGAGAGAGAGAGAGAGAAATGCCCTTCTCTTCTTCTTTGGTATGGAAATGTGCAGCGCGTAGAGCAGATATGATAAAATATCTGCCTTTTCCCTCCGAACGCCGGCGGCTGTTTGGACATCTGCTGTGTGCGGCGCCACGGCGGTCTGGCCTCAGCCGGACACATGGGAAATCAACATGCACATTATTTCAGGCAACATAGACTCCGGCTCAGTGGTCGACCCACACACTCACTCACTCACTGGTGTGTTTAAAGGAGAAACGCATCCCAAAACAAAAAGAGAGCGGTGGCGGTGGCGGTGGCGGTGGCGGTGGCGGCGGCGGCGGCGGTCCGTTCGCCTCCTCCTTACGGATCATCGGCCAATCACGTGCAGCCAAAAAGTTTTTACAGTGGGAAGAAACTTCTCCATCGACGAGGCGTCGCAGATACAGACGGTTGGAAACGAACGGCTCTGAGGACGGTAACGTCAGAACAGGATGAAATAAACATGCAAACAAGGAAATGCTAAAGGGATAGTTCAACATTTAGTCAAATTGTCCCATCACCATAACCCCTATAGTCATAGCAGTAGGTTCATTACCTTTAATTGTCGGTGCAAGCTGTTTTTAGAGCGGCGGAGCAGAGCCGTGAGCTGCTCAGAGCTACGCTACGGAGGCTCATGGGATTTCTTGGTTTCCCTCATCAAACTCATCAAATACACAATCCAACAACTCCTATATTCTGCACAGAAGATCTTTGGTTTCATCCATATTAAAGGATTACTGACTGAACTTAATACACACAATGTTATTTTATACTAGAAATAGAGACTGTAACAGAAAGATTATGTGACTTTATTACATTACTATATTTAGATTCCAAACATTAGTGTGTGAACACAGAAATCATTGATGTTTCTTGTTCACTTCCTGTGAATCACAGTGAAACTCCGCCCCCTGCTGTTCAGCTTTAACACTGCACTGGAAAAAAAAAAACATTTAAAAAAGGATGTTTAAAAATATCATTTACACATCGATCACGCTTCATCTGTTTTAAAAACTCACATCTACAGTGTTTTATTTTATTTCTGAAAACCCACTGTTTATTTAAAGTTGAGGTTTAAAATTCAGTTTTAAACAGAAATGAATGAATGAGGGTAAAACTGTTCTGTTGTGTTATTGGTTGTTTTTCATTTACAATTTTTTGCGTTTCTTCTCCATGAAGAACATTGAGATGATCCTGTGGAGAAGGAACCAGCAGATGGAGCTGGAAACACGTCAAATTAACTTAAAGTTTAACTTCTCTCTGGTTTCAACGACAGTGAGTCCAGTTCAACTAGTTCACTTGTTAAACGTTTAATAGTGCAGCGGTTCAAGTTACAGTTCACGTGTGAGCTTTATTTTTCTGTGTAGAGAATGAATCACTGTCTTCTCTGTAAGTTAACTTATGTAATTGTTGTTTTGTTCATTAATATTGTTTAGATCTACAGTTTCAGGACACAAACAGACGTCGCCGTTGGAGACAGAAGAAGCAGCAGCAGCTTTTTATTGCAGAGCCAGAAAATCAAAGTTTTTTTGTTTTTTTTTAAAGACAAGAACAAGAACGATTGGAGTCGGAGACAAGAGACAGATCCGTCCGTTCAATCGATCGGGCAATAAATAAAAACACAAACTACATCGGCGCAAATACACAGTCGCTGACCGGAAAGCTGAGACCGGCCTGTAGCCGTGGCAACAGCGCCAAAAAAAAACAAACATCTGGGCTGAGAAATCCAACGAAGAAGAAGAAGAGGAGAAAGACCCACGATGTCATAAAGGTGAATGAGGCTGAAGTCCATCCTGGTCCTTTAGAAAAATACGACTTTATGTCCACAACCACAACCAGCTCACCTGTCAATCACCTGTCAATCACCTGTCAATCACCTGTCAATCAACTATCAATCACCTGTCAATCACCTGTCAATCACCTGTCAATCACCTGTCTCACTCATATTTACAGTTTCCTGCAGGCAGATGAAGATGGAGACAGGTGGAGGTCACATGACTGAACAGGCCTCAGTCTGGAGCAGCCAATAGACACGCCCGATGACGTCACGGTGACATCATCCGACAGACCGAGGGCTGATCGGTTTCCCAGAATCCCCCTGTGACCTTTGACCTCCACCCGCTCTGATGCGCGAGATTAAAACCGTTGAAGACGAAGCTGAAGAACTAAAAACTCTACCGTCGTCCAGTCGTCACACGTTGAAAAGAAGAAACAGAGGAAACGCCGTATCCACAGTCTTAGTGTGTGTGTGTGTGTGTCTGTGTGCGTGTGATGTTGACACGGCGATCAATCAATCAATCAGAGTGTCTCTTCTAGGACGTCCAGCGCCACCAGGCGACCTTCATCCGGTCCCACACGGCGCCCATCGAGTCGAAGGCCGGGCGCACGTCCAGGATGGAGAACTGGTAGGTTTTCTGGTCGATCTCCCCGTCGTAGTAGTCGATGATGTAACGGACCTCCTTCCCGCAGCGGTCGATGATCCAGTCGTGGCGGTCGAACGGCAGCTCGTACCTGAGGAGGGGGGCGGAGCCAAACACAGGTCAGACAGTATCCAGATTTTGAAATGGGATGTTTGACTCGTTTTCTGAGCTGTGTTAGCCTGCCTCCACCTAAAGTAGCTAATTAGCTTAGCTCAAACACTGGAAGTGTATGGGTAGTGTTAGCCTGCCTCCACCTAAAGTAGCTAATTAGCTTAGCTCAAACACTGGAAGTGTATGGGTAGTGTTAGCCTGCCTCCACCTAAAGTAGCTAATTAGCTTAGCTCAAACACTGGAAGTGTATGGGTAGTGTTAGCCTGCCTCCACCTAAAGTAGCTAATTAGCTTAGCTCAAACACTGGAAGTGTATGGGTAGTGTTAGCCTGCCTCCACCTAAAGTAGCTAATTAGCTTAGCTCAAACACTGGAAGTGTATGGGTAGTGTTAGCCTGTCTCCACCTAAAGTCGCTAATTAGCTTAGCTCAAACACTGGAAGTGTATGGGTAGTGTTAGCCTGCCTCCACCTAAAGTAGCTAATTAGCTTAGCTCAAACACTGGAAGTGTATGGGTAGTGTTAGCCTGCCTCCACCTAAAGTAGCTAATTAGCTTAGCTCAAACACTGGAAGTGTATGGGTAGTGTTAGCCTGCCTCCACCTAAAGTAGCTAATTAGCTTAGCTCAAACACTGGAAGTGTATGGGTAGTGTTAGCCTGCCTCCACCTAAAGTCGCTAATTAGCTTAGCTCAAACACTGGAAGTGTATGGGTAGTGTTAGCCTACCTCCACCTAAAGTCTGCCTCCACCTACTAATTGCTTAGCTCAAACACTGGAAGTGTATGGGTAGTGTTAGCCTGCCTCCACCTAAAGTAGCTAATTAGCTTAGCTCAAACACTGGAAGTGTATGGGGTGTTAGCCTGTTAGCTCAAACCTGCCTCTACCTAAAGTCGCTAATTAGCTTAGCTCAAACACTGGAAGTGTATGGGTAGTGTTAGCCTGCCTCCACCTAAAGTCGCTAATTAGCTTAGCTCAAACACTGGAAGTGTATGGGTAGTGTTAGCCTGCCTCCACCTAAAGTCGCTAATTAGCTTAGCTCAAACACTGGAAGTGTATGGGTAGTGTTAGCCTGCCTCCACCTAAAGTCGCTAATTAGCTTAGCTCAAACACTGGAAGTGTATGGGTAGTGTTAGCCTGCTTCCACCTAAAGTAGCTAATTAGCTTAGCTCAAACACTGGAAGTGTATGGGTAGTGTTAGCCTGCCTCCACCTAAAGTCGCTAATTAGCTTACCCCATCCAGTGGCGGAACCGCGCTCTGGGCGAGAACTCCTTGGCTTTACCGCCGAACCGCTTCAGGGTCGGTCCGCATGGACACTCGCTGTGGAGACGGAGAGATACACACATGTTTACACACAGTAACCCTGACTGGCCAGTGATGTCACAGTGATGTCACAGTGACGACAATGACTCACGTTGCGTGCATGGCCTCCCACTTGAGGATCTCGTGCCAGGCCTGCTCGTTGTTCGTGTTGTGGATCTTGATGATGTTGGTCATGTCCGGAGCGGCGAGGTCGTCCTCACGCCAGCGCCACCTGCAGGAGGGCGGTAGAAAAACACGTTGAGACATTTCCTCAGAGTTTTCTTGGTGCTGCAGCTCGCCGTCTGTGACTGAACGCACCCCTTCCTCAGCATGGCGTTCCAGAACATCTGCTCCGACGGGTAAACCCAGTTCTTCTCGCTGCCGTGGCGAGGGATGGTGGACTCCTCCCTGTTGATGGACAGGTCGAAGGGCTGGTCTGGAGCCGGCGTCTGGTTGGGAGGAGGCATCTGCACGCCACGCGGTCACAGAGTTACATACAGAAATAATAATAATAGAAACTCAACAATCGAATGTTGATTATTGTTAAAATAACGATGTTAAGTCTGACAGTGAACGCACCATGTTCGCAGGGTCGATGTCACTCTTGGCGCCGGCTTTCATGGGACACTCCACAAACTCGTAGGCTCGGTCCTGGTGAGCTGGACCTGGTTCTGCTTTGTGCATCGGACACTCGGAGGGAGGAGATGCTGCAGGAAACATGATTTGTTTTGTTTTATTATATGCGTATGTTTGCACTGAAGGAGAATCTTAATCTCATTCTACATGTGTGTAGTGACAATAAAGGCATCTATTCTATCTGGTTCTGAATAACTGATCCCCTCCAGGCAGGAGTCATGTGACAGCGGTGGACCTACCGGCTGCAGGCTGAGCTTGATGCATGGGACACTCTGCAGGAGGAGACACTGGAGACACAGACAGAAACCAGTTAGAACAACTCAAACACCATCATTAGTAAGTACATAACACCACCATGTAATTACTCACCTGCCACAGGTTTGGCCTCCTGGTGCATGGGGCAGCCCTGGGGGGGGACGGCCATCATGGCCTCGGCCCTCACTGTCGGAGCAGCGGGTGTAGACATGGACGCTCCCATCCTGACAACTGATTGATTAATTGTTTAAATAATGTTAGTTGCTTGCAGCCCTTTGCTGTACAATAATACATTTATTCCAACAAACGCTATTTTAGCATCTTTTTTCAAAGGACCTTCATCTTCCCTGTTCTCTGAATCAACACACTTTGAAACACAGAGGAGTTTCTCTACAGAGAAATTTACCTTCAACACTAAAATCAATATAAAAAAACCAACAACTGAAAATAAATCACTCTTCAGCAAAGATCTGTAGCACTGCTGGATCTGTCAATCTTATCTTTCATTCTGTATGTAAATTGCTTCCAGCCTTTTTTTGTATCCCTCTCTCCTGCACAATGTTTAATTTCATTATTTTTTATTGTTTTAATGTGGTGTGCAAACAAACCGAACTATAATCAATATCTACACTGCCTTTACACCAGCTCTTTGTAATAACATCGATTTAAATGAGTCAATCTCCGCCTTACAGACCAATGACCGATAACTAACACTAATATTTACTAACCTGGTTTATCACTTCAGCTGTTTGCACGTTTCACACTTAAACAAGGCGACTACAGTCGAGTGTGTGTACAGGTTAGAGATTACGTCTGTTAAATACAGCGAAGGAAACCACCAGAACATGTAATAATGACCTCAGTAACATGAAGAACAGAGCAGGGCGGTGGCTGACAGTCTGGTCCAAGTTACACCATGAATAATATATAAACATATCAATTTGAATCGTGACATTTTAGGTGTCATAACCTAAAATACGAAGGTTATTCGTCAGACTGTGTCGGGTTATCCTTGGTTAACCTCGAGGCTAACGTTAGCAGTTAGCATCCAGAACTACATTTAACTACAGTTAGCGTCGTTAAGCTACTACAACCTGGATCCAGACCTGGTAATTATAACATGTTGTCATTAAAACCTAAGATTACAACAGAGTAAACAGAATGAAGTCGAACAGAAACCATGGTTTAGTCTGATGATGATGGAGCTAACACCAATTAGCACTGTACTGCATTCATTTTAACGCTAAACCAGGCTAGCGTGCTAACTAGCAGCTAACGTTAGCCAGCACGTTAAAACTGTCTTCTTCCCTCTGTAATTCTAACATCATTCCATCACAGCGCGTTAATATTAATATTAATAATATAACACACTCACCACTACGTCTCTGTCTGTTGTAATAAAGTCCAGAACCAGCAGCGGAACCAGCAGCGGACGGCTCGGCACCACCGACCTGTTCCTCTCTTCTGTCCGGTTACAAACCCAATGTCAACGTGCAGTTACCCACAAGGAGTTGCGCAACGTGTGTGTTACATGTGCCGTACGTACGTCACATACGTCATCACGTCGGGCGGAAAACACTGTTCATTTACTACTTTTTAAAATATTACTTATCATCTGTGACCACTGGGAAAGTATTTATTTTAATATGATTAGTCACATATTTCTAATTAACCAACCTTGTTAAAAATGTAAGAGATGTAAATATAATTGTAGCCCTGTGGCTATTATTTTCATTCATTATATAGAGATGTTTGTGTTAATAATACGAACTGCTGTTTATAACTGAACAGAAAAGTCAGTGGATGAGCTCATTCAGCATTTTCTATAGATTTCGAGGTTGTGAAATTATTACATCACTTGAAATATTATATTATTAGATGACTTTGTGCGTATAATAAATAATAAGACACAGTGCTAATTGTTCTATTGGTATTTTTGAAGTCATCTTTTTACAGGAGTTATCAGGAGTCGAGCACGCCATCTCCTTTGTCTTCTGTGTTAATAATACATAATTGTTCATGAAGTGTAAATATGTTAAAAATGTTGGATTATAAAATGTTAAAAACAGTCATTTCATAATACATTTACAAGTCAGAGATAAAAGAGTAGTGTTATTTTAAAAATCCTTCATGGGTAATGTCGGCACAAGGAGACTTCGATTGTTGTGGGGCAGTGAAGCATCTTTCTTTTTATTTTCCCATCTTTGTCTGTAGAGCCACCCCTGCCCTCACCTGGCTCAGGTGGGCGGGGCTTAGCGTCACCTACACGCAGCAGAAAAGTTAGCGGTAGCAGAGCCTGCTAGCCTAGCCTGCTAGCCTAGCTGTAAACGGTGAAAGTAAAAACACTCCTAACCTCCCAGACTGACGGAGAGTCGTCGTGTGGTCGATGTGTGTGAACTCTGTGAAGCTGCCAGAGGTAAATTCATGTGTTTTTATGTGTTCGGTGCTGTTGTTTATTTATAATGTGTATAAAACGAGCTGGGTTGTTAATCGCCATTAGCTTTTAGCTTAGCTTCCTTCGAGGCCTTTACACTGTTATTTTGCATTAGCCATTGCTAATTTGTGTGATGTAGTCTGTGGATATTTCGCCATGAATAGGCCTGTAGCTCTGTTATTAAGAGGAATTTTGTACTTCAGGACCGGACATTCGCCATAAGAGGGAGAGAGTGAGGACCGGGACAGCTGGACCGTGGAGGACTTGAGAGTGCCCCCCCCCCCCCACACACACACACATCCCTCATCTCTGACTGAGGATTCGTGAGTACACCAACACATTGCATGTGTTTTTTTGTTTGTGCTGGTTAAAACCCCGTAAAGTGGTCATTCGTTTCCGGTCTACACGCTCACAAGCATCGAACGGGTTTGCAAAGTTTTTTATTTTCAGTTACTTTAAATAGTCCTGCGTGAATGTGTGCGTGAGTGTGGGCTTTGGACACTTTAATTGACCTGTGGTCACTTTGATTTTGCATTCTCTCAGTGGGTTTAACAGTGGTCATTTGTGCATAACCTTCCAGTGCATCATGTGAGAGTTTTGAATACTGTTAGCCTATAGATGCATACTTAAAGGTCAACAGTGAACAAGTTAAATAATTTCCAAATCATGGGACTGGGGTTACATAATCTTATATAATCACAATTTCAAGTGATGTAACTTGAGTTTCACAACCTCGTCATTGCTCCTATTCTATAGAAAATGATGCTGAATGAGAAGTTGTCTCTATTATCTCATCCACTGACTTTTCTGTTCAGCTATAAACAGCAGTTCATAATATCAATTAATCAAACAAACTTTATTTCCACACCACTTTTCATACAGTTAAAAAATGCAATACAGAGTGATATAATTTCCATAAGCTCTTCCATAATCCTGTGAAATAAAATCAAATAAAAGTCAAATACCCTATCCTACCCATATAAAAACATATATTCTGATGTAACTCTCAACAATCGCCACCATTTTGATGAGTAACTGATTTTATTACATTTTTCTCTCTAAACTGTAAAATCGTTGTTGAACTTTACTTGTGTAACCCTGTTGGTTTCCCAGTGCTGCAATGCAATTATTACAAAACCCAATTCATCCTGTAGTGGCCATGTCTGACCACTGGGCGGCGCTGAAACACCATCTTATCCTTGAGTTGAGTTTGTCATGTAAAATAATTTAACATTTTAGATCACAAATACTAAAACAAAGAAACGCTGCAGAAAACTGAGCTGAGTTTAGATTTTAAAGTCTATAACACAGACGGTAAACCTGTTTCTCTGAGTTTGTGTCTGAAGTTCTGCTGCTGTGTTCTGTCTCCGCTGTGACCTTTGACCCTGAAATTCCTGAAACAAGATCCAGGTCAAATCTCAGAGTCAAACCTTATAAACTATGAACTGATAAAACTTATAAGTTATATAACTCATAACTGATACTAGAACTCAGAACCAGCTGTGTTCACTTCATCGACCTCCTCCTCTATCAGTTGTTGACGACCTGAAAAAATGAAAAAGCTTTTTCAATTTTCAAAAAGCAGAACATTTACAGCTGCTGCCGCGGCTCCAGGTGTGAGTGTGTGTGTGTGTGTGTGTCTGTGTGTGTGTGTCTGTGTGAGTGTGCGCTTTTGTCTCCAACTAACTGAATGTTGCCATGAATTGAAGTCAGTTGGTAAAGTTTAATATTATATTGGTTAAAGGGATAGTTCAACATTTTGTCAAATTGGCCCATCACCATAACCCCTATAGTCATAATTAACACATAATAACACAACGTTAGAGTTGTTTTAGAGGGAAATACAGAGACTGTTGATGAACAACTGTCCCTGAAGGCAACGTGCATCAGAGGTTTTACATGTATTTCCCTCTAAACCAACTCTGTGTGGTAACGTTGTGTTATTATCTCATAGCGTGGTGAATGTGCAGGTCACAACTTGTCCACCAGAGCGTTGTGGAGTTGTTGGATTGTGTATTTGATGAGTTTGATGAGGGAAACCAAGAAATCCCATAATGAGCCTCCGTAGCGTAGCTCTGAGCAGCTCACGGCTCTGCTCCGCCGTTCTAAAAATAGCTTGCACCGACAATTAAAGGTAACGAACCTACTGCTGTGACTATAGGGGTTATGGTGATGGGACAGTTTGACTAAATGTTGAACTATCCCTTTAAGATGACTAATATCGTTACCAGAAACAGAGACTTCATTGAGCTCCAGAGGGAAATGAGGTTGAGTTACAGCTGCTTCTTTAACAAAGAACAGAGAATATACATTTAGTACATGAAATAAATGAGTCCTTTTATCATAATATAAGAAACATGTCAGGATATGTGCTTTGAATATTCTTACATTTACTTTTTCTCACTGCAGTGACTAGAATTTTAGTAACTAACTAACGATACTGACATTATTTTTCTGTTGTCATGAGCCCATTAAAGGGTTAAAAGTCTCTTATTATTATTATTGGATATTGTTCACACACAGATATTTGAAATGAATGAGGCGACCGCAGGGATCACAGAGTGAACGGATCAGTCGACACATTCCACGCTTGTTTTTGTCCAAATGTTTCTGGCCAACGACGCGTATCCTCCTCCTCTCTCCTTCCTCCTCCTCATCCTCTTCCTCCTCCTCCTCCTCCTCCTCCTCCTCCTCCTCCTCCTCCTCCTCCTCTCCTCCTCCTCCTCCTCCTCCTCCTCCTCCTCCTCCTCCTCCTCCTTCCTCCTCCTCCTCCTCTTCCTCCTCCTCCTCTCTCCTCCTCCTCCCTCCTCCTCCCTCCTCCTCTTCCTCCTCCTCTCTCCTCCTCCTCCTCCTCCTCCTCGTCCTCCTCCTCCTCTTCCTCCTCCTCCTCCTCCTCCTCCTCCTCCTCCTCCTCCTCCTCCTCCTCCCTCCTCCTCCTCCTCCTCCTCCTCCTTTCTCCTCCTCCTCCTCCTCCCTCCTCCTCCTCCTCCTCCTCCTCCTCCTCCTCTCTCCTCCTCCTCCTCCTCTTCCTCCTCCTCCTTCTCCTCCTCCTCCTCCTCCTCTGGGTTTTTCTGCTCTGGTGTCCACGGCGACGCCCTCTCGCTGACGGCAGATTTAACGCTCTGGTTTTGGCTCCATCAGCTGTTTTTTATGTGTAGTTAATTAATTAATTAATGGGAGAGAAAGTCTGGAGCGAGAACAAACGCTCTGAAAGCCTCAGTTTTCTCCCCCAAAGATAAAAGGGTTTTAAAACAGTTTTTGTTGTTTGTTTTTTTTAGATTTGAACGTATCTGATAAAAAGCTGCAGCTCAGCTGAACCTCGGCCTCGGTCTGAGGCCAAATCCCTGAAACCCGACACCACGCGCACTAATTAAAACCTGGCGGCTCAACACAGGTTCACTCCTGGTAAAACATACTCTCCTAATGTCTTCCAGACACACACACACACACACACACACACACACGTACACAACGCTGACGGAGATCTGAGGTGGAGGTAGAAGAGCTCGTTAAATGTATTTGTGCGTCTGTGTGTGTTTTTGTTGCATGACTGTTGTGATTTGGCTGCAGCTGATTCATATTATCTGTGATAATGCTGTTATAAAAGTTTTATAATTAATAAGTGTTCACTCACAGACAACAAACATCTGCTCATGTGTTGTGTTGCTGCAGATTTTAACTCACAACCAGATTTTACACACAAATCTGAACCACATGGACCCACAACAACAACTACAACGACAACATCCGTCCAGAGGAGAGAGGATGTTGGTCTCCACCTGGGACACACCTGTCTTCACCTGGACTTCCATTAGGGTCGTTAAATACCAGGTCAGAGGTCAGCAGGTCGACCCACAGAGATGACATCGTCCAGGTCAGAGGTCAGCAGGTCGACCCACAGAGATGACATCGTCCAGGTCAGAGGTCAGCAGGTCGACCTACAGAGATGACATCATCCAGGTCAGAGGTCAGCAGGTCAACCTACAGAGATGACATCATCCAGGTCAGAGGTCAGCAGGTCAACCTACAGATATGACATCATCCAGTTCAGAGGTCAGCAGGTCAACCTACAGAGATGACATCATCCAGGTCAGAGGTCAGCAGGTCAACCTACAGAGATGACATCATCCAGGTCAGAGGTCAGCAGGTCAACCTACAGAGATGACATCATCCAGGTCAGAGGTCAGCAGGTCAACCTACAGAGATGACATCATCCAGGTCAGAGGTCAGAGGTCAACCTACAGAGATGACATCATCCAGGTCAGAGGTCAACCTACAGAGATGACATCATCCAGGTCAGAGGTCAGCAGGTCGACCTACAGAGATGACATCATCCAGGTCAGAGGTCAGCAGGTCAACCTACAGAGATGACATCATCCAGGTCAGAGGTCAGCAGGTCAACCTACAGAGATGACATCATCCAGGTCAGAGGTCAGCAGGTCAACCTACAGAGATGACATCATCCAGGTCAGAGGTCAGCAGGTCAACCTACAGAGATGACATCATCCAGGTCAGAGGTCAGAGGTCAACCTACAGAGATGACATCATCCAGGTCAGAGGTCAGTAGGTCAACCTACAGAGATGACATCATCCAGGTCAGAGGTCAGCAGGTCAACCTACAGAGATGACATCATCCAGGTCAGAGGTCAGCAGGTCAACCTACAGAGATGACATCATCCAGGTCAGAGGTCAGCAGGTCAACCTACAGAGATGACATCATCCAGGTCAGAGGTCAGCAGGTCAACCTACAGAGATGACATCATCCAGGTCAGAGGTCAACCTACAGAGATGACATCATCCAGGTCAGAGGTCAGCAGGTCAACCTACAGAGATGACATCATCCAGGTCAGAGGTCAGCAGGTCGACCTACAGAGATGACATCATCCAGGTCAGAGGTCAGCAGGTCAACCTACAGAGATGACATCATCCAGGTCAGAGGTCAGCAGGTCAACCTACAGAGATGACATCATCCAGGTCAGAGGTCAGAGGTCGACCTACAGAGATGACATCATCCAGGTCAGAGGTCAACAGGTCAACCTACAGAGATGACATCATCCAGGTCAGAGGTCAGAGGTCAACCTACAGACCCTGGACTCAGAGGGAAACAGCACAACCACTTGTAACGACACCAAAGTTATCTGAGTGAGTAAACAATCGTATTTTATGCTAGAAATAAGATCCAGATTGTAAAAAAAACTGCAATTACCCTTTAACTTGGAGCTTGACTTTCTTGTCAGTCTTCATCAGAGACTTGTCTTGTTGGATTTACTCAATCGATTCTGATCAAAGACTCGACACATGTTGGTTTTGTCTCGTTGACCTGGAGCTTAGCTTCTCATCTGGACGTGGCTGTTTGAGGATGACATCACTAGTGTCGTGGTGCTCGAGACCAGGGACACAGGTCAAGGTCTTGGTCTTGGCTCGGTCTGGACTAGATACCAGCGATGATGTCGGTCGTGCAGCGGCGGAGGACAAACATTTGTTGAACGATACAAGACGACGAAGAAGAAGAAAAAAACATTTTGGTTCAACGAGAGCGAAAGAAAGAAGAATAAACATTTACAAACATCTGCTCCTCTTTGATCCAGATCCTGGACCAGGGCTTTGAAGACAGAAGAGTGTCTTTGTGGGCGGAGCCTCGGTGTGTCAGCCTGTGCAGGTGAAAGTGGGCGGAGCTTCAGTGTGTGACACCGTCCTGTAAACACACACACAGTTGGATGTGTGTGAGGAGCAGCAGGCCTGCAACACACACACAGACACACTCTCTCTCTTCATGTTTCTTCATGTCTTTGTTCTCCTGATTGATTCCAGTGCGTTCACAGCTGGAGACTGAGACGATGATGAATGAGTTATTTTCATCCCGCTGTTTTGGAGACGATTCCCTCGTTCCCTTCGTCTTTTTTATCTGTTTTTGTTTCTCTCGCTTTTCTCTTTGATCCGACACATGAGGCGACAGGAACCAGGAGGACGAGGAGGAGGAGGAGGAGGAGGAGGAGGAGGAGGAGGAGGAGGAGGAGGAGGAGGAGGAGGAGGAGGAGGAGGAGGAGGAAGAGGAGGAGGAGGAGGAGGAGGAGGAGGCTGTACTTCCAGACCAGGCCTGTAGAGGGAGCACCAACAATAACACCTGCAGGGTTTAAAGGGATAGTTCAACATTTAGTCAAATTGTCCCATCACCATAACCCCTATAGTCATAGCAGTAGGTTTGTTACCTTTAATTGTCGGTGCAAGCTATTTTTAGAACGGCGGAGCAGAGCCGTGAGCTGCTCAGAGCTACGCTACGGAGGCTCATGGGATTTCTTGGTTTCCCTCATCAAACTCATCAAATACACAATCCAACAACTCCACAACGCTCTGGTGGACAAGTTGTGACCTGCACATTCACCACGCTATGAGATAATAACACAACGTTACCACACAGAGTTGTTTTAGAGGGAAATTCATGTCAAACCTCTGATGCACGTTGCCTTCAGGGACAGTTGTTCATCAACAGTCTCTGAATTTCCCATGAGCCTCCGTAGCGTAGCTCTGAGCAGCTCACGGCTCTGCTCCGCCGTTCTAAAAATAGCTTGCACCGACAATTAAAGGTAACGAACCTACTGCTATGACTATAGGGGTTATGGCAATGGGCCAGTTTGACTAAATGTTGAACTATCCCTTTAAAGCCTCTGCCTAAAAGACTAATTCCAGTGTAATCACACATTTCCAGCCCTGTTCCCTCTTTAAACAGTGAGAACATAAAGTATTTATAACCAGGAGGTTAAATGAAAGGGATTCATCTCGTCCACAGGCGTTAAAGTTATGAACATTATTCTATACCAAGTTTTAAAGTTTTCAGTTTTCATCTTTATTAGATCATTATAAAGTTATTTGCTTTATCATTTATTATATGCTTTGTAAGTCAAGTCATAATGAGATTTTTACAACTTTAGATTGAAACGTTAATTTCTCTCGAGGTGTTTTTCATTATATCTTCATTTTTAATTTCCTTCCTTCCTCCTGTGTTTTGCTCCGAGGCGTCTGGATGTCTTGACTCTTCTCAGCGTCCGACAAAGTTAAGTTGTACTTTTTCTTCTCAGTTCTTCCTCCTGTTGAACTCCTTCACCTGCTTCACCATTTAAACCTCCACGTTCCTTCTTCTTTATTTTATTCTTATTTTATAGTTTTTCTTGTACCAATACAGTTGGATTGGATTCTTCTTCTCCTGTGCTTTTATTTTAAAGGGTTGATCCATGTTTTCCATCTCCTTCCTCAGGTCGGTGTCAGCCAATCAAAACACAGGAGGCTCTGATTGGCAGAACTGTGTTATTGTTTATATATTATTATAAATAAAGTGTTTTTAAATGAATAACTCTACATGTCCATCTGATGTGACTGAGCTTCACTGCAGCTTCTTCATACAAAACAAAGAAAACAAACAGGAAGTAGTTTTCAGAATCAGGTTTGATATAATTATGATGATTTCTCACATGATGAGCAATTGTGGTTTTGTGTTTGGTTCAAAATAGTAAACAGGAAGTCAAAATATGAACCAGAAACAGATTCAAACTAAACTACAGTATTTACTATGGAGACATGTAGGATCTCTCCTTTATATATATATAATATATATATATATACATACTGTATATACCCCAACACAGACACAGTGCTGACAAACAAAGCAGGAAACAAACCCATTTGTATAAATGGAGTCTCTGGTTATTTCTGGTCTGAGGTCTGGACCACACCACACACACACAGACACACACAGACACACACACAGAGACACACACACTGTTCTCCTCTGAGGTTGAACCGTTTTAGCAGGTAATTACAGCCTGAGCCGCCGCTGCAGCGTCACATTCCAACAACGACACCACGCCGATGTTTATTACTGTTGATACAGAAGAAAACACAACGAGACGCCCTCAAACCACACACATGCACACACGCACACACACACACACAGACACACACTAAGACATGTAGCAGGTCTTTACATTAAGGCTGATGGTGCCGTATAGCTCGGCTATAGGCTACAGGCTACAGGGACTGCAGTTCCTCTCCTGACCACTAGAGTGAGTCAGTCAACGTGTTTACAGCCTGGTCACTTCCTGTTTACACAGCTCACCTGCTGACAGGTGGAGGGCTGAGGGGGCGGAGCCTCGTTGACTGACAGCTGGGTGTCTGAAGCTAAAACTATCAGTTCTTCCTCTTTGACCATATTTGGATTAGCAGGGAGAAAGTGGGCGGAGTCAGTATAATTTCCTCTAGTTTATCTGATCTTTTTTTTTATTATTAATCTATTTTTTCTTAATTGTTTTTATTATTTTCTTTGTATTTGGCTCCGTGGTGTTAGTTTTGTAGCTGGAGTGTGTGTTGGTAAATAACAACAGTTTGCCGTCACAGCAGCAGCAGCAGATAAACACACACTGAGTCTGGATGTTTCCCAGCAGCAGCTGGATCCACCGTATTTATACAGCAGTGGGTTAAATATAGACACACACACACACACACACACACACACACACAGAGAGAGAGAGAGAACTGGTAATTGTGGCTTTAAGTCTTTTTATAGATGTTTTCCAAACAGAGCAGCAGCAGCAGATACAGTAGATACAGCACAGACAGAGGTGGAAACATCTGGACGCTCCAACCATGCAACCATGACTCCATATCACACTGACTTACACTATGTTGTAATGTATAGATTATAGATTATAGATTATATAGGTCTAGTTATTGATCTATGCCACTGGGGGGCAGCAGAGCACACACACTGTTTATTATAGTAAAGGTGTTGCAGACAGGTACACACACCCAGCAGGGGGCTGGACCAGATACTGGACCAGATACTGGACCAGATACTAGACTATAATGGACCAGATACTGGACCAGTAACTAGACTATAATGGACCAGATACTGGACCAGATACTGGACCAGTAACTAGACCAGATGCTGGACCAGTAACTAGACCAGATACTGGACCAGTAACTAGACCAGATACTGGACCAGTAACTAGACCAGATGCTGGACCAGGACCAGATACTGGACCAGTAACTAGACCAGATGCTGGACCAGTAACTAGACCAGATGCTGGACCAGTAACTAGACCAGATACTGGACCAGTAACTAGACCAGATGCTGGACCAGTAACTAGACCAGATGCTGGACCAGTAACTAGACCAGATACTGGACCAGTAACTAGACCAGATACTGGACCAGTAACTAGACTATAATGGACCAGATACTGGAGCAGGTTTTGGACCAGCCCAGTTTTCAGAGTCCTGTTAGTTTTGGCTGTGACCAAGCTACGGGAGCCTGGAGCTGCCAAATGACTGCAACACCTTAAAGCTCAGATTTAAAAACCCAAACGTCCATGAACACGATCAGTTCCTGTAGCAACGGGTTCATTCATTATAATTATGTGAATATTTCTGTTGTTATTTCTATTGATTCATCTTTATTTCATCTTTATCTCCCTTCATCTCTCTGTTCTTGGACTGATTGTGACATAAAGTCTTGATCTGAGACCATAAAACTGGACGTTGAGCCCTCTGGGCCACCGTAGACCATAATACAAACGACTCCACCTCTCTGTGAACCACATATGAAAAACATTTTCTATTTTAACATGATTGTATTTTTACTCTTGTTTATTTGTGACTGTGTATTTCAGACTGTGTGTTGCACCAGCGGCGCGGCGGCTCGGCGGTTAGTGGTCCGGGTTCAGATCCGAGACCAGAGTCTGGACCAGGACCAGGTATCAGGTCCAGTCTGGGTTTGGTTTGAGTTGGTGTAGAAGCCATATATGGGAAATAACTCCATGCATCACACACATGTACATGTACATGTTACATGCGTGTGGAGGGACGGAGCTGTCGTTGTGTAACAGCTGAGAATCAAACACAGTTTTTCTCTGTGATCCCGAATGAAGCCACGTGTCTATACATCTGGGCTGCACACACACATATAAGAAGGTATTTATTAAACATGCATACCACACACACACACATAGACACACACACACACATAGACACGCACACAAGCAGATGTGAACTTCACAAGAGTCGACATCATGTTCAGAGCCGAGACGCTTCCTGGAACATTTATATACCATGGAGCTATAATACAAACATCTACCTTTATTTTGAAGGAGCTATAATACAAACGTCTACCTTTATTTTGAAGGAGCTTTAACACAAACATCTACCTTTATTTTGAAGGAGCTTTAACACAAACATCTACCTTTATTTTGAAGGAGCTTTAACACAAACATCTACCTTTATTTTGAAGGAGCTTTAACACAAACATCTACCTTTATTTTGAAGGAGCTTTAACACAAACATCTACCTTTATTCTGAAGGAGCTTTAATACAAACATCTACCTTTATTTTGAAGGAGCTTTAACACAAACATCTACCTTTATTTTGAAGGAGTTTTAATACAAACATCTACCTTTATTCTGAAGGAGCTTTAATACAAACATCTACCTTTATTTTGAATATTTTTGATGATACAAACATCTACCTTTATTCTGTTATCAAGGAGCTTTCCAGGCTGACCAAACATCTGATCTGGATTATTTTGAAGGAGTTTTGATAAAACATTACCTTTATTTGAAGGTCCTTTAGCTACAAACATCTAGAGCCTTGAGGATTTTGAAGAGGAAGTTTTAATGACAAACATCATCCAGCTGCTCATTTTATTCTGAAGTCAGAAACTTGCAGAAACGGACCAAACATTCTACCTTTATTTTGAAGGAGTTTTAGATGACAAAGATCAGCTGTTATTCAACCTAGAGGAGCAGGATTTAATACAAACATCTACCTTTATTTTGAAGGAGTTTTAATACAAACATCTACCTTTATTCTGAAGGAGCTTTAATACAATACAAACATCTACCTTTATTTTGAAGGAGCTTTAATACAAACATCTACCTTTATTCTGAAGGAGCTTTAATACAATACAAACATCTACCTTTATTTTGAAGGAGTTTCCAAATACAAAATCTACCTTTATTTTAAATGAGCTTTAACACAAACATCTACCTTTATTTTGAAGGAGTTATCCTTTAATACAAACATCTACCTTTATTTTGAAGGAGCTTTAATACAAACATCTACCTTTTATTTTGAAGGAGCTTTAATACAAACATCTACCTTTATTTTGAAGGAGCTTTAATACAAACATCTACCTTTATTTTGAAGGAGCTTTAATACAAACATCTACCTTTATTTTGAAGGAGCTTTAATACAAACATCTACCTTTATTTTGAAGGAGCTTTAATACAAACATCTACCTTTATTTTGAAGGAGCTTTAATACAAACATCTACCTTTATTTTGAAGGAGCTTTAATACAAACATCTACCTTTATTTTGAAGGAGTTTTAATACAAACATCTACCTTTATTCTGAAGGAGCTTTAATACAAACATCTACCTTTATTTTGAAGGAGTTTTAACACAAACATCTACCTTTATTTTGAAGGAGTTTTAATACAAACATCTACCTTTATTTTGAAGGAGCTTTAATACAAACATCTACCTTTATTCTGAAGGAGCTTTAATACAAACATCTACCTTTATTTTGAAGGAGTTTTAATACAAACATCTACCTTTATTTTGAAGGAGCTTTAACACAAACATCTACCTTTATTTTGAAGGAGCTTTAACACAAACATCTACCTTTATTTTGAAGGAGCTTTAACACAAACATCTACATTTATTTTGAAGGAGCTTTAACACAAACATCTACCTTTATTTTGAAGGAGCTTTAACACAAACATCTACCTTTATTTTGAAGGAGCTTTAATACAAACATCTACCTTTATTTTGAAGGAGCTTTAACACAAACATCTACCTTTATTTTGAAGGAGCTTTAATACAAACATCTACCTTTATTTTGAAGGAGCTTTAACCCTCAGCAGCCAGTGTGAACCTGACAGATGTTGTTTGCTTTGAGTTTCCATTCACACCTTCACTGTGTGTGTGTGTGTGTGTGTGTGTGTGTGTGTGTGTGTGTGTGTGTGTGTGTGTGTGTGTGTGTGTGTGTGTGTGTGTGTGTGTGTGTGTGTGTGTGTGACTGACAGGTGGTGAAAAGCCGTGCAGCGCTGCCTGAAAACACACACACACACACACAGCTGTGCTCTCTGTCACCTGGAGGTGAAGCTCCGCCCCCTAATGTGTCACATGAAGCATGACATCACTTCTAAAGGAGGACGAGTCCCGCCAAATTAGAAGCCTGATGAACCAAATCACAAGACTGACTGTTTTATGAAGGGACGCTGTGTGTGTGTGTGTGTGTGTGTGTGTGTGTGTGTGTGTGTGTGTGTGTGTGTGTGTGTCAACCGTGAACACAGCAGTAGACACACACACTCCTGACTGCTGCCAATGGAATTTATTGTTTGTTATTATATAAGTGAGACGTGTGTGTGTGTGTGTGTGTGTGTGTGTGTGTGTGTGTTGAGTTTAAGCTTGTTGTTTTTAACCTCAGCTTCACTGAATTCATGTCTTTACACCAAAATTATGAATTATGAAAAATCTCCCACAGTTCAATTATCACTAATTATCAAATTGTAAGAAAAGAGAAGAAAGAAAAGAAACATTTGTCTTTTATTGGTTTCAACACGTCGAGGTCATAGTGATGATGACGAGAGCAAAGTTTTTTGTAATCACCCTTTAATCTGGTTGATGAGTTAAAGGACAATTCCAGTCAAATTCAACCTGTTCTGCAGTTTCTGCAGCTTTATTGTCCAACGTGTACACAACGGTTCATAACAGTAACACTGAAGGGGCGGCCCACACACACACAGACACACACACACAGACACACACAGACACACAGACACACACAGCTGTGAGTGTGTGTAATAAGTGAGTTGTGTAACATCTGCTGCAGCAGCGACGGCACTAATAGAAAACAACAACAGTGAATTCATCACAGTTCCATCTGTCAGAGAGCAAGGAGCCTCCGGGCGTCGACCGAACAACAGCCTCTGTCTTCAACACACACACACACACACACACACACACTGCTGCGGACATGTGTGAGTCTGTGTCAGTGTGTGTGTGTGTGTGTGTGTGCTTACTACTACTGTTTCTAGTGACACACACACTGAGTCTGGTTCCACTGCCGCCACCAGCTGCTGAGTGTCTCTGTGACGTATCCCTCCGCCACTGGAACTAGTTCCACTCACTTCCTGTAGTGTGTTGTGACATCACACTGACATCACGGACCAGAGGGGACACGATGCAGCGAGGGACCGCGGTCTGGGGAGGCGTGTCCTCGCTTCACTGCGTCCAGAGACACTTCCTGTTGCTGTTGAGAGTTTGTCAAGCTCATGTTGAAGTTGGCTGGTTGTGTGTCTGTGTGCAGTGCAGCGAGCTGGTTGTGTGTCTGTGTGTAGCTGGTTGTGTGTCTGTGTGCAGCTGGTTGTGTGTCTGTGTGCAGCTGGTTGTGTGTCTGTCCAGATGAAGTCGTCCACTGACAGGAAGTGCTGTCCCTCCTTGTCCCTCCTTGTCCGTCATTGTCCCGTTAATTCCCGTGGCAACAGGCGCAGGCGGCTTTTTGTGCGACCGGCCGACAAACAGCAGGAGGTCTGTGTTCAGGGACACGCCCCCTTTTGTGTGGGGTCAGAGGTCGGGGGCGAGGAGGATGTCGGGGGCCGGCATCAGCACTTTGGCCCCGCGTGGCTCCATCATGCTGTCGACGGGGATGAATGGTGGTGGGGGGGGGGGGGGGGGGCCAGGGGGGGCAGGGGGGAGGGGGGGAGGAGAGGGTGAGTCATGTCTTCATGCTGCGTTACAAACATCATCATCTGACTCAAACACTAAACAATCACATCTCAGGTTTTTATCTCAGTTTATTTCAGATTTTATTTAACGTCCAACATTCAGCAAATGAACCTTTTATTATTTATTATTTCTTTATTGAAACAAGTGATAAACGTTTAAACTCATGTAACCATCTGTTTATATTCTATTTATTGATTATTGATCCTTTATTCCCCAGAACTCTGTTTATTTATCCGGCCTCATGTCTTATTGTCTGTTTGTGTCTTTTAGAGCTGCAACTAACGACTATTTTCATTATCTATTAATTTGTCGATTATTTAAACAAGTAATCGATTAGTTGTTTGGTCAATAAAATGTTAAAAACCAGTGTTTGTCAAAGCACCAGACGACGACGTCCTCGAACGTCTTGTTTTGTCCACAAACCAGAGAGACTGAGTTTATCGTCATAACGGAGAGAAACCAGAAATATTCCCATGAAGAAGCTGAAGAAAAGAATCTGGAGCTTTGATTCCTTTAAAAACAGCTGATTATTGATTGTGTTGCAGCTCTCGTGTCTCAACACAAGCTGTTCATCCCGTCGTCCTGATGTTATTAATAAAGTTGTCTTTGTTTTGTTTTATATTGATTAAATGATGACGTCATGTTTTTGTTCTTGAACGCATCACCAGCTCCTCGGAAACAGATCGTTTCTCAACCCTCTGTCTTTCTTTTTTTTAATGTTTCCAACAACGTGTATGCACGGCGTGGTTGTTATAGTTACCACAACAAACACACAACTGTACCTGCACACAACAAAGATTTAACTCCAATCTATGTGTTGGAAATAAAATCTATAGTCAGAGAATATATGATACAAATGTGGATGAAAGTGACTGAACCTGTTCAACACTGATGTTGATGAGGATCAGTTTGTGATCCATGTGTGTGTGTGTGTGTGTGTGTGTGTGTGTGTGTGTGTGTGTGTGTGTGTGTGTGTGTGTTTCCACTGAGTGTTTATTTGTTCACCAGTCGGTGATCGTGGTGAAGTTTTGCAGATGTCGTCATTAAAAACATTCCCACATTTTTATTACTATTTGATTTATGTGTGTATTTATTTATTGTAACTTCTTGGGGTGGGGACTCTGTTCTGAGTGTTGTATGTATGTGTTTATAACGGAAAAACCTTAATAAACAAAGTTTTAAAAAAACAAAAAAAAATTCCCACATTAAATCTGAGCTGCAGCGTCGACCAACACAACTACACACAACACAACAACACGACAACACACAACTACACAACAACACGACAACACGCTGCATCCTGCGTGTCACAGCGTGTTAAACATGATAAATGACTGGGAGGAAATGTAAAATGTAAATCTCATCTGATCTGAACATTATGTCTGACTTTATTTCAACACATTTAACCCTTTAATTAATGAATGAACAGGATTCAGTTGAATGTGTTAAACTTTGCATTCAACATGACAGAGAACGGCTCCTCGCTCCATGTTAAACAAATGGTTTCTCATCAAAGTGACAAATAAACCTGAATTGAATTGAACTCCAAACGTTCTCTAAACCCTTAATTCCCAGGGTTTATAGGAATCTGGAAGTCTAATGTCTTTAAGACCTTCTCAATATTTTTCAGTACCTCAACGCCACGTCAAGCTGTGACACTTTTAACTCAACAGTTTTAGTTTGTGATAAAGAACAGAATTCAAAATAGGCCAGGATAATAAATCAAAGGCAACGTTTATCAAAAAGAAGAGAAAAAGAAACATTGCTCCACTCTTATTAAACTAAAATTTTCATACCGGTTCATCTTTGTTTTCAGTTTTTTAATAAAATGAATAAATTCACACACTTTCACAGTGTTTTTTAGGACTCCAACTCTTGGGCAGCTACTTCAGAAAAAATACCTTCAAAATGTAAGAGTTTATAAAGTCGTGAAAATACTTTTTAATACTTTTTTTTTCATGACGGTGAGTAGAACATTTATCAATTTTGGTTGAAGTATCCCTTTAAATCTAATGTTTGTATCAGAGGTTTGTCTCAGTGTGTGTGTGTTAGATTCTCCATGCAACGTTGGAGTTAATTGACACCGTTATAATGATTATTATAATAAATCTCTGTCTCTCTGGGCTGGACCGGGTCTGGTTTGGTACCGGTCTGGTTCTGCTCTGCGCATGCGCCGTGGGCTCCACTCACAAAACCGGGGGCAGTGGGGAGAGAGAGAGGTAGAGAGGTAACAGGGATCCATGGAGCGTGTCACAGAACCGGTGTTTTCCACGTCTTCTTGTCCACGATGCTCCACAGACTTTCAACAATAAGATGCGTGTGTGTTTCCAGATAATCCCTTTCCTCTTCGCCTTCAACTTCCACGTCCAGCCGCTCCGCGCTCAGGGTAAGTCCGCGTCTCCGTGTCCGTGTCTGAGCTCCCTCTCCCCGGGTCTAGACCCCCGGCTCTGCCCGCTGCTGGCATGAGTTAAAGAGCCGCTGGTGTTGGGGGGTCGCACCCCCCCGGGATGGAAGCAGCTCCTGTGTCTGGTGCTGATGATAGGAACTAACTTGTTGATCGGTGACAGGGCAGCAGCGGCTTTATTCCCGGGAAAATATGGCGCCGAACTTCCATTCAGAAACTCAACATTTCCACTTTCTACTGCGTGTTTTCGACCGTGTAAACCTCCGGAGAGGGAATATTAAGATATAATCTGATTAATGAAGGTTCTGTTGTTAATTCGGCTGAAGTAAAAACCCAACAATCTGCTCTGTTTTTAATAAAAACAGGGAAATGTAAGTAGTTGTCACCGCCGGCTACCGCCCACCGCGGAGCCACTCGCTGCGAAGGAAGTCACTTGTTGCAGAAACGGTAGAAAAAACCACAGTAAAAGTTCAACATTAGTGTTTTTATTGTGAGCCGAATTAAACAGACATGACATGACATTGACTTTCAGGCTTTAACCGGTGGTTTTCTGCTGTTTAACTCGGTTTAAACGTGAATCAAACCCAAACAGTCGTTGTTGGGATCCTCCTCGAACAACGCGTCCGTTTACTGGGAACGACAAGTTTAAAGTTTTGGAGACAAATGTAATTAATGATAATAATAATATTAATAATAATTAAAACTTTTATCTGTTGTTTTTCGTGAGTTTCTGTTTGAGTTTAACAGTGATTAAAGTCTTTCCCTCTCAGAAGCCGCGGATAGGAAGGAAACGGAGCTGACATAGAGGATTGGGGAGAGAGAGAAAAAAAAAAAGAGGGGCGGGGGGGCGTTACCGTTACTGTTACCCTGGTGACGGACTTAACGGATAATTTAGCATTTTAACGGCTCATTAGCTTTAAGCTAACACACCACGCTGCGTTGAGTCGTCCTGCGTTTTAAAACTTTATTCGATAACGAAGGAACTTTTTTTTTTGTTGCTTCAATTCGGCATCGATCCCGTATTAGCTTCCAATAAACAACACACGATAGGATAGTCCCATTAAATAGACCACCTCGTGTTTTACAGGCTAACGGCTTCACTCGTCGTTATATAATGCTTTATTTCAGATACAGTCCATTTGATAATTAAAAGAATGCGAGACACTAGTTAACTTAATCGTAAGTTACCGTTGCTGTTGAAAATACATTTTCTATAGGCTATAGGCTAGCTAAGGCTATAACTAGACAAACCATAGGCTAGATATAAATAACGCATTTACTTAAGAACGGGTGGAGCTAAGTGTTGGATGTTATTCTGGTATTTTCAGACACATAAAATGAAATATTAGCGTCCGTAACAGAACCTGACATGTTGTTATACATTCAGGACACAAACACATTATTCTCCTTCACCCCCCCCTCCAACAGAAAGTCCACCTTAGCGAGCAGAGAGCTATGTTAATTGAAGCCAGGTGCAGAGTGATGGCGGCTCAGCGTGTGAAGCTGCCGCGCTGAGAAACTGAGAAAGTCAAAAACACACGGCGTGTTTGCAGAAATGTGTATTAGCTTTGTCTTTGTCTTTGTCTTCTTCATCCCCGGTGCTAATGAGTCGACAGGGACTCGTTAAGGTCGTTAGCTGACGTGTCGTTGGATCTTTGCTTTCACGTGTTAATTGTCCGAGTCGACGCGGAGCTGCAACGTTTCTGAACCATTTGGCTTCTTCAGCTGTTATCACGCTCTGCTATTATTTTGTCCAGCCCCCTCAGCCCCCCCTCCCCCCCTCCCCCCTCCCCTCCTGGTGAGCCCTTTATCTGAGGGGGGGGGGCCTCCGTGGGCATGGTGGGGTTATAAATTGGTCTAACATGCTGGTGGGTCGGTCTTTGATGTCGGGTCCACATGGGTGCAGGATGTGGATTTGCTCTGGCTAAATATCACTTTGTACACTTCTTTTTTTTCTTTCTGGCACATCTGCCTGGAACATGAAAGCAACACGGCTCTCAGATCCTCATTTGGGCCGCACATTGTCTCCAAACGGGGCCTGCTACGCTACCACAGTAATAAAGGTCTTAGGGAAAATCTAGAACCAGGTCGCGGTCGGTCGTTGGTCGGTCGGTGTGATGATGAATAACAGCCATGTGGAAAAACCATCCACCGCTGCTTCTTCTTCTTCTTCTTCTTCTTCTTCTTCTTCTTCTTCCTCCTCCGTGTAGAAATTCCTCACATTTTTTTCTATCGAGTTTTTGCAAAAACTTCTCTCCTTCGTTTTTCTTTCATGTTGCGATTTTTTTTTTTTTTTTTGGTGGTGGAGCTGCAGCCGTGAGAGAATGCATCTGGAACCAATTTGACTCCTCAAAGCAGAAAGGGGAAGAAGGAGGGGAAGGAGGGAAGTGAACGGCAGCCCTTTTCTCTCCCTCGTCCACTGCGAGCGAGCGAGCGAGCTGCAGCCCCGCAAACGTAATTACAGTTTAGTGAACACAAGATTAAAGTGCAGCCTGGAGTTGAGCTGAGTTTGGTGGCCGTGCAGCTCGGTGCATGCAGCGATTGTTGAATTGACCATGAAATATAATGTTTTTCCAACCAGCGAATCTAAATATAAAGATGGAGAAATCCACCCAGTGACATTATGAAGGGAAACAACAACACGCCGCTGAAAAAGTGGTGAAATTAGAGCTATTTTGAATCCAGAATGAGGAGGAGACTTGAATTGTTTCTGCCCTCCTGGACTGGGCTCCGTTCCCCCCCCCGGAGAGACGCTGACTTCAAAGCTGCTGCTGCTGCTATCAGAGCAGGAATCAGGCGTCTGCTCACACTGGAGCTTTACATGCTGGTAAACACAGCAGACATTTCTCAGAGCCACAGGAAGGTTCAGCGTTCAGCTGCAGATGCACTGGACGAGCTGGAAGCTTATCATGAAGCTGCAGCTGCTGCAGCGCTGGTTCCAGATCTGCTGCATGATGCACCTGCTGCAGCTCCGAGCTGCGACCTGAGCTCCGACCTGAGCCTCCTGGAGTCCACGTGAACCGCAGCAGCTCTGCACTGCAAAAACTCTACATCCTTCCAAGAATATTTGTCTTATTTATAGTCAAAATGTCTCATTTCTAGTCAAAACCAAACTCTTTCCACTGACTCATCAAAAAAACTGACTTGTTTTGAGATCGTTTTCACTTCACTTTCACCTGAAATCAGTTAAAAATCTGCAGGTGAAGCAGGTTTTCTGTGTTTGTAATAAAGAAAAACTTGCTACTATCAGATTTTTCTACTTATTCCAAGTGAAAATCTGCTTGAAAGAAGTAAAAAGTGTCTAAAACAAGCTGCTTTAATGTGATGAGTCTGATTTTAAAGCTGTGGTGTTAATGTATAGACGGAGAGGACACGATGTCCAGGTGTCCAGGCGTCCAGGGCTTGGATCTCGTCCCCCTGTAGCTATTGACTGTATTAGAAATAAATAAAGGGCTATTCCAGGATAATTACATTTTCTGCTCATTTCCTGGAGCTCCTCTGCTCCTCTTCATGTTATGACAGACAGACATGCTCCAGTATATTTATCTCTGAAACAAAAGCTTTCCCAGAAGCCTCTCTGCTAGAAATGCAATTAAACTGAGACTGGGCACAATCAAACTTTATTTTCCATTTGATTTTTTTTAATGGGATGCAGCTGGTTGTTTGTAGGCTTGACCAGTTTGTGAGAGAGAAGAGGCAGAACCACAGAGAACCACAGAGAACCATGGAGAACCATGGAGAACCACAGAGAACCATGGAGAACCACAGAGAACCATGGAGAACCACAGAGAACCACAGAGAACCATGGAGAACCATGGAGAACCATGGAGAACCATGGAGAACCACAGAGAACCATGGAGAACCATGGAGAACCATGGAGAACCACAGAGAACCATGGAGAACCACAGAGAACCATGGAGAACCACAGAGAACCATGGAGAACCATGGAGAACCACAGAGAACCATGGAGAACCACAGAGAACCATGGAGAACCACAGAGAACCACAGAGAACCATGGAGAACCATGGAGAACCATGGAGAACCATGGAGAACCACAGAGAACCACGGAGAACCATAGAGAACCACAGAGAACCATGGAGAACCATGGAGAACCACAGAGAACCACGGAGAACCATAGAGAACCACAGAGAACCATGGAGAACCACAGAGAACCATGGAGAACCATGGAGAACCACAGAGAACCACGGAGAACCATAGAGAACCACAGAGAACCATGGAGAACCATGGAGAACCACAGAGAACCACAGAGAACCATGGAGAACCACAGAGAACCACAGACAAGCATGGAGAACCACAGAGAACTACGGAGAACCATGGAGAACCACAGAGAACCACAGAGAACCACAGAGAACCACGGAGAACCATGGAGAACCACAGAGAACCACAGAGAACCACAGAGAACCATGGAGAACATGGTCCATCAGCTGATGGTTTGGTTTTGAAGACCAGGAAAAGACTGTGAATGTGCACTGGAATTAGTCTTTTAGGCAGAAGCTTTAAAGGGATAGTTCAACATTTTGGCAAACTGTCCCATCACCATAATCCCTATAGTCAGTAGGTTTTTACCTTTAATTGTCGGTGCAAGCTATTTTTAGAACGGCGGAGCAGAGCCGTGAGCTGCTCAGAGCTACGCTACGGAGGCTCATGGGAAATACAGAGACTGTTGATGAACAACTGTCCCTGAAGGCAACGTGCATCAGAGGTTTTACATGAATTTCCCTCTAAAACAACTCTGTGTGGTAACGTTGTGTTATTATCTCATAGCGTGGTGAATGTGCAGGTCACAACTTGTCCACCAGAGCGTTGTGGAGTTGTTGGATTGTGTATTTGATGAGTTTGATGAGGGAAACCAAGAAATCCCATAATGAGCCTCCGTAGCGTAGCTCTGAGCAGCTCACGGCTCTGCTCCGCCGTTCTAAAAATAGCTTGCACTGACAATTAAAGGTAACGAACCTACTGCTATGACTATAGGGGTTATGGTGATGGGACAGTCTGACTAAATGTTGAACTGTCCCTTTACCATGGGTGTGTGGAGCTACATGAACCAGTTCACCAGCGTCTCCGGTTCATAAAACTAGCAGAACATGTGAATACAAATGTGAAATAAATCACTCAGGTTGAGTTTAGTCCAAGGATCCGGGAGTCAACGGATTTATGTTCCTTATCACACGGTTTTAGTAGAAACATCCAGATCTGTCAAGTCGGTTTTTCTTCCTGACAAACGTCTTGTTTATTTTCCGTGTTGTCAGCCTGTTCACATTTGAGACGGAGGAACAGCAGCAGCTTTGTGCGCCGGAGGATCCGCCGCTCCCATGAACGGGAACGTTTATCAGCAGTAGATTTACAGCGTGTCATCGTGACGGCTCCATAAAACTCTCCAACACTCTGGAGCCATGTGAAGTTTTCTAACTGGAACAAAGATTACTCTGTGGCAGCGCCGCGATCGGCCTCGCGGCGTTGGGCCTCGCCGCCTTCGGCCTCGCGGCGTTCGGCCCCGCCGCGTTCGGCCCCGCGGACACCGAGGCCTGATGGGAAATACATAAAAACATAAATACTGAACAAACAGCATGGATGTCAATAGTTGGAACAGAATAAACCTCCGTCTTTATGAATGATGAGGAGCAGAGCAGAGCAGAGTGTGTGGGAGCAACAGCTTCTTCGTCCTCCTGTCGTCGTCCTTCTGGGTCAAATTGACCCAATCTGTCCCCTTCCTCCATCTTTCTTTCCTTCCCTTTTCCCTTCCTTATTTCCTCCCTTCTTCCTTCCTTGAACAAATCTGTTCCCTCCCTCCATCTTTACTTCCTTTTTCCCTCCCTTCCTTCCTTCCCTTCATCCTTAGTCCTTCCTTGACTGAATCTGTTCCTTCCCTTCGTCCTTACTGCTTCCTTCCTTTTTGCCTTATTTCCCTTATTGACCTGATCTGTTCTCTCCCTCCATCTTTCTTTCCTTCTTTCTACAATCCTTTTTACCTCCCTTCCTTCCTTCTTCCCTCCATCTTTCCTTTCTTTTTCCCTTCCTTCCTTCCTTCCCTTCATCCTTACTTCTTCCTTCCTTTTGACCCAATCTGTTCCCTCCCTCCATCCTTCTTTCCTCCCATCTTTCCCTTTGTCCTCCCTCCCTCCTTCCTCCCTCCCTTCCTTCCTTCCTCCCTTCCTTCCTTCCTCCCTCCCTCCCTCCCTTCCTTCCTTCCTTCCTCCCTCCCTCCCTCCCTCCCTCCCTTCCTTCCTTCCTTCCTTCCTTCCTTCCTTCCTTCCTTCCTCCCTCCCTCCCTCCCTTCCTTCCTCCCTCCCTTCCTTCCTTCCTTCCTTCCTCCATCCTTCCCTCCCTCCCTCCCTTCCCTCCCTCCCTTCTCCCTCCATCCTTCCCTCCTTCCTCCCTTCCTTCCTTCCTTCCTCCTTCCCTTCCTTCCTCCCTCCCTCCCTCCCTCCCTCCCTCCCTCCCTCCCTCCTAACCCCAGTAGGTCTCTCTGTTACGAGGCCGGTGTAGATCGTTCAGAGTGAAGCGGTGACTCAGCATCTGGATCAGCAGCTGTCAGAGTGACTCGGCGCTGAGGGAAAGCAGATCCGTCTCCAGTCGTCTGTCAGCACTTGGAAACTTTTATCTCCGTCTTCATAAAGTTAAAACTTGTTTTTTTGTTCATGTTACAAAATGTTCAAAATTAGGAACAAACTCTGAAACAAAACAGGACGAAGAAATGTTGCTGAATCCTGATTCATGTTAATCGTTATGTAACGTTATGTTTGAGCTGCAGCGACTCAGCGATTATTAAATGAAGCTTCAACTCTTCTGATGATCAATAATCAGTTGGAGTCGTTTTCTCTGGTTCTCTGGTTCTGCAGTGGGAATATTTCTGTCTTTGTTCCTTTATGACGATAGACTGAGTCTCTTCTTTCTTTCTTTCTTTCTTTCTCTCTTTCTTTCTTTCTTTCTTTCTTTCTTTCTTTCTTTCTTTCTTTCTTTCTTTCTTTCTTTCTTTCTTTCTTTCTTTCTTTCTTTCTTTCTTTCTTTCTTTCTTTCTTTCTTTCCCTCTCTCTGTCTCGTTTCAGCATTCACACGTCTCTCCTTCAGGAAACTTATTATGATGTAATATCAAGTGGCCGTTGTGGGCGGAGCTTCAGGTGTGTGACAGACAGGTAAACTGAGGGGGAGGGGCCTCCCATCTGTTTCCATGGTGACGGTACCCCCCCCCCCCATGACCATGTGCATCTCATTATGTCGTTTCACTGCAGGTCAGGTTTGTGTCGCCTTTGATTCTGGTGATTGAATATGAAATGAAGTGATGCTGTTGGTGTGTGTGTGTGTCTGTGTTGCAGTGTGTGTGTGTGTGTGTGTTGCAGTGTGTGTGTGTGTGTTGCAGTGTGTTGTGTTGTAGTGTGTGTGTGTGTGTGTGTGTGTGTCAGACATCTGCTGTGTGTGTGTTGCTGGATTCAGGTGTGTGAAGGATTTTATTGTGTGTGTGTGTGTGTGTGTCAGACATCTGCTCTGTCTCTGATGGATTCAGGTGTGTGAAGGATTTTATTCAGTGTGTGTGTGACGTCCACACCTGGTTCACATCTGGCTGCTGCATCTGCTTACATAACACACACACACACACACACACACACACACACACACACACACACACACACACACACACACACACCAGTTCGTCAGAGCCTCTGTCATTGATCTGTCGTCAACAGCTCATTATATTATTATTACGTCCCACGTCCATTAAAGGTCATTACAACCAAATCTGTAACAAACTTCAGTTTTACCAACTCAATATAAAACTTCGAGAAGGGAAACACGTTCTAAGTCTCACAACGACAGCACAACAGGTTGTGTTGTCAACATGTTTACTACCTGAACGTCACGACGCACGTCGTTGTGGAAGAAACGCGTTGGAACGTTGGTTTTCTCTTTCCAGTTTTCTCATCTTTAAAATAATTAGAATTCTGTTTGAATAGAGAAGTTTGTTCCAGTTGTTACTGGAAACATGTTGACAGTCTGTCTCCGTCTCTTTGACTCTAACTCTGTCTCTCCGTCTCCGTCTCCGTCTCTGTCTCTGTCACTGTCTCTGTTAAATCTCATTGTTACATAACCTAATCACACATAGTTTTACTGTCATCCCTTTTATTGTGAAAATCCACAGAGACAGGAAGTGGAGCACCATAAACTCTACACAATAAAACATGAGATAAATCAAAGCAGCACATCGCGTTACCCATCATGCTCTGCTGCTTCCTTAATGCTCAGCTCTGTATGGCACATCCCAATTAATCCATGCACAGGAAGTGACCTTTCACCTCCATCCATTAACCCCCCCCCCCCCCACTCCCAACCCCCCCCAGAGAGTGTGCAGCCGCTCTGAGGAATGCAGGAAGGAGGGTGGCAGACCAGAGCTGCACTGCTCCGTGTGTGTGTGTGTGGCATCGCATTTTATTCCATTAACTTATTGTTGTTTTGTTTTGCAATTCAATTATTGCAGCACGTAAATAACTGAACGCTGGTTTGAGCCTTAAAGGGACAGTCCACGTTTAACTGAATGCAGTATCTGTGTTTACGTTTACGTGTTCATATGCAGAGGTGTATGAAGGACTTAAAGTTAAAGTCATGCATGAGAAACAGTAGCTCACGTTAAATGTACTCAAGTATCAAAAGTACAAAGTATTTTTTCTAGTACGCATAAAAAGAAGCAAAACAGCCAGAACTGGTTCTCCTCCTGTTCTCTTTATTTCACCTCCAGGTGAACGAAGTAGACGTGCTACAGAAGTACAGATCTTAGTAGTGTAATCAAGTACATTTACTTCATGACTCTCCAGCTCTGGTCTGAGATTAAACCTGGAAACATCTTTGAATCATCGTATAAATCATTTTCCTGAACTTCAATGTTTTCTGAAACCTGCAAACATCCAGGAAGAGACAGCCAAGTCACACTGCTACACACACACACACACACACACACACACACACACACACACACACACACACACACACACACACACACACACACACACACACACACACACACACACAGTTGGACAGGAAACTGGCTGGCAGGAAACCCAGAGTAATGTTACATTAACATAGGGGGAGGGGGAGGGGGGAGGGGGGGTTGCAGTGAAATTCCTCCTCTTATCGTGGAGCAGCTGGATCCCAGTCTTGATCCTGATCCGTCCACGCTGCTATTTCCAGACTGTTTGTCGTAGAACTGGAGCTTTTCATCCTGGACTGAACGACACGGAGCAGCTTCCAGGATGAAGTAGATCCATGATCTGCTTTAAACTGGTTCATGTAGCTCCACACAGCCATGGTAAAGGGATAGTTCAACATTTAGTCAAACTGGCCCATCACCATAATCCCTATAGTCATAGCAGTAGGTTCGTTACCTTTAATTGTCGGTGCAAGCTGTTTTTAGAACAGCAGAGCAGAGCCGTGAGCTGCTCAGAGCTACGCTACGGAGGCTCATTATGGGATTTCTTGGTTCCCCTCATCAAACTCATCAAATACACAATCCAACAACTCCACAACGCTCTGGTGGACAAGTTGTGACCTGCACATTCACCACGCTATGAGATAATAACACAACGTTACCACACAGAGTTGTTTTAGAGGGAAATACAGAGACTGGTGATGAAAAACTGTCCCTGAAGGCAACGTGCATCAGAGGTTTTACATGAATTTACCTCTAAAAGCTCTGAGTAGCTCACGGCTCTGCTCCGCCGTTCTAAAAACAGCTTGCACCGACAATTAAAGGTAATGAACCTACTGCTGTGACTATAGGGATTATGGTGATGGGACAGTTTGACTAAATGTTGAACTATCCCTTTAAAGCTCCTGCATCTTTCTCCTCTGTGTTTCTCTGCATCCAGAACAAACGCAGCTTTCTTTTTTCTCCGTAATAGTTTCCAGAGTCTAAATCTCTAAATGCCGTCTCAGTGTGTTCGAGTTCAATTGAGAAAATCAACCCCTATGAATTGGGCTTCAACAATCAGTCATCACGAGTCTTCACTGGCTTTACGTAAGCTGATGGCCAGCTTTCGCCAAATCTGAAGGAAAAACAGAACTGAGTGGCATTGTAAAACATTAATTTATTGATTGTTGATCTGAAACAACGGATGGAGCAGAGCTTTTTATTCAAAATAATAATTGTCAATTGTTAAGTTTCATTAATGAATCACTGCAGCTCGGAGCTGATTTAAGAACTGGTTGATAGTAACGCTCTGAGAGCAGAGACACAAACACATGGAGGACAAGTCACTTCTCATGGGTCAGAAAGGAGCTAAGATCTGTCCTTTAAAGCCCCGTCTGTCACTCATTTGGCTTTTTATCATCAAACATCTTTGATAAATCTGTATTTCACTGAAGGTGAATCTCACCTGCTACAAATGACAGCTTTCTTGTACCAATGAGTCGTTACGCCAAGCAGTGGCCTGTGATTGTTGATCTGAAACAACACGGAGCAGAGCTGTTGTCGTTAATCACTGCAGCTCGGAGCTGATTTAAGAACTGGTTGATAGTAACGCTCTGAGAGCAGAGACACAAACACATGGAGGCCATGTTTGTCTGGAAAGCTAAGATCTGTCCTTTAAAGCCCCGTCTGTCACTGATTTCATCATCTTTGATAAAGTTTAAGGTGAAACTACAAATGACAGCTTTCTTGTACAATTATTTAATTGTAAAGGTTCTGAAATGAATAAATGAGGGGGGGGCAGAGAAGAGAAAACCTTCTTGTCTCTTCGCCTCCTGATGTTTGTTGACGCAGGTCAGCTGTCGATGGAAAGAGATGCTAATGTGATTTACAGGAGGGGCAGTGAACGCATCATGCTGTGAGTGGCAGTTTTCCTCTGTGTTTTTTCAACCCCCCCCCCCCCCCCCCAACACCCCCAACACCCACCACTTTGTTATTTTTCCCCCTCCATCACCCAACACACACACAGAGATAATAGTGTTTAGACCCCCCCCCCCCTCTCCCCCCCCCCCCATGGTGGTGCCACATGTTGTTGTAGCTGCTGACAGAGTTCCTATGGAGCTCAGTGGGATGTGGCTGGTGACGGTGTAAAGACTCAATGTGGCAACAAAATAAAACAATGTAGCTGAATGTAACTTTATCCATTGTTAAGATTAGATATTGCCTCATTTACATATTTAACCCTCCTTCCCAATCTGTTTCCTTCCTCCATCCTTCCTTCTTTCCTTCCTTTCTCCCTTACTTCCACAATCCCTTTTCTCTTCCTTCCTTCGTCCTTACTTCTTCCTTCCTTTTTGACCCAATCTGTTCCCTCCATCCTTCTAACTTCCATCCCTTCCTTGGTTTATGACACTGATGAATTTCTCCATGTTCCCAACAACAACTGTTTAATCTGTCCTTCCTTCCTTCCTTCCTTCCTTCCTTCCTTCCTTCCTACCTCCCTCCCTCCCTTCCTTCCTTCCTTCCTTCCTTCCTTCCTTCCTTCCTTCCTTCCTTCCCTTCATCCTTCCTTTCTTCCTTTCTTCCTTAACCCAGAATTTACCCAAAGATACACCTCCTTGCCAGAAACCAATACCTTTCATGGGGGGGTGTAACAGGAGGATTGTGTTTTTCCAGTAGTTCAGACTCAGATGATGTTTTGTGAACACACGTATACAACATGTTGTGTTGTTGTGTTGTTGTTGTGTTACAGTGATGTAACTCATCCACTGTGGTTTATTACACTGATGAATTTCTCCATGTTCCCAACAACAACTGTTTAATCTGTGTGTGTGTGTGTGAGGAGTGTATGGCTGTTTTTATAGACGACACCATCACAATACACTTGTAAAATATACAAATATTCCTAAAAAAAATAAAAGAAAGAAAGAAAGACAGAAAAAAACGTTGAGGGCAAAACATTTCTTGCAACCAGAACCAGAACCAGACAAAGAGGAAGAAGAAGAAGAAGAAGAACAGAGACAAAACAAACCACAACTGCAAACAAAGCTTTTGTTCAGTGTCGGGAACAAACGAGACGCACAACACTGAGTTTAGAAGAAGAAACGACACAAATCAGATGTTTGACTACGGTACGGTGGCCCTGAGGGCTCAGAGACACCTGCAGCTCACACAGATCACAACCATAGGGATAGAAAATACCAATAACTTTATGTACATGGCACAAGTTTACAAAGTCACTAGTGATGTTATAAAACCAGATGGACACTCTGACGCTGACGCTGTTGCTGTGGTTCTGACCCGGTTCCTGCAGAAAACCAGGGCTCAGACTCTGAGAACCAGGAGGTCTGGTTATAAAAGAGGCCGTGTGTAGTTCAGGGCCCCTCAGGAAACCAGGCCGCCGCGCCGAGGCCGGCCGCTGGCGCCGCGGTAACGCAGCTCAGACCCGCAGCGCCGTGAACGCAGCGGCGGCTGAAGGACGACGGGTTGGAGCTCATTAGCAGCCTCAGACTGGGCCTCATACTGTACCCAACCCCCCCCCCTCCTAACCCCCCCACTGGAATTATTATGTCACCTGCCATTATTTGGAAAGGCTCTCACTGTGTGTGTGTGAGGGGGGGGGAGGGGAGGAGGGAGGGATGGGGGGAGGGAGGAGGGGGGGGGGGGTTCATCTGGTCTCAGTTCAGTCGGTGCAGCTGAAGGCTCAGCGACAGACGGACCAACATGGAGGAACACGGAGGTTCTGGTTTCACTGAGTTCACTTCAACACAACACAACAACACAACACGGAGACAGACACACAACCCAGCAGCGACCCAGATTCACAACAGCTGAGTCCAGATCAGAACCAGAACCAGAACCAGAACCAGGTCAGAGTCCACGTGGAGCCGTCAGGATCAACGTGACGTTCCAACGTGTTCCTTCTGTCGCGACATGTTGATAAAACAAACTATTGTGTTGTTGTTGTTGTTGTTGTTGTTGTTGTGCGACGTAGAGCTGCAGCTTCACACGTACCAGCAGAGTTTCTGATCTGTGGAGCGATTGGAACGATCAGCTGTTCCTTGCTCCTGCTTAAATCTAGACTTTCCTTCTTGAAGTTTTATATTGAGTCTGTTGCAAATGTTACATAACAATTTAGTTGGAATGCCCTTTAATGGACGCAGCGCATAATAATAAACTGGTTCTGGTTCTGGTCCTGGTCCTGGTCCTGGTTCTGGTCCTGGCTCTGGTCCTGGTTCTGGTTCTGGTTCTGGTCCTGGTTCTGGTTCTGGTTCTGGTTCTGGTTCTGGTCCTGGTTCTGGTTCTGGTTCTGGTTCTGGTTCTGGTCTGGTTCTGGTTCTGGTTCTGGTTCTGGTTCTGGTTCTGGTTCTGGTTCTGCTTGTGGTTCTGGTTCTGGTCCTGGCTCTGGTCCTGGTTCTGGTTCTGGTTCTGGTCCTGGTTCTGGTTCTGGTTCTGGTTCTGGTTCTGGTCCTGGTTCTGGTTCTGGTTCTGGTTCTGGTTCTGCTTGTGGTTCTGGTTCTGGTTCTGGTTCTGGTCCTGGTTCTGGTTCTGGTTCTGCTTGTGGTTCTGGTCCTGGTTCTGGTTCTGGTTCTGGTTCTGGTTCTGCTTGTGGTTCTGGTTCTGGTTCTGGTTCTGGTCCTGGTTCTGGTTCTGGTTCTGCTTGTGGTTCTGGTTCTGGTTCTGGTTCTGGTTCTGGTTCTGGTTCTGGTCCTGGTTCTGGTTCTGGTTCTGCTTGTGGTTCTGGTTCTGGTTCTGGTTCTGGTTCTGGTTCTGGTCTTTCTGCTCCGCATCGAGGTGACTGTGTAGAGACGTTTCTTCACTTGTGGGTGATGATGTCACCAGCGTGGAGATGATGTCACCAGCGTGGAGGCGGGGTTATGTGTTGTGATGTTTGACTGACGTCCTGAGAGACTTTGTCCAAACGTTCATTCAGACTGAAGAGAGCAAAGAGGTCAAAGGTCAAAGGTCAAGACCATGGTGACATCACTAAACAGATCAGGACCTTTTCTCTCCGTCCTCCAGCTCTCTGCTGTTTCATACAATTAAGACATTAAGAACTCTCTGTTCTGTTCTGTTCTATTCTATTCTATTCTATTCTATTCTATTCTATTATGTTGTATTATGTTGTATTCTATTCTATTCTATTATGTTGTATTGTATTGTATTGTATTCTATTCTATTCTATTCTATTCTATTCTATTCTATTCTATTCTATTCTGTTGTAATCTATTCTATTCTATTCTATTCTGTTGTAATCTATTCTATTCTATTGTATTCTATTCTGTTGTATTCTATTCTATTCTGTTGTATTCTATTCTATTCTATTCTATTCTGTTGTAATCTGTTCTATTCTGTTGTAATCTATTCTATTCTGTTGTAATCTGTTCTATTCTGTTGTAATCTATTCTATTCTGTTGTAATCTGTTCTATTCTGTTGTAATCTATTCTATTCTGTTGTAATCAGTTCTATTCTGTTGTATTCTATTCTATTCTATTCTATTCTGTTGTAATCTGTTCTATTCTGTTGTAATCTATTCTATTCTGTTGTATTCTATTCTATTCCATTCTGTTGTAATCTATTCTATTCTGTTGTAATCTATTCTATTGTAATCTATTCTATTCTATTCTATTCTATTCTATTCTGTTGTAATCTATTCTATTCTGTTGTAATCTATTCTATTCTGTTGTAATCTGTTCTATTCTATTCTGTTGTAATCTATTCTATTCTGTTGTAATCTATTCTATTGTAATCTATTCTATTCTATTCTGTCGTAATCTATTCTATTCTATTCTGTTGTAATCTATTCTATTCTATTGTAATCTATTCTATTCTGTTGTAATCTATTCTATTCTGTTGTAATCTATTCTATTCTGTTGTAATCTATTCTATTCTGTTGTATTCTATTCTATTCTGTTGTAATCTATTCTATTCTATTCTATTCCATTCTGTTGTAATCTATTCTATTCTGTTGTAATCTATTCTATTGTAATCTATTCTATTCTATTCTGTCGTAATCTATTCTATTCTATTCTGTTGTAATCTATTCTATTCTGTTGTAATCTATTCTATTCTGTTCTATTCTATTCTGTTGTATTCTATTCTATTCTGTTGTAATCTATTCTATTCTGTTCTATTCTATTCTGTTGTATTCTATTCTATTCTATTCTGTTGTATTCTATTCTATTCTGTTGTATTCTATTCTATTCTGTTGTAATCTATTCTATTCTATTCTGTTGTAATCTATTCTATTCTATTGTAATCTATTCTATTCTATTTTATTCTATTCTGTTCTATTCTATTCTATTCTATTCTATTCTGTTGTAATCTATTCTATTCTGTTGTAATCTATTCTATTCTATTGTAATCTATTCTATTCTATTCTATTTTATTCTATTCTGTTGTAATCTATTCTATTCTATTCTGTTGTAATCTGTTCTATTCTATTCTATCCTGTTGTAATCTGTTCTATTCTGTTCTATTTTATTCTATTCTGTTGTAATCTATTCTATTCTATTCTGTTGTAATCTATTCTGTTCTATTGTAATCTATTCTATTCTATTTTATTCTATTCTATTCTGTTGTAATCTATTCTATTCTGTTGTAATCTATTCTATTCTGTTGTAATCTATTCTATTCTGTTGTATTCTATTCTATTCTATTCTGTTGTAATCTATTCTATTCTATTCTATTGTAATCTATTCTATTCTATTCTGTTGTAATCTATTCTATTCTATTCTGTTGTAATCTATTCTATTCTATTCTGTTGTAATCTATTCTATTCTATTGTAATCTATTCTATTCTATTCTATTCTATTCTGTTGTATTCTATTCTATTCTATTCTATTCTGTTGTAATCTATTCTATTCTATTCTGTTGTAATCTATTCTATTCTGTTGTAATCTATTCTATTCTATTGTAATCTATTCTATTCTATTCTATTTTATTCTATTCTGTTGTAATCTATTCTATTCTATTCTGTTGTAATCTGTTCTATTCTATTCTATCCTGTTGTAATCTGTTCTATTCTGTTCTATTTTATTCTATTCTGTTGTAATCTATTCTATTCTATTCTGTTGTAATCTATTCTGTTCTATTGTAATCTATTCTATTCTATTTTATTCTATTCTGTTCTGTTCTATTCTATTCTATTCTATTCTGTTGTAATCTATTCTATTCTGTTCTATTCTATTCTATTCTGTTGTATTCTGTTGTAATCTATTCTATTCTATTCTATTCTGTTGTAATCTATTCTATTCTATTCTGTTGTAATCTATTCTATTCTGTTCTATTCTATTCTATTCTATTCTGTTGTATTCTGTTGTAATCTATTCTATTCTGTTCTATTCTATTCTATTCTGTTGTATTCTGTTGTAATCTGTTCTATTCTATTCTGTTGTAATCTATTCTATTCTGTTCTATTCTATTCTGTTGTATTCTGTTGTAATCTATTCTATTCTGTTCTATTCTATTCTATTCTGTTGTATTCTGTTGTAATCTATTCTATTCTGTTCTATTCTATTCTATTCTGTTGTATTCTGTTGTAATCTGTTCTATTCTATTCTGTTGTAATCTATTCTATTCTGTTCTATTCTATTCTATTCTGTTGTATTCTGTTGTAATCTATTCTATTCTGTTCTATTCTATTCTATTCTGTTGTATTCTGTTCTATTCTGTTGTATTCTGTTGTAATCTGTTCTATTCTATTCTGTTGTAATCTATTCTATTCTGTTCTATTCTATTCTATTCTGTTGTATTCTGTTGTAATCTATTCTATTCTGTTCTATTCTATTCTATTCTGTTGTATTCTGTTGTAATCTATTCTATTCTGTTCTATTCTATTCTATTCTGTTCTATTCTATTCTATTCTGTTGTATTCTGTTGTAATCTATTCTATTCTGTTCTATTCTATTCTATTCTGTTGTATTCTGTTGTAATCTATTCTATTCTATTCTATTCTGTTGTAATCTATTCTATTCTATCCTGTTCTATTCTGTTCTATTCTCTTCTACTCCATCCTCTTCTCCTCTCCCGTCTTGGACTCCTCTGTGTTTGACCTTTGACCTCTGTGTGACTCACCGCCGGTGACGACACCTTCA
>CM064890.1:620000-627500 GCA_030347415.2 Decapterus maruadsi
ATACCTCCCTTATGTAAAAACAGAAATTAAACATGAAAAACATTAAAAATAAGAGATAGGAATTCAGTAATTCCCATAATGAAAGATAAAGATTGACGGGATCAGTGAAACAGTAAATATATATTTTCAGGTCGTTAAAACGCCGTCAATCACAGACAGGAAGTGATGGACAGGTGATGATGAGTCATCACATATGTACCAATAAAAATATTGTTTTAAAGGAATAGTTCACCAAAAAATGAAATCCAGTCATCATTGCCTTCCCCTCATGTTGATGAATACAGTAGTTTTATATAGATTTTAGAGGAATAGATTAATAATAACACAAAAACCTCCATAAAACTACAGAACAGCCCTTTAATATTCCTCCACGCTGCTCGTCCACTGCAGTGTCCTGAAGAGACAGTCCAGAGTTTACTGTCAGTGAGGACGTTTTTACAGCCGTAACAGTCCTGTAAACTCTGGACGAGCAGCGTGGAGGAATATTAAAGGGCTGTTCTGTAGTTTTATGGACGTTATTCCTCTCATATAAAGTTGTGGTCGGACTAGGAACCGGCCTCCCGGGTAAAAAAACTACTCCACAGTTTCATTTTTTGGTGAACTATTCCTTTAATGGTTGAATGAATGAATATGTGTCACCCCACCCAACACACACACACACACACACACACTGTGATCGTATCTGTGTGTCCGACTTATTAAACCTCCTTCACGACTCTCTCATTAGACTTTGACAGGAAGTGGTGGTCGGTGGTCGTCGTGGTTACCAGAATATACTGCGGCACCTGGTCCAACCACACACACACACACACACACACACACACACACACACACACACACACACACACACACACACACACGCCGTGGCTAATTACACAGCAGAGTCCTGGTGGTTGGATGCTCCAGTAATTAGACGCAGCCCGCGACTGTTTCCCATCATGTGAACATGTGTCCTGCTGTTACGCAACACGACACGGATCCACACGGACGCCGCGCCGCGTGAGGAAGACGAAGATGAAGATGAAGATGAAGATGAGCCACAGGGCGACGGGAGTCCGGACTCTGATTGACGTGTTTTTCCGTGTTTCCGGATCCAGAAGACGCCGTGTTTGTGTTTTCTCTTCTCGCTCCTCGACAGATGTTTCTCCAAACCAACGAACCGCTGGACGATTAGTCTCATACCAGGAAATGATTCGCCACCGTCCGTCCCCGACGACGACGGCGACGACGACGACAACAACAACAACAACAACCTCAGATATGAGACGTTTTAATTACAGAAGAAGTTTTAATGTGAAGCAGAGCTGGAGAGGAATGTTGTTCCATGACTTTATATTATATTATATTATATTATATTATATTCCCACCGGATCATCACACAGATATGGAATCTATAACAACATCGCCTTCGCCTTAAATATGACATATAATGATGATAATATTAATATTATTCATAATAGACATTTTAAAGGTACTGTAAACATATGGATGGAAATGACAACAGACGTTTATATAAAGGTCATAAATTGGAAAACTTTATTGAATCTGTATAAAATGGTTCAACATGTGACATCAAAGCGTTTCATTCTACAACAATAACTCAGTTCATGTTGCTTTTTCTTCTTTAGGTTTTTTCTCCTTTTTTTCCCACATGAACGTGAACGCATCACGTGACTGAACATCAGTATTAGAACGTGTTTATTCCAGACGCCGTCAGACTCGACGATATACTCTAGAAATAATTCATCTCTATCGTTTTATATTTACTTATTTGTCTTCTTTGTGTTGTGCTGCTACTGTAACGACACGTTTCTCGTGTGTGGGATAAAAACATAGTTTTGTGTCTAATTGTGTTGAGAGAACGACAACAATCATCTACAGACACATCATTATATTTCCCACACATTCATTTATTCGTGGCGACGCCGACGCGCCACAAATTCAATAAATCACATCCACCACCAATAGATTTCCGGCTTTTGGTTCGACCGCCGCAGCATTTCAGCGCCGCCGCCGTTTCCCCGTTACTGGCGTTCACACGTTGGCGAGCGCCGCCACCGGGAAACACTGATGTCATACAGTTCATAGAGTAGTTAGTTTATTATTATTATAATATAGTGCTGCTAGGGTTGCAAAATTCCAGGAATTTTCAAAGTTGGAAACTTTCCATGGGAATTAACGGGAATTTATGGGAATTAACGGGAATAAATCTGAAATTTACAAAATTGATGGTTCCCATAACCCACAGGGCAGCATCCGCAAACCCAAAACTAGGAAATGCTGGGCGACCCGACCACTAAATAATAACAAAATAACGTTAAAGACAAGATTTTTTTTGGATAAAGTTTGTTTCAATGACCCCCAATTTCTAGTTAATTCCCATAAATTCCCATAATTCCCGTGGAAAATTTCCAATTTGGAATATTTCCAAAATTCCCCAGCTTAATTTCCCATGGAAAGTTTCCGGAAATTTACCGTTAATTTATTGGAAATTGTCCATCCTTTGCAACCCTAAGTGCAGCTCATACAACAGTCGGGTCCAGCAGCGTCTCCATAAACACATCTTCCACATTCCCTAAAGGAAGTTATAAAAACACCAGGAATACTACAGTACTACTAATACTAATACTAATACTAATACTACGACCACTATAGTTTTACTTTGTTGATGAATAAAAGCTCCTCATTAACCCTTTCCTCTCCTCTCCTGCAGAATGAGCTGTGGATGTGCATCAACTCCACTCTTCCAGGTGAGCAGAGCTTCACCCTCTCATTCAGCCTCCGTCCTGAGCCCCTGGAGTCTGGGGGGGTTGAACCTGTAGATGGAGGGTCTGGGCTGAGCCCCTGGAGTCTGGGGGGGTTGAACCTGTAGATGTAGATGGAGGGTTGAACCTGTAGATCTGGGCTGGAGTCTGGGGGGCCCCTGGAGTCCGAGCCCCTGGAGGGGGGTTGAACCTGTAGATGGAGGGTCTGGGCTGAGCCCCTGGAGTCTGGGGGGGTTGAACCTGATGAAGATGGAGGGTTTGGGCTGAGCCCCTGGAGTCTGGGGGGGTTGAACCTGTAGATGGAGGGTCTGGGCCGAGCCCCTGGAGTCTGGGGGGGTTGAACCTGTAGATGGAGGGTCTGGGCCGAGCCCCTGGAGTCTGGGGGGGTTGAACCTGTAGATGGAGGGTCTGGGCTGAGCCCCTGGAGTCTGGGGGGGTTGAACCTGTAGATGGAGGGTCTGGGCTGAGCCCCTGGAGTCTGGGGGGGTTGAACCTGTAGATGGAGGGTCTGGGCTGAGCCCCTGGAGTCTGGGGGGGTTGAACCTGTAGATGGAGGGTCTGGGCTGAGCCCCTGGAGTCTGGGGGGGTTGAACCTGTAGATGGAGGGTCTACCTGTCAGACTCTGGTGATCGGCTCCAGACTGTTGTTGTTGTTGCCGTGTTGTGGTTGCCGTGCCGACAGCCAGAGGAGTCTGGACCGGTTTGACTCAACATGTGGCGTTTGCTTCGTCCCCAGGTGTGTCCAGGAAGTCTGACGGCTGGGTGGGGTTAGGCTGCTGCGAGCTCGCCATCTCAGCCGAGTGTCGCAGGGAATGCAAACTGGTGAGAGACGACATCATCACATAGACAGTATATATGCTTTAAAAAAAACTTTATTAACTCACTGAGTTCATACAGATGGACAAAGCTTTTTGAAGTTGGTCTTCTGCAATATTCAATTGTTTTGAGATCCTGAAAAATCAATAAAGTTATGATATTCAGATTTATTGAGATGCATCTGTAGTTTCTATATGAATATTAATATCTATAAGATGATATTCTCAATCGGAGCTACTTTTAACTCATGCATGTGTTGTGGATGTCTGTGTTGTGTAGTTGTGTAGAGTGAATGTGTGAATGTGTGAATGTGTGAATGTGTGCATGTGTGTTCTTTATTGTCACTATAACCATCTCCTCTCTCTCCTCAGGCTTCGTCCAAAAATGACATAACGAAAGTTTGCAAAAAAGTTACAGAGGTGAGAAGAAGAAGAGACACCTGTTTATTTCTCAACATATACAATAACAGCTGTTTATGTTATATTAAATTATATTAGATGGAAACTTTATTTATGTAACACATTCCAGAGCCAGTCATTCAAACGGCTGCAGACAGAATATCAACAAACGCTTTGAGGAGATGAAACAGATTCCTGAGTCGACAGAGATAAAACAAAATAAATAAAAATGAAACAGCTCAGATTCTGTTTGTTGTTCAGACCTTGTAGTTAATTTAGCTCCATTTCCTGTGTCATCATCATCATCATCATCATCATCATCGTCATCTGCTGCCGCCAAAACAAACAAACAAACAAACAAACTGAACTGTGACTCTTCTTCTTCTTCTTCTGTGGTTTCATGTGTTCTTCTCTTCCTTCCAGAACTCTCTCTACAAATGCATCACCAAAAATGAAAGTGAGTTTTCACAGATTTTCTTAACCCTTCACATGAACACGTCATTTAAAGGGATAGTTCAACATTTAGTCAAATTGGCCCATCACCAGATAATGAGATAATAACACAACGTTACCACACAGAGTTGTTTTAGAGGGAAATGTCATCTCATCTCATAGCGTCGTGGTGAATGTGCAGGTCACAACTTGTCCACCAGAGCGTTGTGGAGTTGTTGGATTGTGAGAAATCCCATGAGCCTCCGTAGCGTAGCTCTGAGCAGCTCACGGCTCTGCTCCGCCGTTCTAAAAATAGCTTGCACCGACAATTAAAGGTAACGAACCTGCTGCTATGACTATAGGGGTTATTATGCCAAAATGTGGAACTATCCCTTTAACCCTTTGAAGTCCAGACATCAGGATGAAACTGCACACAGATAAAACTAAGTGTGTGTGTGTGTGTGTGTGTGTGTGTGTGTGTGTGTGTGTGTGTGTGTGTGTGTGTGTGTGTGTGTGCTCAGTGGGCTCCACGTGCTGCAGCTACGCCGGCCGCCACACCACCTGCAGGGAGTACTGCCAGGCCATCTTCCGGACCGACTCCACGCCGACCGTGTCCCAGATCAACGCCGTCAGAGAATACTGCCAGAGCCACAGCCCGCAGCTGCTCGGCTGCGTCTCCAACTTCACCAAGTCCTACCCCATCCGCAGCCCCATCGACAGTGAGTCCAGCTGCACTAACACATCCTGAGGCATCTGGATACCATGTTAAAGTACCCCCCCCTCCCCCCCCCCCAGGTCTGTACTGCTGCGACCGCGCCGAGGCCCCCCACTGCCAGGTGGCGTGCAGGAGGATCCTCCGCACCATGAGCACGGAGCACGAGATCATGGAGGGTCTGATCGAGGAGTGCGGCTCGCAGCCCCTCCCCCAGGAGCCCATGTGGCAGTGCTTCCTGGGCAGCGCCCACCCCCCCTCCCCGCCCGAGGAAGACCCCCCCCACCCCGCCAAGATGGACTGCGCCAAGCTGCACTGCTGCTCCAAGGCCAACACCTCGCTCTGCAGGTACGGCGAGGGAAACGCTGCTGGAGCGGGAACGAGACCAGATACAGTAGTTACTTCCTGGTAATTAGTTACTTTTATACTACAGTTACTGTCACTGTGTGTGTGTGTGTGTGTGTGTGTGTGTGTGTGTGCGTGTGCAGGGACATGTGTCAGGAGATCAGCACCAACTGGGGCAGCCAGACGTGGCAGGACTTCGACCAGCTGTGTGAGTACAACCCGGTGGAGGCGGAGCTTATCAACTGTCTGGCCGACGTCCGCGAGCCGTGTCAGCTCGGCTGCAAAGACCTCGGCTACTGCACCAACTTCAACAACAGGTACACGCACACGCACACGCACTGACACACGCACACGCACACACACACGCACCGACACACGCACACGCACCGGCACACACACACGCACCGACACACGCACTGACACATGCACACGCACTGACACACGCACTGACACACGCACACGCACTGACACACGCACACGCACCGACACACGCACTGACACATGCACACGCACTGACACACGCACTGACACATGCACACGCACTGACACACGCACACGCACTGACACACGCACCGACACACGCACTGACACATGCACACGCACCGACACACGCACCGACACACACGCACTGACACATGCACACGCACTGACACATGCACACGCACTGACACATGCACACGCACTGACACACGCACTGACACACGCACTGACACACGCACTGACACACGCACTGACACACGCACTGACACATGCACACGCACCGACACACGCACTGACACACGCACTGACACACGCACCGACACACGCACTGACACACGCACTGACACATGCACACGCACTGACACACGCACTGACACACGCACTGACACACGCACTGACACACGCACTGACACATGCACACGCACCGACACACGCACTGACACACGCACTGACACATGCACACGCACCGACACACGCACTGACACATGCACACGCACTGACACACGCACTGACACATGCACACGCACCGACACACGCACTGACACATGCACACGCACCGACACACGCACCGACACATGCACTGACACACGCACTGACACATGCACACGCACCGATAAGATCTAATAAGTGATGACATCATAGTTTGTGCTGGATTGGATTGGAGAAAAGTGCAACATTTTGGTGAAAGTTGCAAAACTATAGCGCGTACAGGAAGAAGAAGAAGAAGAAGACTGGCCAAATAGTAACTTTAATAAGCTTTAAAGGGATAGTTCACCCAAAATTCACAGTCCAAAGTCTATATTTGAAGCTCCCAGTGTCTCAGTCACTGCTCTTCCTGACCAGAGGAACAGTTTCTCATTGAATTTTGGGTGAACTGCCCCTTTTAATAAGCTTTAAATTCACTTTTTGTGGGACTTGGAGTTCAGACAAATAAACACACCATGGATATAATAATACATCCATGAAACACACACACACACACATGAATCCATCCCATAACAGCCGGCCGCTCTGCTCTGCTCTGCCCCCTGGTTGCCGTGACGACACACTGCAGCCGGTTCATAGCAGCTGATGATGTGACAAACAAACAGGTTTCAGTTTGTTTTCCTTTTCTTCTTCTGAGGCGGAAAATAAAAAACATACAAATTAAAAAAAACAACAACTTTATTTCTCTGTTGTTGCTGAACACAGGAAGTGGTTTTAATAGGAATCAGCTGATTGCAACACAACCACGAGCTGCTTTGGATTAGAAAAGAAATGGCTGTTGACCACGCTGGAGTTCAGGAATCCAGGGTTTCACACACACACACGCACACACACACACACACACACACACGCACACACGCACACACACACACACACACGCAGGATAAACAAAGCAGCCAGTGTGATGATGATGATGATGATGATGATGATGATGAAGAGCCACACCCAGAAGCCTCTCCTCCTGTTAAACCACCAATTAGCTGAGTCACCGGCAGAGACCGAACCCACCAATCAGACATCAAAGGCACTTCCTGGAGCAAAAACAACCCCAGCGTTCCTACGTATGC
>CM064890.1:637500-640000 GCA_030347415.2 Decapterus maruadsi
AATCTATTACAGTTACAAGTTACCTGTTCAGAAGTTATTCCTATATTTTTATATATTTTTTATATTTTCAATAATGTCATTGTAAAAAAACGAAAGTATACAACGAAATTTCTGTTCTGTAAATTTATGCAAATTAGCGCATATTTAATTAGATATGGTCTCATTTACATATTTATATTAGTGATAAACTTGTGAAGTTTCATGGAGAAATCTGTTTAATTTATTTACATAAAAATAGGATGTTTTATTAGTTCCGTCTGTCGGCAGCACGATGATGTCACTATGACATCACAGAGTGTGTGTGTGTGTGTTGTCGTGCAGGAGGCGTGCAGGAAGCAGCAGCCGGTGTGCGGTCATAACGGCGAGACCTACAACACGGTGTGCGACGCCTTCACCGACCGCGTCGCCGTGGACTACGAGGGCCCGTGTCACGCCGTGGGCGCCGTGTCGGACGCCGTGGCCCTGGAGTCGGCCTGCGGTTCGATTCCCTGTCCGCCGCTGTCCACGCCCGGCTGCCGCCCCGTCACTCCTCCAGGTGGGCGGAGCTAAAACATCATCATCATGATAATGAGAATGAAACGCGGTGACGATGTGTTTTTGTGTGCTGCAGGAGCGTGTTGTCCCGTCTGCGCCAGCATGCTGCAGATCCTCTGGAACAAGGAGCAGATGAACACCTTCTCCAAGGTACGCACCGTCCCGCGCTCTGATTGGCTGCTTGATCATCAGGAACCATGAACCTCAGAGAACTTTTCTCTTTTTTTTAAAAGAATAAGTAAAAGCCATAAAAGAAAATATTAAACATTTAAGTTCAAATAAAAATAAAAATACATAAAGAGCAGTGATGACACGACTCTCATGCTGAGTTAAAAAGCCAAAGAATAAAAGTAAAGCTTTAAGATGTAATTTAATATTTTATCTTTTTTTTATCTCCAGTGGCTCGTTGAGCAGTTAATTTAATTTAATAAGTTTATTTGTAACAGGGACAACGTACAAAATAACATTAGTCTCACAATGAGAAGAGATGTTTTGTACCAGATTTAGCTTACTAGCTACTTTCCATTTAGGAGCTAAAAACAGAAAATGTTCCGTCACCTCCTGTTGTCGTTAGTCTTTATGGAACAACGAGGAAGAAGAGCTGATCAGCTGAGAGAGAGGAGGGAAAACAACCTGATAATAAACTTTACTAAGAGCCAGATATAAACTGATATAAAGTAAGTACAGAAATAAAAACATTAAAAAGAATCAGTCACTCTGACGGATAAAACATTTAATCTTGGATTAGTTTTTGTGACAAGTTTTGTCATATTTTATGTTTAAATATGTAAATGAGGCCATTTCTAATTAAATATGCACTAATTTGCATATAGTTCCAGAACAGAAATCTGACCAATGGATGAAGCTACTTTTAAAATTCTTGTTTTATGTTGTTGACATAGTTTTTACACAGGGGGATTTTGATCTCTTTTAATCCCTCTGTAAATGAGAAAATACTCTCACCAGCCATAAAAAAAATTACATTTTATCATCTTTTTAGGAATAAACTGTGAATGATCAACAGTTCCCTGTGTAAAAGCTTTAGTGTATAAAAGGTTTGGTGTCTGTACGTTGGGTTTTAAAGCAGTTTAAATGGTTTTAGGTATAAAGTGTTATTGGTGTGAGGTGTAGTTGCAGCCGTCGGCCACTGGGTGGAGCTGTGACACTGAAGCTTCTCAGGTTCCTGTGAAGAACAAAACCAGCTCTGGTTGCTTCACAGCAGGTGTTCACACAGATGTTCCAGATGTTTCCTGAGTCGCGTGCAGGTTGACCTCTGTGACCTCTGACCTCTGACCTCTGTGACCCCGCAGCTGAACCGGAACCAGCCGGTCACCGTCCACGACGTGCTGCAGATCCTCCGGCTCCACGTGTCCGTGCCGCAGTGCGACGTCTTCGGCTACCTGAGCATCGACCACGAGCTCGTCGTCCTCATCGCGCCGGTCGACCAGCAGCCCACGCCTCTGCAGGTAACGCCGCCCGCCGCCGCGTGTTCCCACGGACCCTGAACGCCTCACAGTCTGACACAGAGAGAGGGACGGATGGATGAACGGATGGATGAACGGAGGAATGAATGAAAAAGAAGTTTTACCTCCAGATGTTTTTTCACTGAAATAAATAAAACTCACTTTATTCTCACTTTTCAAAATAAAACACCACAGGAAGTAACGACTGAGCGTCTGTCTCCATAGCAACTCAGGTGGTTGTTTGGGGGTTTTTTTCAACCTGGAGGTCAGTTTAGTTTTTGTGATCGATGGCGACGCTGCAGGTTTCCTGGTTTTACAACCCTCCTGTTGTCTTCCTGGGTCAAGGAAGGAAGGAAGGAAGGAAGGAAACAAGGAAGGAAGGGAGGAAGGAAGGAAGGACGAAGGAAACAAGGAAGGAAGGAAGGAAGGAAGGAAGGAAGGAAGGAAGGAAGGAAGGAAGGAAGGAAGGAAGGAAGGGAGGAAGGAAGGAAGGAAGGAAGGAA
>CM064890.1:642500-752500 GCA_030347415.2 Decapterus maruadsi
GTGTGTGTGTGTGTGTGTGTGTGTGTGTGTGTGTGTGTGCGTACCTGCAGTGTTTAAACCTCAGCAGTGTTAGTGCCTTGCTCGTGGGCGGAGCCAGCACAGACTTAAAAAACTAAACCCCGCCTCCAAAGTCTCGGATCAATCAGAGCTGAAGCTCCAGGATGAAACCAAAACTAGACCTGATCAGACTTCACCAGACCCTGCTGATCAATACGTCACCAATACGTCACCAATACGTCGTCAGTACGTCATCAATACATCACCAATACGTCGTCAGTACGTCATCAATACGTCACCAATACGTCATCAATACGTCACCAATACGTCATCAATACGTCACCAACACGTCATCAATACATCATCAATACGTCACCAATACGTCACCAATATGTCACCAATACGTCACCAATACGTCATCAATACGTCACCAATACGTCATCAATATGTCGTCAATACGTCACCAATATGTCACCAATATGTCACCAATACGTCATCAATACGTCACCAACACGTCATTAATACATCATCAATACGTCACCAATACGTCGTCAATACGTCACCAATACGTCATCAATACATCATCAATATGTTGTCAATACGTCACCAATATATCATCAATATGCCACCAATACGTCACCAATACGTCGTCAGTACGTCATCAATATGTCGTCAATACGTCACAAATATGTCATCAATATGTCGTCAATACGTCACAAATACGTCATCAATAGATCACCAATACGTCATCAATACGTCACCAATACGTCATCAATACATTGCCAATATACAGTATGTACTGTATAGGGATGCATCAATACCAATTTTTTCCAAAACGAGTAGAGTACGAGTACTTGCATTTGCAGTAGTTCACTGCAGTACTTCACAGTACTTTACTACAGTACTTCACAGTACTTCACTGCAGTACAAACAGAGATTTAAAGCGCCGGTACGGAGCTTTTAAAGGGACAACCAGGAGTTTTGGAAAGCAAAGTGTCTTCACGCTACATTTCCCATGAGCCTCTGGGCGCACGGTGAAATTCTTGGACTGGCAAACAACGCACGTCTGGCAGAATGTTTTCATTCATGAAGAATGAAAGTCGGAGGTTGGAAGACGATCAGATGGAGAAACTCCGCGTTGTCCCTTTAATATTAGTTTGATGTCTGTTTTATATCTAATATCTAGAGAAACGTCAGAAAATCTCACACGTGAGAAGTTGAAGGATTTTTGTTGGAAAATCGAAGAAAAAAAGACTTTTATTATTTTTATTATTTCAATTTTCTATTTTGCAGCAGAAAGGTGATGGTTGATAATCACAGAGCGTCCTTGAACGCACCATTAGATGTCGTCTCTGAAACGTGTCCGCTCGTCTCGGCTCGGAGCTGAACAACAACGATGATGTATTTTAGTTTCCTACATTTCCCACAATGCAACACGATCGGCCTTTTCATGTCATTACGTCACATTCCACACGTGCTGCGTTCAAGTGCCTCGGAAATCAGAGCTACGATCGAACGTCTCTTCTCTTCTCTGTCGAATCCTGACTTGAAATGAAACGATTAGACGGATCAATAGTTTATTGATTGTTGTATTGATCAGAATCAGCAGCACCAGGTCTGGTGAAGCCACATCAGGCCCCCCCCCCACCCCCCCCTCACCCCCCGCCCCCCCTCCTGAGGCCAGTAGCTCTGAACAGTGTTAATTAAAAGGGAACGCGCTTCCTCTCTGTATATAAATGAACTAGAAGCCATTGAAACAACTCCAGGACAATCAGCTACGAGTAGTCGCTACCCACAATCCACCTGGGTGGACAAGAGTTTCACACTATGCCTCCTCACATATAGTGTCTTATATGAAGTCGTCATAATAATAAATAATAATAATAATAAATGCAATAACTTTATATTTGTTAAAATGTTTCTATATTTTGTATCGAGGTGAAAACGACCGTGTTTTTACACCAATAGTTGATTTTGTTTTTTATCTTTTTATTGCATGATGACAATTATGAAGTGTTTTTACTCCAGAATGTACAAGTGTTTGTGTGCGTGTGTGTGCATGTGTTGGTGTGTGTGTGTGTGTGTGTGTGTGTGTGTGTCTGCCTGTACAGCACGTGTCCCATTGTCTAACAGTATTACTGTGCTAGGCAGCTCTGTAGCAGGGAACCTTCACCACGGCTCCTCCTCTATTACCTGTAGTATTATTATTATTATTGATATTATTATTGTAATTATGCCATTATTACTATCAGTATTATTATTATTATTAATATTATTTTACATATGATTATTGTTACTTTTGTGTTTTTTCTGGAGCCGACAAGAATTTCTTTACTTTTTTTAAGAAGCAGTTTTCAGTGTTTGATTTGATTTGATGTCACGATGAGAAACAAACTAAAGATAAAAGAGTTTCACATGTTTGTGTCTGTGTCGTCTGGTGAATTATTGATTATTGGTGAATTATTCCTCAGCTGTAAAAGAACATTTTCAGGGAACGCTTTGTTTTCTTCGTCGGAGCGAAACGAGGAGATCAAACACGGATTCTTTCTTTTCTCTAATGTCTCCTGAGTTTCGTTGGAGGGAAGTGAAATGTTCTGGATTCCTGACGATCGATAAACCGATGATCGATCTGATCGGCCGCTGTGCTGCGTTCAGGGACCAGCCACATGTTACGGTCTCGGCTGTCGGAGCGTTAGGACTGGTCGTCCAATCAGCTGACAGGATTTTCTCACCTGTCATTTTTAGATTTTAGTTTCTCTCCGACTGATTGATCTTTGATCAGAGAAATAAGTTGAGTTGAGTTTAAATAAATAAATAAATAAAGACAGTAAGTTCGCAGCCTGCAGGTTTTTACCTGTTTGTCTCAGACGCTCGACACGGAGACAGAAAACTGGGAATCTATGTTCATATATTTCATATTTAATATTCATCAATGCAGCAACAACAACAAACAGTGAAGTTCCTGCAGAGTCAGAGTCACAGGAGACAAACACAAAGAGCTGCAAATCACTGGTTACACAAATTCACAAAACTCACAGCTCCAACTCAGATATATATTCAAATATATATACACACACATTTTCACTCACTGAGACGAGAGCAAACAAAGCACAGAGTCCATGTTGACTGTGTGTGTGTGTGTGTGTGTGTGTGTGTGTGTGTGTCGGGCTGAAGTCCAGTTGTTGTTGCTCTAAAACCCAGATTCAGATCCATGGTTGTGATTTAAACAGAGACTTTGCACAATAATAAAAAACCTTCATCTTTATATTTCACATTAAACCACGACTCATCAATTTGTGCAAAGATTATAAACTGATTTATATTCAAATTATTAACTCAACTATTTGTCCTGTGATTTTGTTTTCTAAGTGACAGATGAATAAAACAAAGTCAGAACACCTGGACGGCTGCAAGTTTGATGAGGGAAACCAAGAAATCCCATAATGAGCCTCCGTAGCGTAGCTCTGAGCAGCTCACGGCTCTGCTCCGCCGTTCTAAAAATAGCTTGCACCGACAATTAAAGGTAACAAACCTACTGCTATGACTATAGGGATTATGGTGATGGGACAGTTTACCAAAATGTTGAACTATCCCTTTAACACAACCTCCACCAGGTTGTGTTAAAGGGAGCATCCAAACTTTTTTCCATTCATATCACCGGTTAAACGACTCCAGTCTGTGCGGTCCGTTGAGTTGAGTCGGGGAGAGAGAGAGATACCTGTCCAGCTATTAAAGGCAGATGTATGTTCCTAAAGAGCGTTATTATGGGATGGCATCAGTGACGACAGCAGATTCCTCAGGAGTCACTTGGAGGTTGTATCTGTAGGAGAGCGGAAACCGACTCCTCTTGTTTCTAAACCGAGCTGTTATTATAATCCACGAATTCATATAATGTAATGAATGAATGTCTGTTTCTTTATTTTATTGCTCAGTTTCATCTCCTCAGCCCCCCCCCCCCCCCCCACCCCCGTTACCCTCCTCCTCCTCCTCTTCTTCTTCCTCTCATTATTATTATTAGAAGCTGTTTACAGGATTTTATCGGCGCTCCTGTTACAGTAGCTGCTGCAGTATTTAATCCGCTCTGACAGAGTGTGTGATCCTGTATCAGGCGGCAGGAAAAGGTCCTGGACCAAAGTAGACTTCAGCCGGAGCATTAACACCTTTTTATGGCACAACATCACTTCCCTGGCAGACGCTCCGACATCGGATCACGTTGCTCATCCCGACTGCTGCCTGTGCAACTCCTTCGTCTTTGAAGAGCAACTGATCCCAGGAGCCTTCTTCTTCTGCTTCTTCAGAAACGGCGGTGGAGCTTTAAAGGTATACGCCAACTTTTTTGGGGGGGTCTTGCCTCACTCCTGAGTCCATGACCAGCAGATAGACACCATCCTTTCCACTGTGCGTGCAGTAACAAGGGAGATAGAGCCGTATCGCCGCTAATTAGCTTAGCTCAAACACTGGAAGTGTATGGGTAGTGTTAGCCTGCCTCCTCCTAAAGTAGCTAATTAGCTTAGCTCAAATACTGGAAGTGTATGGGTAGTGTTAGCCTGCCACTACCTAAAGTCGCTAATTAGCTTAGCTCAAACACTGAAAGTGTATGGGTAGTGTTAGCCTGCCTCCTCCTAAAGTAGCTAATTAGCTTAGCTGAAACACTGGAAGTGTATGGGTAGTGTTAGCCTGCCTCCACCTAAAGTAGCTAATTAGCTTAGCTCAAACACTGGAAGCCTATGGGTAGTGTTAGCCTGCCTCCACCTAAAGTAGCTAATTAGCTTAGCTCAAACACTGGAAGCCTATGGGTAGTGTTAGCCTGCCTCCATCTAAAGTAGCTAATTAGCTTAGCTCAAACACTGGAAGTGTATGGGTAGTGTTAGCCTGCCTCCATCTAAAGTAGCTAATTAGCTTAGCTCAAACACTGGAAGTGTATGGGTAGTGTTAGCCTGCCTCCACCTAAAGTAGCTAATTAGCTTAGCTCAAACACTGGAAGCCTATGGGTAGTGTTAGCCTGCCTCCTCCTAAAGTAGCTAATTAGCTTAGCTCAAACACTGGAAGTGTATGGGTAGTTTTAGCCTGCCTCCATCTAAAGTAGCTAATTAGCTTAGCTCAAACACTGGAAGTGTATGGGTAGTGTTAGCCTGCCTCCTCTTAAAGTAGCTAATTAGCTTAGCTCAAACACTGGAAGTGTATGGGTAGTGTTAGCCTGCCTCCATCTAAAGTAGCTAATTAGCTTAGCTCAAACACTGGAAGTGTATGGGTAGTGTTAGCCTGCCTCCACCTAAAGTAGCTAATTAGCTTAGCTCAAACACTGGAAGTGTATGGGTAGTGTTAGCCTGCCTCCACCTAAAGTAGCTAATTAACTTAGCTCAAACACTGGAAGTGTATGGGTAGTGTTAGCCTGCCTCCTACCTGAGCTGAAATGAGCATCAGAAGCTGATTTCATTTTAGCTCTAAACTTTGTAAATATATAGGCTAAGTATCCGTTTCGATCAGCAGTGTGTCGTTAATTTGTCTAAATTAAATAAACCAGCTGTGTTTTCAGGATCATTTCTGAACAAACAGCAACGTGTCTAAAAAACCTGCTGCAGCTTCGTGTGTGTCCATGTTTGAGTTGTTGTGTTGCTGTAGGTGTTTTGTGTTTACCTGTGTGGCCCAGGTGTGTGTGTGTTGAACAGGCTGACTGATCAGTTTGGTTGATCAGTGTTTCCTGAAACTTCAAAGGCCAAATAATTAATTGGATAAAATAATCAGAAGTTGCAGTCGAGTAGAAAATAATTAACCTGCCTCTGATCCTGGACCAGCAGCAGCAGCAGCAGCAGCATTTAGCACATCAGAGAGTAGAGGAATGACTGACAGTCTGTGGTTGATCCTGCAGCCCTTCAAAGTAAAAGTCCCAACGATATAAAAGCACACATTTCAAATTAAAAGTCCTGAATCTGAAAGAATCTGGTTAAGTTTAATTAACGACAAAAGAACCAGATGTTCAAACAGATCAAAACACATCTAAAAGTAAATACATAGCTTATAATAGTTATAAAAGACTTGATTAGACTGAATCTGGATCAGTGTTTCCAGCTGAAGGTCCAAAGGGCGACAGGTCGACCTGAGATGATCAAAGGGACAAAGACTGATTCACTGTCACAAGGAGGTTGTTTGATCTTTAACAACAAGTAAAAGATGAGAAAAGAACTCTTTTTTTAATATCTGCAGCTCCTCTGGTTCTGGTTTTTAATCACATTTAGTGATTTAATTGCTCCGTTTTATTTTCCAGCAAAGAGCGAAAACATTAGTTTTTATTTCAGTGACAAAACTGAAGCAACGACGCTGATGTTTTTCTTTCTTTTTAACGATGCTGATTTAATTATACAGAAGATGAAATGTACAAACTCAGAGATGATAAAACTTTAATAATAATCCACAGTGTGAATATAAAACGTCAGAGCAGCGTCTGCTTTCATCTGACGCAGACGAAGAAGAAGCTGCTGCATTTCATTGGAAAGGAAAATGACATGTGGAGAAAATCAAGGTGTTTTGATCTTTAATGTTTGTTTTGCTCCACCTGCAGCTTTCAAAGGCTTTTAAACGGTAAATCTGTGGTGAAGAGTCTCTGGTTGTTTGGGTCGATGGCGCCGTAGCAGAGCGTCGACCCAGTGTTCTCCCTCCACCTCTGGGATGTCTCTGTATCGTCTTCTGTCTCGCTACACGACGCTGGATGTGAAACAATGAGCGCGGCAGCGACTGCAAACATGACTCAGCAGCTTTCCTGCCAAAAACCCCACAACAGCAGCTGATTCCTCCCTCTCCAATCAACTGGTGCAATGATTTATGGGTAGAAAAAAAACCAAAAAACCTGCAGGCTCAGGCCACGAGATACCACACTGTAATACAGCTGCTGCTGCTGCTGTTAATGCTGCTGCTGCTGCTGCTGTTAATGCTGCTGCTGCTGCTGTTGTTAATGCTGCTGCTGCTGCTGTTAATGCTGCTGCTGCTGCTGCTGCTGCTGTTAATGCTGCTGCTGCTGTTAATGCTGCTGCTGCTGTTAATGCTGCTGCTGCTGTTAATGCTGCTGCTGCTGTTAATGCTGCTGCTGCTGCTGCTGCTGCTGTTAATGCTGCTGCTGCTGCTGCTGCTGCTGCTGCTGCTGCTGCTGCTGCTGTTAATGCTGCTGCTGCTGCTGCTGCTGTTAATGCTGCTGCTGCTGCTGCTGCATCGTCCTCAGGCTTCGACAGCACATACACAGATGCTCATGTGCAAATAAACGATTATTTTAAACTCTGCACTGAAAATAAAACTGCTCATTAATTCATAACGACTTCCTGTAACGAGATAAAGAGAGAAAACTCTTTGCAATGAGATTAGAGGAATATAAATGAGTCATTAATTCACTTTACTCATTAATCATGACTAAACAATTATAAACAGTTTTCAAAAATGGTGCAAGTTCACTATTTGGCAGAAACACAGATATGAGGCAGAGCAGTGTAGACACATGAAGGCTCACTATTCTGCAAGTCAACCGTTTCATCCAACATCTTATTAATGACTTATTAAGAGTTAATAATGAGGTTTAATTATGATATTTAATGTGTGGGAGATCGGCTTAGATGTTTTACATGCATTTGTCAGGAATTGTTACCAACTTTATCAATAAACTCTTTTATAAATCCTTTATAACGGCCGTGTTACAGTGAGATAGAGCTGCAGGACCGACCGCTTTCTGTCTCTTTATTTTCTTTTCTTCTTTTTTTTTGTTTTGCAGTATGAACATTATTTCATTTTCTCAACCTGCACTTTGCTTCCAGGTGACCGTGCAGCAGCAGCAGCAGCATTAACAGCAGCAGCAGCAGCAGCAGCAGCAGCAGCAGCAGCAGCATTAACAGCAGCAGCAGCAGCAGCAGCAGCAGCAGCAGCAGCAGCAGCAGCAGCAGCAGCAGCAGCAGCAGCAGCAGCAGCATTAACAGCAGCAGCAGCATTAACAGCAGCAGCAGCAGCAGCAGCATTAACAGCAGCAGCAGCAGCAGCAGCAGCAGCAGCAGCAGCAGCAGCAGCAGCAGCAGCAGCAGCAGCAGCAGCAGCAGCAGCAGCAGCAGCAGCAGCAGCATTAACAGCAGCAGCAGCAGCAGCAGCAGGAGGCGGAGGAGCCGAGAGGTGATGAGAGTTTTTCACAAAAACAAGAAAACAGATTTTTTTTAAATCCAGGCAGGAAAATGAAGAACAAAGAGTCAGACGGAGGCAAAACCAGAAACAGAGGAATAAAACAGAGGAGGTGAGGAGGAGGAGGAGGTGAGGAGACTCTGCTGGAGGGAGAGAGGCCGACAGGTTAAAAAATAAACAGGTATTTATTACAGTTTTTACACATTTTACTTTTTGATATTTCACAGTGAAAAACTTTTGGAAACTCTTTTTTAAATAAAAGTCGTAATAATGTTGGTGAAGATGACAAATAGGCTGCACCCATACAGGCTGATACATATTTATATATGTTGCCTTGTAGTGTATTATCCACCTATTGTTTATATTCAGTAACTTTATATTCTTGTAGGTGAAAATGAATAAACAATGTCTGAATTCACAATATCTGAACAAATAATACCTATAAATATTACATATACCTATATATTGTGCAGCTCTGCACATAAATATGTACATATAAATTCTCATGTCTGTATATATTGATCTTTCTCAGCCCGTTCACATCCTCTGTTCTGAGCTGAAGGAGCAGCTGCAGACGGACCTGATTCCCCCCGAGGATCAATAAGGATCTGACTGGGGATCAGTGTTGGGAGGAGGAGGAGGACGCTGCTGCTCCAGGTTCGTTCTGAGGATAAATATTTAACGAGTGAATATTGTTCTGTATCATCAGGATATAAAAACACAGCGAGTGAGAACGAAGTGTGAAGTCTGATGAGTCATGAGTTTAAAGGGATAGTATCATTTTTTATCAAGTGTGGTTGTATGATCTACAAATAGCCCCTAAGTACTTTAATTACAGTAGAAGACTCTCTGCACTCCTCCTGTTAGCAACGCCAGCCCATAATAGCCCTGCCCAGAGATTTACAACATACATTGTTGTGAATGGACCCAAAGTAACGGCCTATTTTCACGGCCTAAAAGAGGTTTGACCTGAAAATAAATACAGTTCCATTGTTGGCTAGAATATAATTTTTCCAGTCCTTCAAAGTGCAGGAAAAACACAGTTTTTATTTGGAGCTAACCAACTGCTGATCAGGTGGAGGGATACGTGAGTTATTATTTGTAGATCATACAACCCCACTTTTAAAAAATGCTACTATCCCTTTAAAGACGCGACTGAATGAGTTCCTAAATGTTGTTACTTGTGTTCACATGAACGCTGTGTGACGATCCTGACAGGAAGGAAACCACACCAACCAACCAGCGGCAGAGAGACCAGATAACGGCCTTAATGAGGCTCAAATATAGAAACAAGGAAACAACAGAGAGCGTGTGAGTGACAGGATGAGTCAGAGTCTGGAGTCTGAACTTCTTATCAATGAACCACCACAACAAACTGTGGTTGTTGTGTCACTGTTGGTTGTTTTCATTGGTTTCCTGCTGCGATGATGTCAGAGACTCAACGATCCACCTGAGATTATAATGAGATGAATCAGTTCCTTTCTTTGTTTACAAGGGTCCTGAGGAGCTGTAAATCAGCTTTAAGTGTTTAATGTATAATTTAGAATGATTTAATATTCATAATTTAGAGGAAAGAGGAGGTTATGAGTCTCTACGGTGGCTCTGAAGGCTCAAAACACTGTGCAAATGCAGAAAATAAGAGAAACTCCCAACACAACAGTGTTTGTGGGTCCTGATCATCTGTTCAGGTGAAACTCAGTGTTGTTGCAGTGATGAACTGTAAATATTCAGAATATATAACGACAACCTGACATTTAGGCCACGTCTCTGCTGCTCGTCTCGTTACCGTCAGGCTGTAATTACACAGCAGTGACGAGGGAGCTCTTTATATTTTGTCCTTTTTACAGAGACAGAAATATTTTCATGTAAATGAGAACATTTAGATGTAATAGTTGAGTTTATGAATAATTCATGGCGGCGCGGTGGAGCCGTGGTTACGCAGCATGAAGCCTCGTCGCTCCCACGGTCCACAGACACGCAGGTTAATTGTCGACCGTGGGTGTGAGCGGTTGTTGTTCCCTCCGTGTGACGGGCAGGTGAGCTGTCCAGGTGAAGCCGGGCTCGACCTCCCGCCACCTTTAAAAGATCAGCTTAACGTCTAATGAGCCGATGAATAATTCACCAGTGGCCTCACAATAAACAAGGAAGAAGAGAAACACCGTGAATCTCAATAAATGGGACAATTATTTAGCAGACTTTGAATATTTTAATATTTCTTTATAAAGTGATTTGAGCAAAAACTTAGTGTAATTTAAAGGGACAACCAGGAGTTTTGGAAAAGTGAAGTGTTTTCACGCTACATTTTATTTTGAAGGAGCTTTAACACAAACATCTACCTTTATTTTGAAGGAGCTTTAACACAAACATCTACCTTTATTTTGAAGGAGCTTTAACACAAACATCCACCTTTATTTTGAAGGAGCTTTAACACAAACATCTACCTTTATTTTGAAGGCGCTTTAACACAAACATCTACCTTTATTTTGAAGGAGCTTTAACACCAACATCTACCTTTATTTTGAAGGAGCTTTAACACCAACATCTACCTTTATTTTGAAGGAGCTTTAACACAAACATCTACCTTTATTCTGAATGAGCTTTAATACAAACACCTTTATTTTGAAGGAGCTTTAACACAAACATCTACCTTTATTTTGAAGGAGCTTTAACACAAACACCTTTATTTTGAAGGAGCTTTAACACAAACATCTACCTTTATTTTGAAGGAGCTTTAACACAAACATCTACCTTTATTTTGAAGGAGCTTTAACACAAACATCTACCTTTATTCTGAAGGAGCTTTAATACAAACATCTACCTTTATTTTGAAGGAGCTTTAACACAAACATCTACCTTTATTTTGAAGGGGCTTTAACACAAACATCTACCTTTATTTTGAAGGAGCTTTAACACAAACATCTACCTTTATTTTGAAGGAGCTTTAACACAAACATCTACCTTTATTCTGAAGGAGCTTTAATCTAGTCTAGTGGTTAGTTTGTCTCCGTGGACCACAGAGAGGACGTGTCAGAGTCTTTTGTGGCTCCGAGTCTAAAATAAAAGCCTCTCGTGGCTTTAACACAAACATCTACCTTTATTCTGAAGGAGCTTTAACACAAACGGCTTTATTTTGAAGGAGCTTTAACACAAACATCTACCTTTATTTTGAAGGAGCTTTAACACAAACATCTACCTTTATTTTGAAGGAGCTTTAACACAAACACCTTTATTCTGAAGGAGCTTTAATCTAGTCTAGTGGTTAGTTTGTCTCCGTGGACCACAGAGAGGACGGCGGCGGCGGTATGACTGGCAGCGCTCCATCTACATCACCAGATATCAGGGTGGAGTCCAAGAGCGACCCTGGACATGTACAGGCCGTTCCCTTTGGTTAAACATAACAGCTACAGGGTGTGTGTGTGTGTGTGTGTGTGTGTGTGTGTCTGCTCATCCTCTGGTGACAGAGGTGGTGACGTTGGTGATAGGTAGGAAAGGTCAGAGGTCATCCTTTGGGGAAACATGAACATCCGCTGCACATTTCATGATAATGTGTGCAGTTACAGTATAAATCATTACTCAGAGTTTCATGGTGAGGAAACAACAAAATACTTTTTAATTTAGTGCAATTAAAAAAATAAAACATTCAAATGATGACAGATGTTTTTGTTTTTGGTGAAGAGAGTCTCTGTTTGTGTTTATTCTCTGTTCTGTTTCCTTTATTGTCATTGAGCAATGACGCACAATACAATGTAGATGCATCTCTCCCTAATAATTAAAAATATAGAATTATTAATATATTTTAAAAAAAGAAAAGAAAAAGTAAGTAGAGTATGAATGTAAAACAAAGTGAAGTGGTACAGATGTAACTATAGTGTTAATGGTCTCAGGTGTTCTGTGTGTATTTGTATGTATTACGTGTCTTTTATATGTATTTTCATTTTGTATGTTATTTTTGTATTTTGTATGTTATATTTGTATGTTATATTTGGGATGTATAGTCACTTATGAAAACAAAGGAATAAGAGCTTCTGCTTTGCAAAAGCTAATGAGGATCTCAATGCATGATGTCATACACACCATATGATCAATGCACAAATCCTGGATGTTTGGTGCAAGGTTGCAAAGTGACGGATCAAGTTTTCAATGTATGTATGTTTGCATCTCCTCAGTAACACAACGTGTCTCCATACTGACTCTGTACCTGCGTCTGCTCGTCTCCTCCTGGACCACGGGGGGGTGGAGGGGGGTGGAGGGGGGGGTCACTGCTCGTTCATCTCCTCCTCCGTCTCAGACAGTGACACACGGCGCCATATGTTGCACCGCAGAGCCATGGACACTTGTTTACACACACACACGCTAATGAGATATTTACATATCGCTGCTGCAGATGGGTGCGTGTGTGTGTGTGTGTGCGTGCGTGCGTGTGTGTGTGTGTGTGTGTGTGTGTGTGTGTCGTGCACACAGACAGACTCGCAGCTCTTCTCGACCCCTGAGCTGCAGGTTGAGTCTCTGGAAGTTGATTTGATTCATTAAAGTTGTGGAAGAAGCAGCAGCAGAGAACGACGTGGTTGTGTTAAAGGGATAGTTCAACATTTTGTCAAACTGGCCATAATCACCTTAACCCCTACAGTCACAGCAGTAGGTTCGTTACCTTTAGGTAAATTCATGTAAAACCTCTGATGCACGTTGCCTTCAGGGACAGTTGTTCATCATCAGTCTCTGTATTTCCCTCTAAAAACAACTCTGTGTGGTAACGTTGTGTTATTATCTCATAGCGTGGTGAATGTGCAGGTCACAACTTGTCCACCAGAGCGTTGTGGAGTTGTTGGATTGTGTATTTGATGAGTTTGATGAGGGAAACCAAGAAATCCCATGAGCCTCCGTAGCGTAGCTCTGAGCAGCTCACGGCTCTGCTCCGCCGTTCTAAAAATAGCTTGCACCGACAATTAAAGGTAAGGAACCTACTGCTATGACTATAGGGGTTATGGTGATGGGACAGTTGGACTAAATGACTCAGCTTGGTCCTCTGTTCTTTCAGGAGGGGCTGGAAACGCATGAATCTCCTCCACTGAATCACTAATTGATCACATTGATTTTGTCCTAAAGAACGAAACTAATTCTTGACCTCGCTTCGCTCTTTTTTTAATTCTCGCTCTGTGCTCACAGGGAAACGTCGTCTCTGACCTTTTCCACCGCTGACTCTGGGTTTCATGTCATTCTGTGATTAAAAACCAGAGCTTTTGTTTTTCTTTTCCCCTCCTGCTCCAAACATTGTCAGTCACTCTGGGTGGAAGCGTCTAAATGCCAGAATTGTAAATGCAAAAAAGAGCAATTAAAGCAGAGCAGCATTTGATTACTGCTAAGAGCAGGTGGTTGTTGTGTGTGTGTGTGTGTGTGTGTGTGTGTGTGTGTCTCAAATCTGTCTAATACGTTGTTTAAAACTTTAAATAAGCTGCTGTATATTTTCATATTGTTTATCCAAAGTAAAAGCAGCATCATTGTTATTTCTCTCCATCCAACAGAGAAACTACAATCCATATGCATGAAGGACCAGACCCAGCGTGTGTGTGTGTGTGTGTGTGTGTGTGTGTGTGTGTGTGTGTGTGTGTTATGGGCTCAGTTGGACATCAAATAATAGGCCGTCATCAATCTCTGTCACACTCCCCAGGAGTGTGTGAGGAGTGTGAGTGTGTAGCCAGGTCAAGTGTGCCTGTGTGTGTGTGTGTGTAGTAGAGGACAAAGGGATGTAGGGCTTTGGAACAATGTGCCAGAGGTGTGTGTGTGTGTGTGTGTGTGTGTGTGTGTGTGTGTGTGTGTGTGTCTGTCTGATAAAACCATGTGAGCATCTTCGTCTTCCTCCTCCAGCACAGAAACAGATTTTCCTCTCATGTGGACGTCACGTCGCTGCTGCTTCTATTTTAAACAAACGGGTGGATGTGAGACACGGAGACGACGTCGTCTGTTTAAGTTTTAAAGTTATTGTTGTTAAAAAACAGTCTGGATTTTTGTGTTGTGTTAACTGTATTTAGTATTTTTAATACGCTGTTGTTGTTTTAATGTGCTTTATGAAAACATTTTTATTGTATTGTAAAAAGCATAGAGTACGGTGGCCCTGAAGCTCAAACCACTGCAGCTTCAGAAAACACACACAAACTTAAATGTACTGCAAATTCAGAAAACGACTTCATCAGTTTGACGACGACACAGGAGCTGCAAAAACTCAGACGTGGGGGCGTAGTGTGGCGTTGTGTGGCGCAGTGGGTGAAGCAGCCGCCCCATGTAGAGGCTACAGTCCTCACCGCAGGGGGCCCCGGTTCGAATCCTGGGTCAGGCAGCCCTTTCCTGCATGTCATCCCTACTCTCTGCCCCACCCCTCCTGTCTATCTCTACTGTGACCTATCGAATAAAGGCAAAAAGCCAAAAAATATACTTAAAAACAAACAACTCAGACGTGATGTTGTCAATGCTAATATGGGTTGTTAGCTTAGCATTAGTCATCAGCCTGGTCCCCAGTTAACACTGCTGTTGTGTGTTTTTGTCAAAGTTTGTCAAACTGATACACCTCTTCAAGTGTAGTACGTTATATACCTTTTTTTTTTCTTTCCTAGTAATTAGTTACCTTTACAATGTAGTAGTCTAGTACTAAACTCTACTTTTTGGGGAAAGGAACGAGTAACTCTAACTTACTTTTTAAAAGTAACATGCCCAATACTGAATATAATATAATATAATATAATATAATATAATATAATATAATATAATATAATATAATATAATATAATATAATATAATATAGTTTGTCATTATAGTGAATGGTAAAAGTGTTTGTTTACAGCAGTGGTCGTGTTGCTCCAGTGGGGCGGGGTGTGGCCGGCGCTCTCAGCCAATCAGAATCGCTTCCCCGCCCTCACCGAGCGCTGGGGAGGCGGGACTTCGGGGCCTGCGGGCCAATCAGCAGCGGGCCTCCTCAGCGCAGGGAGAAGTTCCCAGCAGTCGGCTGCCAGTCTGGTCCGTAGCCACGATGGATGCAATACCATGCTTACTGCTCGTCCTGCTGTTCGGGACCAGGATAGAAGAAAACACCGGTAAGTCACCTTTAAAACAACGGAACCGTGTCGTGGACTTCTGCCGCGTGGTTCCCGGAAGTTTCCCTCGCGGCTCCGGTCGGTTCGGTTTGAAAGAAGCTTTTTTGTGTAGAAGAAGCCCTGAAGAAGCAGAGTGAGTGTGTGTGTAACTAAGATGGCGCAGGCTCCGTGTTGCTGCTGCCGTCTCAGGAATGTTTATTGTCTGCAGGAAAATAGGAGCCTGGAGCTGGAAGAGCCGGGATCAGAGCTGCTGAGCTGCTCGGCCTGGCTGAGGTGGATCAGATTAGATCTGATTGAGTTATTTATTTATTTTCTGGTCGCCACCGCTTTGGGTTGATTCCTCTTCTCTTTGCCAACAAAAGAGCTCCGGAGACCGTCCGGTCCGGTCGGTGGAGCAGTCCGTCCTCCTCCTCCTCCTTCTTCTTCTCCTCCTTCTCCCTCTTCTTCTTCTTTCTTTTCTTTTTCTCTCGGTTTGGCAAACACAGAGTTGGCAGCATCTCGGACTGGATGTTTGCTTTCTGTTGTTCATTTACCTGCTGCTGCTGCTGCTGATCGGAGTCTGTGTGTCTTTCTCTGTTTTTCTGGAGCTCGTAGTTGAACAGAAGTTTGTGTCGCCTCGGGGCTCGGAGTGTCTGTCTCCCGGGGTGACCGTTACCGTTACCGTTACCTGGCTGCTGCAGTCACATCCACCGTTAGTTTGAAAATTAACCGTTAGTTTGAAAACTAACGGTTAACGGTTCGAATAGAACGTGACGCTCGCCCTGTTGTTCTATGGAACACGTCAACCGCTGACGCCTGGGATCCACTGGCGTCACGAAATCCGACGTTTTGGTCACGAAAAGCGGATAAACGCCATAAAACACTGACTGCTCTATCTCGCTCCCCATTGGTCAGTGTCCTCGGCTGATGGCTTAATTTGCATAAAGTTGAATCATGGTCAACTTTTGGATGCGACGCCGCCGCCAAGACCAGAAAGTGGTTTGCGAAGTCGTGATGAATGAACGGCGAGAACGCTTTTTCTGACGTTTCTCTGACGCAAGGCTGCGTCTCAGTTTGAATACTTCCATACTTACATTAGCTATTTTGAGTGTGTAAAGTGCATTCGGTCAATGGCGCGGTGGTTAAAACAGCCGCCCCATGTAGAGGTTACGGTCCTCCTTAGCTTCGATGGCGCCCGTGGATCCTAGGCGTTAGCTAACCGTTGGTGTAGCAGCAGCGCGCAACTCTTTTCAGAGCGGCGGTAAAGACCAAAAACAACCACAGTTGTTGTTCTCTTTTAATTCATAACGTATTTGTTCTCATGTTTAGCTAAACTTTGACATTTTTAACGCCGCATTCACGTCGGCATTCGTTAGCTTGCTAGCTTTTAGCCATTAGCAGCGTTTAACAGACCTCTAGCGTTCATTATTATTATTAATCAATCAACCAATCAGTCTGTGGCTTCAGTGTTAAGTGTGTTGTCACAGGTTTAGTGGTGTAATGTGTTCACAAGTAGAAGACAGTCCAGATTGTTTTTAACATTTCAGAACAGTAGAAACTCACTGGTGCTAAAACTCCATTGAAAATGAAAACAATGCTAATTTAAAGTCAAGTTATGGTGCATTTAGGTACCACAGGTTTAAAAAGTGACTCAGGAAACAGCTTCTCATTTAGTGGCAGCGGTGGAGGTGGTGATGATACGTTGTAATGAGAACAGCTGAGGAAGACTGCAGGTGAAACAGGAAATAAAACACCATCTGTAGATGGTATCTGTCTCCGCAAGATCACAACAACAAGAGGAAATTTGAGTCATGATGTGTGAAAGATAAAAAACAGGGTTTGGTTCTTCTCGCTGCTCATCCTCCTCTCCTCCTCCTCCATCCATCCATCCATCCATCCATCCATCCATCCATCGTGCTTCGCTGCTGGAGCAGGTTTTGGTTTTGATATTGCAAAGGAAACTGTGGCCGTTTCCTTTGTGTCGTTTTTTGCAGGATGTGATTTTGCAAAGAAAAGGGAAGAGGTTTTTCTCACATGTACCAATAGCTGATAGTGTGTGTGTCTGTGTGTGTGTTTTCTTTTCCTCTCAATTGACTCGCAGATTCACGCGTTTCCTTTGTGTGACATTCCTTTGTGTGTGCAGAGCGAGAGAGAGAGAGAGGGAGAGCCTCGTCATGAGTGGAGCAGCGTGCATTTCAAACAGCATAAGTAAAAAAAAAAAAAAAATCTCATTATATGCGAAATGCAGGGTTGTGTCCTGGTTTACCCCGATGCTGCTTCTGCTGCTGCTGCTGCTGCTGCTGGATCAGATTGATATGTCGGCTTGGGGGGACACACAAGAAGGGAGGGAATTCCGCTTTTCTTTGTCCGGCAATGGGATTGTCATGGCTGTGGGTCGCCTCCTTCCTCGCTGCAGCATCATTTCCATCAGAAAGGAAATAAATCTGCACCGTCCACATGAAGATAATCTGACCACACATCTCTGCTGCCGGCACGTCTTCATATATAAAATATGTATATATGTGTGTAATATGCAGATATGTAGACGGTGCATCATCATGTGGACGTAATGTCACCACGTTCATTCACATACGCTGCTGTTGGCTGTTCAGCACCACACCCCTCTGCAGCCCCGCGCCCGCACGCGCACACCAACGCATCCACACACACACACACACACGCACAGGGACACATGTGTGCGCCGTGGTGCTGGCGGCGAGCTGGGCGAGCTGAATTAGCTGATGTCACCGCTCCGTCCTCCTCGCGCTGCTCTCGTCACTCGTTTCACTTCCATTTATCTGCTGTGAATCTTGCGTTGCACTCCTTCCTTTTCACCCTTCTTCCAACCCCCTCCCTCCTCGCCACGCGTTAGGAATAGTAACAGGGTGGGAATCTTTTACTGTCTCACGATTCAATTTGATTCTGATTTTTGGGGCAACGATTCGATTCAAAACGATGTGATTCCTAATGATCCTGTTTCAGTCTGAGGATCCTGGTGATCTACTCCAGTCTGCTCTGCAGGACAGAATGACTGAAGTGTCTTTTACACATTTATTGAGTTTTAAACATTTTCCATGCCCAGATGGAATTGTTGAGACTGTTGCATAAAAGCAATATCACATATTGCTTAAGTAAAAAACTGAAAGTAGTGCAGTTAAACAGCTGCTGCTTTTTAAACTCTAAAGAACATCGATGTTTCTATCGATTCTGAATCGTATTAAATGAGAATTGTGATTCTTATGTGAATCAGTTTTTTGACACACCCCTATTGCCTTGCAGCCCGTCCTTTTTACCCCCCCCCCTCCTCCTCCCCCCACGCTGTAGGCGTAGTAAATGAAGGAAGGAGGGGGTTAATTTAAGCTGGAGTGGCCGGTATAAACAATGAGTGTTGTGTCAGCGCTCTGAGTCAAATACCAGAGACTTGTCATGGGGATGGGGGGTGGGGGGGGGGGGGTCGGTCCAAAGCTGACTGACAGGCGGGTGTCGGGGATCGGTTCAGGATGTTATCTAAGCTGTTCTCGCTGCTGCTGGTAATGAAATGTCCAGAGATTTATAGACGTCTATCTTGCAGCGGATCCCACTTTTCTATAATGTATGGATGCTGCAAAGGCTCTGCGCTCGGTTGGAGGGGGGGGGGGGGGTGTTTCAGTATTTCAGTATTTCAGCAGGTTCAATGAAGGAAATTGTAAAAAAGGTAATGACCCAACACAGATTTCAACAGATGTCAGACATCAGCCGTGTACTTTTTCTAATTTCTCTGTGAATATGTCGGTGAACGTTGTCGTGTTTTTGGAGGATCCTGGTTTTATACGCTGTGGATGTAAACATACACATTCCAGCTTTGATAAATCAGACTAATCAGAGATAAATTATGACGATGAATCAATTATTAATGTTAATTTAAGGATATGCAGCTCCTTTTTTATCTTGTAGGGTAATAAACTGAATGTATTTGGGCCATTTTCCAGATGAAATGCAATTTTTCTTTCTTTCTTTCTGAATCTTGGAGTGTAGATGATTGTGATCAGCATTTTGAGTTATTCTGAGATCGTTTTTTTAGACTAATCTATTAATCATGACCAGTGGCTCCCCCGAGGAAACAGTTGGAACAGTGGAGATGAGGCGGAAATGTATTTTATTCACATGGTTGTGAAATATATATATTTTTTTGTGCACTTGCAAAGTGTGAAATGCCGAGAGGTTTCTCCTGTATCTGGTTCAGGAGGAGAACATACAGTACAAGTGTGAACAGTATAATGAGCTGAGGAACGTCTGATGGTCTGAAACGTGAGAAATGCAGTGAGTAAAAACTTGAAGGAAACGCTTTTATCGTTAACTTTCATCATAGTATTTGTTGTATAATCCAACACTAACCGTTGAATTATTTAGAAGCATTTGACATTTTCAGAGATAAAACAACCTAAATTCATGAAGTTTTTCAAAGGGAATCATATTTATGTAACACACAACACTGATATCGTTGAGTGTGTGTGAAGCTCCTGTGTTTCCTTGTCTATTCATATAGAACGACGTGATCACCTTTGTGTGTCTCTTTGTTGACATCTTCACAGTGTTTGTCGTGCCGTCCTCATTAGATTTAACCGAGAGCAACGTTGATCGTCTTTATATTTAATTCGTAGATGTGTGAACTGACCTCGACATGAAGCGTCCACGCTGCAAAAGAAATACGAAGCAGCATTTATTTTGTTGTAGTAAGCAGAATAATGTGAAATATTAAACACCACTTGTATTCTTTTGGTATATCTTTACAAAAGAGATCGCGGCCTCTCATTAAAACCCTTCCACAATGGACGGAAATTCATTGAAAGCTTCAGGGTCGATTCTGAAAATTGTAATGGAAAACATGATTTTTTTTTTTTCAATTGGATTTAACCTTTTAATTCAATAATTTTGTGTTCAGCCTATCCTATTTGTGTGAGCTAACCTTCTCTAGATGAGATGTTGAGCACTACGACCTTCCAGCCAGGAGATGATGAACATTGGTTTTGACCCAAGATGTTGTTTATTAGGATTTTTCTCTAAAAAAATAAAGTTGAAATGAATGAGAGGGAACATCTCAAAACCTACTTCAAGTTAAAAAGAAATATCGTCAGTAACTGCAAAGGATCCACAGACATGTTTGAAGATGACCACATCGTATACACAATAGTGTCGTCTGCATAGAAACAAATCGATGTGGGATTTAATCCTACATCATGACGACCTGTATGGATTAAAACAAAAAGAACAAAGGTTCTCCACACAGGACCTTGAGGAACACCTGTTGTCACTATAACAGATGTGTTTTCACAGAGCTCCTCCGGCTCCAGGCTGGAAACCAGGTTATCAACAGGTCAATGAAACCTACAAGTTAGTAAATTTAAGTGTTTGGAGAGAAGCCTGACACTGAGTCCAATGGTTTTTGGACAAATCAATGAAGATTGTCCTTCAGGGTGAAACCTGTCAGGGAATGTCTCTGTCTAATAAAGAAAGGAGAAACGCTGAAACCAAAGTCTGATTTACTTTAGTTTTGTTTTTTAAAGAACAGGGTTCAGTTTCTTGAGGACAGTCGTTACATTTCACTGTTGAATCTTGGTGAAGTTTGGGGAATATTTCAAGCTGGTGTTTAACAATGTCTTGAAGGTCTGCAGAGAGACGTTAGAGACGAGTCCATAGATTGGTTTTCAAGTTGTTGATCGGTCAAGTGAAGTGCAGCAGCAGAAACCAGAGTTTTTAGGGAAGCAGCTGAAGGAGCAGCGTGTTGTTCAGTCATGGGATTGTTCACGCCGGCCTCGGTGTGAGTTCTACTTCCTCCTGTCTGTAGGGTTCAGCTCTACGTTGTGCAACGCCTGTGTTTTTGTTGTGGTTGTTGTTGAAATCTCTCAAAATTCCCAGGGTGTGGATATTTTTTGCACCAACTTTCATCTGCTTCATGTTGTTACCCCGACCCCCCCCCCTCCATCGGCTGGGGGCCGTGTTTTGTGTCCGTTGTTGGAGTGTTTTTCGGAGCGCTGCTTGTGGAGCGTTGTTTTTTTCCGGGCGCTGTGTGCTGTGTGCTGCTGCTGTCAGTACGAGCGGTGGAGGAATGCCAGGCATGCGGGTGACCCTGGACGCCCGTTGTCCCGGCCCAAGGAACCACAACTAATTTGAGAGGTTGTAGCCGTGCCAGTGGCCATTGGATTCAAAGGCACCAATGCGTTAATGAATGGCCCCCCACTCTGCTCGCCTTCATGCCCAGGCCAGGGAATCACAAGCTCTGCTGCTGATTCTGTGTTTGCGAGGGGAGGGGGCGAGTTTGTCCGCCACAGATAGGAAGAAGAATTACAGTGACTTGCAAAGCCCGGGCCGTTAATCTCCATGAAGTACGGTATCCTATAAACGCTGGTTTGTAAGAAGGTTCTTGTTTAATGTTGAGCAGCGCTGTGTTTCCTGCTGCTATCTGAATGCACAGCGGGATTTACCACAAACCACAGCCTTCCACCTCATCTCAAGTGTTTTTTTTTATATTTGACTTGTGTCACAGTGAGTTCTTTATTAAAACAGGTGAGGACTTTCTGGATTTGGTTTTTAATCAGAGAGAAAGGCTGAGCCGTGTTCTCACAGAGATATGCATTGATTTAATTTGATGTGTGCCACCTCTCTGCAGAAGTGGCCATGTGTTTTTTAAAGGGTTTATTATTGGAGAACCAAACTGTGATTCTGTTAAGGTCATGAGTGTTTGTTTTACCAGACCACTTTGCTCTTTGTGGAGCAGCACAATCATTTAAACACACTTTGGATATCAGCACAGTTACCTGATCAGGTGTGAGGCCGAGGACTCCGACCCCTTTTATTCTCTCAAGAGCCGTTCTGACAAAACCAAACACTCAAGACTCCAAAACCAAATCTGCATGAATGAGACGGTTGAATACTCTCGCTTTGTTGCAGAAACATCTCAAAGTCTCTTCACACAGCAACGTGAATCATGAGGCAACCAATCCTCGAAATAAACCACTGCAAATAAACGTCCAATAGAAATCAGAGAAGAAGCTGCAGGTTATCGTCTGTAAACGATGGAAACCTACTTCCTGTTTCCACATGCTCAGTGAAGGGACAGAGGCGTTCAGGTGTGCAAATCTAGACGTGCATCAATTTTGTTTTTGAAATAAAGACTTGGTTTGGTCTCGGTCTGGACCCGCTCAAAGTTTTGGTCTTCTTCTGGACTCGGTCTTGGGTTCGATGGTTTCTACCGTTGTGGAGCATGAGCGCGTATCGTCCAGTTTCGGTCTGATTCAGGTGAATACGCTGAAGAAACCGACTTACTTCCAATCACATCACCTGGGTGTCTTAGTCTGAGCTGGTGAACTCTGATATTAGTTGACAAACGTGTCCAGTTATTCAGTTTGTCCAGTTATTGTCGGATTGAGGCAATAATTCTGTTTCTTCAAGTGTCATATAAACGTTTAAAGTCCTAACTCGTCCTCCGTCTTCAGTCTGTTTGTCATTCAGACACATTACTGACTCCACAGTGTGTAATCTGGTCCCAGCAGAGCCTCTCTCCAGCACCGCACCATCACTTCTAATACTCTGATTAGAATAAGATCCCCGAGGCCCGGCTGTAATACCCCGCTAATACACGGTATTACAGTAGACGCCGGCTCCAGTTACACGCAGCCCCGGCCTCAGATTGATCGCTGACCGGCCCGGTAGCGAGCGAGCGAGCGGCGGTATTACCAGCTCTGTCGCTGTGCATGTAAATGCATCCTGCAGCTTCCTCCCGCTGAGCCCATCTCTTCCATATTTCAGGTCTGGCAGCGGCAGCGGCCGCGGCGGCTCGGCTCGGGAACAGTAATCAGTTTAGTGCGCTTTTTATTGTCAACCTTTAGTGATTTGTTTTCCTCCGTCAGTCTGACAGCGCTGCTCGGCTCAGCACAACAAACCTCTGCAGCTTTCTTCTCATTGTGGATTCTTTACAGGAAACTCCACCGTTAGAGCTTCACGTCACCGATGCTTCAGAGTAACGCTGCGTGTCGGCTCCTGCGCCGCGGTGGCGCTGCGTTCAAGGGACTGAACCCGGTTGCACAAAGTTAGAGAAGTTACTGAGGAGCAAGTGATAGTTACTGAGCTACACAACTATTAGAGAAGTTACTGAGGAACTAATGAGGAACTAACTATTACTTCATCATTAGTTTCCCTTCTTCTACCCTGAAGTCAAGTGAGACGTCAGACATCAGTCCGTCTTATCTTATATCTTATAGATTTATGATTGTATCTGTGTGTGTTTAGTGTGTTTATTGTGTGTCTGTGTGCGTCAGTGCAGATTTGTCTCCTGTGTAAACACTCTCTCAGATTTGTCTCCTGACACCTGTGACTGAGTGTGTGAACTGGTTTTTGTTGTTGACTTTCCATGTGAACGGCCTGAAGCGATCTGACTCTTATCGGACCAGATCAGTGTTGTTACACGAGCTGTAAATACAGGAATGTGTGTCTGTGTGTGTGTCTGCGTGTGTGTGTTTTTCGTAGCTGCAGGCGATGAAAAAACCATTAAGTCAGTGAAGGCATCGTACAGGTGAACGTAGACGATTACAGACTCACCTGAACGCCTCGGTGTCAGTGGTGTTTCTGTGTGGCATCAATCGGCTGCAGGACACACGCACATGCACAGACACACACATGCACACAGACACACACATGAACATGCACACATGCACACACACAGACACACACCCAGTGAAGTGTTTGGACAGGACTTAGCGGCTGCGTAGCGGAGCCGCTGGAACAACCAGGAGTGTTGTTGTGGACGTAGGAGCAGAGGAGGAGGAGGAGGAGGAGGAGGAGGAGGAGGTGGGGGAGGGGAGGGATGGGGGAGGGGTGTGTGTGTGTGCAGGGAGGGCAGGCACCTCAGCAGCCAATCAGACGCCTCGACCGGCTCGGTCGGCGCCGTGAGTCAGCTGCTTCACACACAGCACCTCCCTCCCTCCTCCCTGGTCTCCATGAACTCCTCCATCAGCTCCTTCTATTCTTCTCTTCCTCCTTCCTCCTCCTCCTCCTCATCTTTCTTCCTCCTCTTCCTCCTCCTCCTCCTCCTCCTCCTCCTCCTCCTGTGTGTCCAACCCGCTCCAGTTCTTCCGATCAGACCCAGATCGTTGTTCATCTGCTGTCGGTGTGAAACTGGACGGACGTTGGAGGAAGGTCACCTCTACAGTGTGTTTTTTCTTTTTCTCTTTTAGTTGTTGTGTATCAGGTGTGTGATGATGTGACACGAGAGGAAGTGTCGACCTGTTGTCGTGTCGTTCCAGCTCTGCAGGAAGAAATAAATGAAAATCAGTAGAAAAACTGGTTAAAATAAATAAATAAAGAACTAGTTGGAGCGAGCGGTGCCAGGACGGAGTGAAGACTTCACGTCAGTTCTTATCGACCCGTGTGGAGAGAAACTGAAATCTAATTGCAACAATCAGTCGATGAATAGCAAAGTAATCGATTACTAAATTAAACCAATCACAGCAAAGCAGAGTTTTAAATAAACACAAAATGTTTCCAAAGTGAAATAAAAACCATAAAACAGAATAAAAAGACAAAATACTGCAGATAAAAGGGACAATCAGACATAATAACTTTAACTTTGCACATAAAACCAACCTCCTCCGTGGTGAAAAGATGTTGATGTTTTATCATCTCATCATCAGTTTGAGTCCAGATTCTCTTCTTCAGCTTCTTCAATGTGAATATTTCTGGTTTCTTTGTTCCTTTATGACGATAAACTGAGTCAAGACGTTAGAGGACGTCGTCTGGTGGTTTGACAAACACTGACGGATGTTTTTAGACGTTTTATTGACCAAACAACTAATCAATTAATCGCTTTATAATCGACAGATTAATCCATAATCGTTAGTTGCAGCCTTAGTCACGTGGACACGGAGCAGAAAGACCAGAACCAGAACCAGAACTAGACAACATTCAGTTTCACCGTTTAGATGATGTCATCTTACTGTGGATCTGTTTAAGTAAAGGGTCATTCCACCTATTCTGTTCCTCTTCTGATGGAGCTGTTTCATTCAGTTTGGAAAAATCTGGTTCCATGTGGACTCAGCGAGTGAAGAAGAGGAGGAGGAGGAGGAGGAGGAGGAGGAGGAGGAAGATGATACTTTATTGGGCTGCGTGAACTCTGTCGGTCGTATCTGTGTGTGTGTGTGTGTGTGTGTCGGAGCAGCTGGCCGGTTGCTGGCCGTCTAACCTTTAGATCAAACTGCTGCATATTTATAAAAGCAGCAGCTCAGACAGATGTACTCCTCCTCCTCCTCCTCTTCGTCCCTCCCCCTCTCTCCATCACTCTCAGTCTATACTCTGCTTGTCCATCCATCCATACCTTCCTCCTCCTCCTCCTCCTTCCTTTGTTGTGCAGGAACAAAAAGCCTCCTCAGCATTATGTCACTGAGGTCCAGGTCGAGGCAGCTGTGGTCAAACCACCACCCAGCGTCTCTCTGATGTCTCTGCATCGCTCCACGGCTGCAGGATTATTCATCCCTCAGAGCTCCATCGCTCCACGGCTGCAGGATTATTCATCCCTCAGAGCTCCAGACGTTTCACCCTGAAATCTGAGACAAATAAATATTTAATGTAGTTCAACATGTGCAACCAGGAAACCACTGATAAAACAAGGAAATAGAATAGAAGTGTCGATCTAGTCTTTCACTACAGTGTGTGTGAGGATCATGAATGAAAATTATGTTTTTAAAGGAGTAGTTCAACATTTTGGCAAATTGGATACAGAGTTGTTTTAGAGGGAAATTCATGTAAAACCTCTGATGCACGTTGCCTTCAGGGACAGTTTTTCATCATCAGTCTCTGTATTTCCCTCTACAACAACTCTGTGTGGTAACGTTGTGTTATTATCTCATAGCGTGGTGAATGTGCAGGTCACAACTTGTCCACCAGAGTGTTGTGGAGTTGTTGGATTGTGTATTTGATGAGTTTGATGAGGGAAACCAAGAAATCCCATGAGCCTCCGTAGCGTAGCTCTGAGCAGCTCACGTCTCTGCTCCGCCGTTCTAAAAATAGCTTGCACCGACAATTAAAGGTAACGAACCTACTGCTGTGACTATAGGGGTTATGGTGATGGGACAGTTGGACTAAAATGTTGAACTATCCCTTTAACATCTATAGTTCGTGGCCACTGTGAAGAACAAGCAGCTGGAGCTCTGGTCTGAAATCATGAGTTTTATTTTCTATGTTTATAAATGAAAATGAAACTAAAATGACTGGAGCTGAATGTGCAGCTCTGCTCCACATGACGGTGTGTTTTTAAATGAACAGGAAACAGGAAGTGAAGTCGATGAGGCGCCGAAACACGGCCAGCTGTTGTAGCGGCGGACGGCGTCGCGCTCTCATCAGGAGAGTCGATGCTGTCGCTCTGTTTCCTGACGAGTGTTGTTGTTGTTGTTGTTGTTGTTGTTGTTGTTGTTGTTGTCGTGAACGCAGCCCGAAGCCGATCGTTTCCTCCAGCGTCTCTGTCACGTCTCCGTTTCCTGTCTGCCCAAGGACGCCGTCGTGCTCCGTGTGTGTGTCTCTATCTGTTGTTGTAGTGTGTTAGTGTTAGTGTTAGTGTGTGTGTGTGTGTGTGTGTGTGTGTGTGTGTCACAGTTGTGTTTCCACCGCCTGGCTGAGCTTTGGCTCCAGCCTTCGACCCACAAGGTCAAAGCATTCAGCTTCAGATAGCAGCCGCTCTGCTGCTCGGGGTTTCTGTGAGGGGGGGGGGGGGGGGGGTCGAGGGGGGGGGGGGTCGAGGGGGGGGGGTGATATGTGTCTGGGGCAGTGGGCCCTCTTACTCAACACACACACACACACACACACACATATATATATATATACACACACACACACACACATGGAGAGAGAGCACATCTGGTGTGGACAAAGGGCCATAATGGAGCTGCCTTGCTGGATGGGGGTCGGGGGGGGTCGGGGTGGGAGGGGGCGTGGCCTATGGAAATGACTCTGAAAGCTGAAAGGTCCCAGTGGAGAAGGCTCTACACACACACACACACACACACACACACACACACACACACAGACACACACACTGTGGAGGAGGTGAAGGGGGAAGGGGGGCAGCGGGGGGGGGCAGCAGGGGGGGCTGCAGGGGGGGGGGCAGGGCAGCAACACGTCTCCTTCTGCCTTTCAACAATAGCTTTAAAAATAACCGAGTGTTTCAACGTGTGAATGAGTTTAAACCAGTAAATAAACACAAGGTTTCTCTCTGTTGGAGTAAAACCAGCACGTTGTTTCATCTACAACCGACTGACTACAAGTCTCCCAGTTTAGAAATAAACATATCGTCATTTAGAGCTTTTATTTATTTATTTGCAGAAAATGGCAACAGGTCAACATGAGTTTTTGTGTTGAGGTCGACGTAGAGAAGCTGTTCTTCATGAATAAAACAGTTAAATGATCATAAAACATCAACACACCACGAATGTTTAATGTACACATTGATTTGTCCTTTACATAATATCTGACATCATCATCGACACGCCCATATTTTTAACCTTTATCACTGTTGTGTTTATATTTTATTGGCTGATTATAATCTTTACTCTCAGACTCAGATATACTTTACTTTTCAGATTCATCTGTAATTTTGACACTTCTCTGTTGCCGTAGTTGTTTTTTTGCTCCATGCGTTTCCTTTCAGGAACCAATCAAGTTTTTTAAATTTTAAATTGCGTTGAAATCTATTTGGACGTGGAGTCTGGGAGTAGACAACAACGTTTGGATTTGACTTCCTGTTCATTAATTTCTCTGAGGTTGCAGCTCTGCTCTCTTGTGATGAAGAACACGTCACAGCTGAACTCGTTCTGGGAGAACATCGGAGCAGCAGCAGCGCTGAAGACCTGCCGCGGTGCAGTCGTGGCTCTTCGCTGCTGCAGACACACAAAAACAAAGTCTTATTCTAAACCTGGAGCCGATCCATACCCTATACAGCTGATAAAAACTGAACCTGCCATGTTATTAAAGGAAATTTTCCTCACTGATGTTTTCTTCCTGTGTTCGGGGAGCGGCTCCTGTGAAGTCGGTCTCATGTCTGTCTGAGGGTTTTGTGATGTAAAGTTTGTGTTGTTTGTGTTGTTTGTGTGGCAGCGACTCGTCTGACAGCGGTTTTCATCTTCAGCTCGTCAGGTTGGCGTGCGCCCTGCTGCCGACGCGAGCCGGCGACGCCGCTGTTTAATTCAGGAAGGTGTTTTGAAATGAGGAAGAGATCCGCTCTCACGGGGGAAAACAAAGTGTTGGATGTTTGGAATCTCATTGAAAGCACTTCAAGTTGAAAAATTGCAGCTCTTTCGTGTTTGCGGAGCCTGAAAAACGAGGACTTTGACTCGGATGTCTCGCCTCTTCCCCGGGGAGGAAAGTACCTGAAAATGGAGCAATTTGTTTCCCTGTGGTGACGTTCCCCTCCCTCCCTCCCTCCCTCCATCCAGACGGGTCAGACCGGCTGAAACCATGCCAGCTCCCTGAGTCCCATCAGTTTGACTCTGCTCCGTCTGTGGCGACCGTCAGACAGGACTCAGCATAAATTAGTCAACGCCCTGGAAGAGGAAGAGGAAGAGTCTGGACCTGTTTTTTTTCTCGGGGCTTGTAGGTTCATCGTCGTGGCTCGTTCTTCGAGTGAATCAAGAATTCATGAGGTCACCTGAGGGACGATGTCGGCCAGTTAGTCAGACACATGAATAATGAAGGGTAATACCTCCACGTGTCTGCTCTTGTGTATGGAGTCTCAACACAGACGGACAGTAAAGACCGTGATCCAGTCGAGGAGACGCCACTTTAACGCCGTTAAAAGGCGTCTTTAGCGTCTGGAGGCGTTGCGGCGGAGCTTGAAGCAGCAAAGGCCCAGTTATCTCTGACTTTTAGTCCCATTTCAACCATCTGGAACCTTCATTTCCAGATCAGGGAAGACAACAAGTTGTGTAAGAGCATCAGAAATAGGCTTTTATCTAAAAAACACAACAATCCCAAAGGCTTCAAGGTGATCGACACAAACCTTCAGCAGCTCCACAGCGTTATCATCAGAGTTACGCAACAGGGGGAAACTGACTCCAGCGTCAGGGCCGAAGGTTTCTGACTGTGGAAAAACACAAGAATGTAAAGAACTTGAGGCTGAACTGGGACGGTGTGGATCGCAGGTTTGAGTCCGGGACGAGGAGATAAGACTGAGGTTTTATCGGGAAGGAAGGCTCAGTGTGTGAGATAGCGGCGTGCAGCGCGTCAGGCTGATGTCGACGACCAGATGATGATGCCCTTAAGAAAAAACAACAACACTGAAGCCGGTGGAGGTCGAATCAGGCCGAGGAGCCGCCGCTGCTGCTGCTGCTGCAGGCGCTGGATATATTAAAGGAATAATACAATCATAAGGTTATGTAAGGTATTGCAGAGTGAAGGTTTGAGACCAAGATCTTTTTTTGAGCTCAGACGCTGCAGCATTGAGTAAACTGTTAAACAAGGAGAAAGACAAACTGGTTCAAACTGGACCGCAGAAAGTCTTGACCCTGGTTCCTTTGAAAACCTGAAGAAAGACATGAAAAATGTGTCCCTTGCAGAAAGAAAAGGGATGCTATAGTTGAAGAGAGACTGAAACAACCTGCAGATGTTGACGGGTTCACAGGCTGCAAACAGGTTTCTACAAACTGTGTCAATAACTGTGTTAAAGGTTTTCCAGCACGCTGTCTGAACCAGCGCTGATCCTCAAAGGTTCAATTATCTTAATTTTCCCTCAGGGAAGTCGTCGTGCAGTCGCTCATTAGCATTCAACCGCACACACACAGACACAAATAGACTCAACAACAGAAATGAAACAAGTCCGGCAGAGAAAATACACAATGAAGATCTTCAAAAGATGAAAGAGAGGGAGTGGAGGATGATAGAGAAGCAGTTTGTACCTGCGACGGCACGGTATGAACTCCCAGAACAGAGGGCCATAAGGATCAGGAAGAGGTTTTGCGATATATTATATTACAGATTTAGAAAAGGTGATGAGGTCGTCGATGCAGCTCTGGTGGAAACTTCAACAAAACTGTAAAAATAAAGAGCAAAGAACTGATTGAACTCAACGAGAGTAGAACTCCGTCTCCAGAGCGTCATCAACCTGCCTGATGTTTGTACCTGGTCGGAATAAACACTGGAGGGATTTCCCTTTAATCACCTCCTTTGTCTCTTAGATGTTTGAGTTGAGTCACTTCTGTGTCTCCGGTCTGACAACCTGACCAGACATGAACGTGGCTCACGCTTCCAATCAGCTGATCTGGTGATGAGTCACCTGGGCTCAGGTAGATGCAGAAACGCAGCGATTCCCAGCAGCTCTGGCGCTTAGAGGCTGACTGACGGTTTGCGGCCGACGCTCCTGCAACATCTTCAACTAGAAAATCAACTCGCCCACGGGCGTCCGGCGCTCCGCCCGCGCTCAGCGCCGTGTGCATGGCTGCCAGCAGACTAACAGGCTCTCTGAGGAAGAGTCCCAGCCTCTGGTCGACTGCTGGTCCAGCCCACGCATCCACAGGCTGCACCGCCTCTACCTCGCTTCATTGACAGCACATTTCACACCATCATTCACCACAAACTAGTTTGTCTGACAGCACGGAGGGAGGGAGGGAGGGAGGGAGGGAGGGAGGGAGGGGGGAGAGGCTGCAGTTACACAGTTGTAGAAAACTGAATCCATGAGAAGCAGCAGCTTGAACCAAACTGTCAGGTTGTTAAGTCCTGGAGTTTTGAACAACTGTTTGGAAAACTCAGTGTGTAAATAGTGAATAGTAATAGTAAATAGTGAAAATCAAATTCAGTCTCCTGGGTTTCCCATATTGAAACTAAAATGATATTGATTAAAATATTGAAAAAGAGTGTTTTATGTTTAACCTTATGTCTTTTGGTGATCATTTCATCTTCCACTTGATGAACTGTTCACATTAACACACATGTTGAGACGGTCTAGAACGTCTCTGAGCTGAGGGTTGGTCAGTATTTCCATCCTCCGTCCAGTCCAGTCAAGTCCGTTCAGTTATTTGCTGACCAGCGTCTGCTCTGTTGACTTAAAGTCCAACCTGATGTCCAATGTCTATGTTTGTCTTTCCCCACACTGACTCATCACCCGTCCTCCACCGGGCCCCGTAGACGTCACCCAGGTCCCTCACTGACCTACTGACTGAGACCAGAGCTTCAGACCGCCTCAGGGTCGCCCCCGTTCCCAGAACCCTCAACCCTCTTAACCCCCTGTGTTGTCCTCCTGGGTCAAGGAAGGAAGGAAGGATTGTGGAAAAAAGGAAGGAAAGAAAGATGGAGGGAACCAACAGATTGAGCCAATGGGCTCTTTGCACAGCTCCACTACTTCCTGAACTTAATGCTGCTCCTGTATTTCCTGTCTTACATTATTGGACAGCCTGATGAATCCAGGTGTGTCTGAGTACCACAATGGTCAGAAGAAGAAGTAAGGACGAAGGGAACGAAGAAAGGAAAGAAAAATGGGGTGAAGGAACAGATTAGTTCAAGGAAGGAAGCAGAAGCATGGGCGAAGGGAAAGAAGGAAGGATGGAGGAAGGGAACAGATTGGGTTATTAAGCAGAAAACTCATCGTAAATCGACTTGCAAAGCAAATATTCACCTTTTCTTTTCGTTCATGATCAGACACCTGTAATGACACATTCCAGATTCTTTGAGCCGCTGCTTCCGTGTTTCACCAAACGGCAAATTTACTGCTCGCACAAGCCCGAGGAAATGAAAGATTTACTCAACTTTTAGGGTCAAAATGGTGCATTCAGGGTCAGTCTGGACTCTGGAGCTCTGGGAACACACTGAGGAGACGTTTATCCGTCCAGTCAGGGACAGGTTGATGTGTTGAAGGTCACTGTGTCATCTTTAAGTTAAACTTTGGATTTCTAGGTGTAAAAACTTGCTGCACTTTGTGGTTAAATGTTGAATAAGAAAGTAGAAGTGTATTTGTGACCCAGAGGTGCAACACAGGAGGAGGAGGAGTTCAGACCACAGACTGAATGATAATGTGCTGGGTCTAATCAGTATGGGTGCCCTAAAGGCTCCCGACCCGCAGGCCGCTGTCAAATTCAAAACTCAAGGGCGTTTTTTTTCCTTCTTCTACAGTTTCAGTGTGTTTTTTCTTTTTAAATCCCTTTTGCAGCGAGTGAAGTCAGAGCGAAGCCTCCAACTCCACAGAACAAACCTCTTCAAGCTTCAGCTGACGGTCGATACTGACTCTTCATCCCTCATGTGGAGCTTTCATCACATCCAGTCTGCACTTTTAGTTTTATTATTTATTCTTCGGGGTTCTTCGTGTTATTTGCAGTATTTATTGACCCACATAACTTATATTCACATTGTTGCACTCGAATCGTTAATTCTTATGCCTCTGTGTTGAAGGAGGTCAGAGCTGCAGGTGCATCGGTGTCGGTGGTTTTGGTTGTTCTTCAGGACACGACATCTCATGAAGAATTTGCAGAAACATTGAGATTTTGGTTGTCAAAGGTCACAACCACCTCGGAAAACATGTTCTCTAATCTAATTGTAAGATTAAAAGACCTATGATGGGATGTAACCTGGGTTTAGTCTTGGTGGCGGAGGGATACGCCTCGAGGAGTTGGTTCTAGTTGTTGTGTCAGATTGGTCGGCTGGAGTCTGTATCGGGTTTATCGTCCTATCGTCCAGTCTCAGTTTGCTGGACCTCTGTGAACCTCAGCGACTGCAGAGAAACTAACTCACTAAAAGCAGCAGCAGCAGCAGTTGTTGTTTTGTGTGTCTGTGTGTGTGTGTGTGCGCTGCCGGGTCATTAGAGTTGTGTGGAGGCAGCAGAGTTTGGATGAAAGGATGTGGGAGGACGAGCCTCAGCTTCCTCTGCAGTCCTTCATCCTGCTCTCGTCTCCCGGCTCCGCAGGCTGCAGGATGATTCAATTACTGCCTCGTCGCTCGCTCGGACGGACGGTCCAAGGCCCAGAGTGTGTGTGTGTCTGTGTGTGTGTCTTTGTGCAGGGGTTGTGGAATTGAATTGCTAATGATTTGTGCAACATGAGTCCATTGTCTGTTACTGTTTCCCTTCCTCTGCCGCCTTCTGCTCCGACTTGATGTATTGGATTAAATTTTATCCTCTTTTCATTTGAAGTGTCTCCGGGGGCTTCACCGAGCCACTTAAACCCTCGGCTGCACAATCTGTCTTCCTTTACTTCTGGCTTGTTTTCTCCCTCCTCCTCCTCCTCCTCCTCCTCCTCCTCCTCCTCCTCCTCCTCCTCCTCCTCCTCCTCCTCCTCCTCCTCCTCCTCCTCCTCCTCCTCCTCCTCCTCCTCCTCCTCCTCTCTCCTCTTCCTCCAAACATGGCTGGAATAACGGCGTATTTAGTTTAAATCAGATTGTCGAGAACGCCGTCGGGTTCATTGAGAGGAATTACACATGTTTAAAGACTGAACGCTACACGACTCACGTTTGTATTAAAGCTCCTTCAAAATAAAGGTAGATGTTTGTATTAAAGCTCCTTCAAAATAAAGGTAGATGTTTGTATTAAAGCTCCTTCAAAATAAAGGCAGATACAAGATTGTTTTCAGACCCCAACTTCCAGAATCAAACATACGAAGCCGACTGTAATTAAAAAACTTCAACTTCCTTGAACAGAAACAACATGTTGTATAAACTCAGCTGTTAGTTTTACCGCTGACACGTCTCCACATCATTAATCTGCCTCATCAGACGAGATGTTCAGGTCTTCAGCTCTTTGTCTCCATTAAGTTCCAGCTGAATAAATGCATTTAAATATTTCATGTAGTGAACACAGCGGGACTCCTGCAGCTCCACCGTCCATTAAAGGAAAATGCAAAAAGTTCAAACTAAATAATAAATGACTGGACTCTCACATTAACGTCATTAGCGGTGAATCGTAGCATCTCAGCTGTTTCTCTTTTCATCTTTTCACTCCTCGTGCACGAGTGAAGTGTTGTTTTCCTGCAGCTTCATCAGTGTGATGGGTTGATGGGTTTGATCAGGTCCTGTGGTGTTTGTCACCCTGTCCCACCACGTTGTGTCCCAGCGGTCGGACCATTAGCGGCGCTGTGAGCAGAGAGGCAGGATGGTAAAGATGTTTGTTCTGGTTCTGCAGGATATTTTCTTTATCTGCCTCCGCTCGCTGATAAATAACCTGCAGCTTCGCCGCCTCCCGTTGAAACGCTGCCATGCTGAAAAAGTTGAGATGATTTAGAGCTGCAGCCGTTTAGTCGATAGCTTTTTCTTCTTCCTCGCTGTCTGGTGGTTGGAACGGGAGCCACCAGTCACTTTATTAGGAACCGGAGCCTTTTTTTTCTTTTTGGCTTCAGAACTGATTTAGTTCTTGGTGGCAAAGATTCAACAAAGTGCTGGAAACATCTGAGGGTTTGGTCCATTGCTGCACTTGAAGGACATTTATCAGTAGTTCACCGTCACAAAGAGTCAGAGCTCCACTGGACAATAATGCAACACATCATGCATCGTATCGTATTGTATCGAACACATCGCATCAAACACATGGTATCTTATTGTATCGTATGCATCGTATTGAACACATTGTATCCAACACATCGTATCCAATGCATCGTATTGTATTGAACACATGGTATTGTACGCATCGTATCATATGCATCGTATCGAATGCGTCATATCAAACACAATGTATCTTATTGTATCATACGCATCGTATTGAACACATTGTATCCAACACAACATATTGAATGCATCGTACGCATCTTGTTCGTGTCCGAAGCCGATTGCTAGCGACTTGAAACCATCGTATCTGTAGCTTCAGTCTCCTGCTCTGGTTCTTGTTGTGGTTCAGAGAAGTTCTTGCAGCTCCGTCTGTGAGCAGTTGAAGAGGTGTACGGTATAAAGAGACGCCGCCGCCGCTGCTGCTGCTGCTGCCGTCGTTGTTGTTGTTGAGTGAAAGCAGACGAGACATTCAGAGACGTCACCTTGGGCTCCGAGATTCAAATGCTGCACTTGAGCTTCAGGACAATTAACCCTGAGCAGCAGCAGCAGAAACGCTGTCAGACATTAGAGAGGACACGTTCTGGGCTCGACTGCTGCAGTGATGTTACCTAACGCTGGCAGCCAATCAGACGAGCCGGTGGTTTGAACCCTCAACGAATCAACAGCTGAGCTCCAGTTATTGATCTTCATGTTTAACAGTCGCTCTCTGGTTGTTTGTGTTCAGAGCTGAAGTTACAGCATCTTCATGTTCTCTGGGCTCGGTTTGTCACTCGTCTTCGACTTCCTGCTGTGTGAGTGTGTGTGTGTGTGTGTCTGTGTGTGTGTGTGTGTGTGTGGGTGTGCGTGTGGCGCAGTGTGAAGTGTTTGTGTTTACCCTGATAGGAAGTGGACTTCCTCAGCGTCTAGACTCCGTGTGGTCTGGAGGAAACAGATACAGCTCCAATCATAACCTTGGTTTCTGCGGTGCAGCCGTGATGTGTTCAGGTGCAGCTCAGGTCATCAGAACGTCAGAGAAAAGTGTCGTTTATTTTTAATTTATTAAAAAATGGTGACGTATTTCCTGCTGTTTCTTTTTGTAACTTCAGTGGTAACGACTCACAGCTAATAAGAATAATAAACTGCAGTGTCTCAGGATATAAGAATATTTCCTTTAGATAAAAACAAACTGGATTTACAGAACAGAAAAGCTCAGGTATGAAATTCTTGCACGGCATCAAAACTCGCTGACATTCAGTTCCTGTTTCTGAGGGAATTCTCTGATATTTAGAGAAAAGATGGAAAATATTTCACTCTACACGTCTGGAATAAATGAAAGTTTCAACATTTTATTGTAAATTCTTCCACCTGAGCATGAAACACTTCCTGCTGTGTGTGTGTGTGTGTGTGTGTGTGTGTGTGGGTGTGTGTGTGTGTGTGGGTGTAATATTGATCTATAAACAGCTCATTAATGAAACAGAACGTGTTTCCACAACAAGATGATGCACAACAACAACAACCAGCATTAAAATAAAAAGATCAAGATAAATGCAAACACTAAAATATCCTTATTTAAAAAGGTTTTTATTTTGACAGGAGCAGTGCAGCTGATTTTCTATAAGACACTGAATCACATACAGATCTTATTTATAGCTGCTGCTGCAGCCACAGCTGTAAATTACCCAGAATGCACCACGGGGGCAGGATGTGCGTGAGCCAGGTGACATGAGTGGGAAGCAAATCATCTGCAGACGAGTTTTTCACTGGGTTGAAAGTGTGAAAAGACTCCAGAGAGTCAATAAATCCTCATTTACTGAGTTTGATGACGAGAAAAGAAAAGTTTCAGTTCTGTTTGTCGTCTTTATATTTCTACACAACTCTGAGTTTATTCAGATGTATTTAAAAACTTCAGCTGCGTTCAGACTCTCTGTTTCTGTAAAGACATGAAGACTCGCTGTTTCCTGTTGATCTGTTTGTGAAACGACCAGATGAAAGTGACGGACCTGACACGCCTCCAGCTGCTGTGACATCAGCAGCAGCTGACACGCCTCCAGATGCTGTGACATCATCAGCAGCTGACACGCCTCCAGCTGCTGTGACATCAGCAGCAGCTGACACGCCTCCAGATGCTGTGACATCATCAGCAGCTGGCGTCTCCACCTGTCCTGCGCTCGTGGGCGGAGACGGCGACTTTGAGACGATGGAGGACGAGCCGAGACAAACGGACTCGGTTTGTCTCGGTCGGTCGGTGAATAAAGACTCTGAACTTCGTTGATCGACCTGATGAGATTTGTCCCACTGCACCTGAACGCCTCGCTGGCCGTGGCCGTGGCGCCGGCGCCCGCTGGGCCTCATCGAGCTGAGACGGAGCTGACGGTCTGGGATCAGCTGTTTCCTCTGTGGCAGCGCAGAAAGGACTCAAACAGGCGATCGTTGGTTTTGTACAATAATGATCGGTTTTTAAAGAAATGAAAGAAAAGCTCCAGATTCTCAATGTGAATATTTCTGGTTTCTTTGTTCCTTTGTGACGATGAACTGAGTCTCTGCTTCGTGGACATTTTTAACATTTTATTGATCAAACGGCTTGTGAAGCGTGAATGTTGCTGCTGTGATGTAACGATGACATCATCATCAGGTTGTTTCTCTGTATTGCGTCACCTGATGAAAACAGGTGAGAACCTGAACCTGAACCTGTCGTCTCTGCTGTGATGCACGAGGTTTAATGAGTTATAGATTATTGGATGTTGTTGAAATAAGAAACACATTTAAATGAACCCGAGCTGGATTTCTATTGGTTCACTGGTGCAGCATCAGGACCGTGGACGCTGCTGCTCGGCGCTAACGAGCCTCCTTCCCGGTGCTGCTGTGACGCCTCAGTGTGAAGCTGCTGAAGGAGGATGTGACAGATTATTCCTCCGTCTCTCCGTCCGACGAGCAGCAGCAACGACACAAATGTGAAAACAACAACCAAACCAAACCAAAGCATTCCTGCAGCCGAGCAGCGATGACATCCAGAGATAACGAGCCTCCAGCTTCAGGCCGACGGCACCACGACCATGTGACAGCGTGTTTCCTGTGATGTACATGTTGCTGTCGGCCATGTTGGATCATATGTAGATGAACTGTGCAGCAGCAGCAGCAGCAGCAGCAGCAGCAGCAGCAGATCCGGTCGGTTCCAGTCAGATCGGATCCGTAACTCTCGGTAACAGCTTCTCTATCTTGGTGTTTGTTCGCCTTCGGCTCCAGAAGGTGAGAATCTGTTCCCTCAGGTGTCTGACAACCATGTCATTAGTTGTTGAATTTGCATAACCTGTGAGTGCAGGTACCTGTGGAGGGGGCGTGGCCTGGTGAGCAGTGGCTCATTTGCATTTAAAGGGACAGTGACACTGAAAGCAGCCGTTCTGAACAGAGAGAGGCTCCTTCTGGGTGAATAAAGTCTGAATCTAGTCCAGTTCTCCCTGGAACAAGTTCAAGTCATTTATTTAAGCAGCTCTTTTTATTCTGAGGCCGTTTAATTCAGGTAAAACAGACTCTGAGAGCAGCAGCTGGACTCAGCCTCCATCCAGTTGGTGTGTGTGTGTGTGAGGAATTCATTGGCTCAGAAACTCCCCAGCAGCCGAGGACCAGTGAGGAAATCCTTCAGTCTGCAGCCGTACACACACACACACACACACACACACACACACACACACACACACACACACACACACACACACACACACACACACACACACACACACACACACACACACACACACAGAGACTGGTGTGAATGTGGTCCTGCTCCTCCAGGACCAGGACCGGCTCTAACCTCCTTTTAACAATTAACTACTATATTTAATCTCTAGTCACCGGCTCCTGCTCCACAAACCCAGCACGCAAAGCATCATGGGAAACCCTGATTGTCTGCTGCACCGCTGCAAAGCATCATGGGAAACCCTGATTGTCTGCTGCACCGCCCAGCACGCAAAGCATCATGGGAAACCCTGATTGTCTGCTGCACCGCTGCAAAGCATCATGGGAATTCATTTGTCTCTGAAACTCCCCAGCAGATCATGGGAAAACCTGATTGGTCCTGGTGCTGGTCCTGGTTCTGGTCCTGGTTCTACCTCCTGGTGCTGGTCCTGGTCCTGGTCCTGGTCCTGGTCCTGGTTCTGGTTCTGGTCCTGGTCCTGGTCCTGATGCTGGTCCTGGTCCTGGTCCTGGTCCTGGTCCCAGGACCAGGTCCTGGTTCTACCTCCTGGTGCTGGTCCTGGTTTAACAATTAACTCCTGGTCCTGGTCCTGGTCCTGGTCCTGGTCCTGGTCCTGGTCCTGGTCCTGGTCCTGGTTCTACCTCCTGGTGCTGGTCCTGGTCCTGGTGCTGGTCCTGGTCCTGGTCCTGGTGCTGGTCCTGGTCCTGGTCCTGGTCCTGGTCCTGGTTCTACCTCCTGGTGCTGGTCCTGGTCCTGGTCCTGGTCCTGGTCCTGGTTCTGGTCCTGGTCCTGGTCCTGGTCCTGGTGCTGGTGCTGGTCCTGGTGCTGGTCCTGGTGCTGGTCCTGATGCGACTGACTCAGTGTTTGTCCTGAAGCTGCTGGTGGAGCCGTGTAGAAACCGTGTGTGTGGCGGCGGCGCTGCACAGCATCACTTAGGACAGACATCATTGTTTCCATGGCAGCAGGAAGGAGGAGAACTCGGTGACAGGTTTGAACCCGGTGGAGGTCGTCAGGTCGTCAGGTCGACGGTCGTCGGTCGTCGGGTTCCATGGCTGTGATTCAGACTCAGAAGTGAAATCAGTTAGTGGTGAATCAGTGAGGAGTCGACGTCCTGCAGCTCCGTCTCAGGCTTTAAGACATGAATCATCCTCCGTCCTCGGATCACGCCGAGGTTTCACTTTGTTTTTAAATCTGTGAAGAAACGTCTTGTCTTGATGTTTTATTAACGCGGTGAATCAGAGACGTCGCCTCGGTTCAACTTCCTCTAGATGTTTAACGGTGACGGTTCTGCTGCGACCAGGAGCTTCTGTCGTCATGACGTCACATCCGTGGAGTCCTGGTCCTGGTCCTGGTCCTGGTTCTGGTTCTGGTCCTGGTCCTGGTCCTGGTTCTGGTCCTGGTCCTGGTTCTGGTTCTGGTCCTGGTCCTGGTCCTGGTTCTGGTTCTGGTCCTGGTCCTGGTCCTGGTCCTGGTCCTGGTCCTGGTCCCAGTTCTGGTCCTGGTCCTGGTCCTTTCTGGTCCTGGTCCTGGTCCTTTCTGGTCCTGGTCCTGGTCCCGGTTCTGGTCCTGGTCCTGGTCCTGGTCCTGGTCCTGGTCCTGGTCCTGGTCCTGGTCCTGGTTCTGGTCCTGGTCCCGGTTCTGGTCCTGGTTCTGGTTCTGGTCCAGGTCCTGGTCCTGGTCCTGGTCCTGGTCCTGGTCCTGGTTCTGGTCCTGGTCCTGGTCCTGGTTCTGGTCCTGGTCCTGGTCCTGGTCCTGGTTCTGGTTCTGGTCCTGGTCCTGGTCCTGGTTCTGGTCCTGGTTCTGGTTCTGGTCCTGGTCCTGGTCCTGGTCCTGGTCCTGGTCCTGGTCCTGGTTCTGGTCCTGGTCCTGGTTCTGGTCCTGTAATAAATGCCTGGTAGAGCGACAGCCACAGGAAGTGGTGTCACGTGGTCATAGTGATGTCATCAAGGTCACTTCACTTTTCCAGGGTAAATAAACCTGGACGTCAGCAGCATTTCTTCTTCGTTGGTAAAACCACCAAACAACTTCTTCTTCTTCTTTCCTGAGAATCTATTAAACAGGAAGTCTTGAGGATTTCCACCTTAACTCTGCTCCATTTCCACCTTAACTCCAGCTGCTTCAGTCAGTGACTCGACTCCTTCAACTCAGTACAGATGTTTATTGATTTATCAGAACGTATTTTAAATCCAGATGTGAGGCAGCCAGCTCGCCTGTGATTGGACGACGTGTCGATAGATGACGATGATGTCGTCGTTTCATGTTTCTGCCGTCGACCTTTTCACACGACGACGACATGAGGAACATTTCAGCTGTTGTTGTTTCTCGTGTCTAGACATCTGAGACATACCTGTGTGCGTGTCTCTGTGTGTGTGTGTGTGTGTGTGTGTGTGTGTGTGTGTGTGTGTGTGTGTGTGTGTGTGCGCGTGCAGCAGTCAGACAGGATTTATCGTACATATCAGAGGTTGAGTCAGAGGCGAGCGTCAGCTGGCTTTTATTTACTCGTCTACGTTTGATCTGTCGTCTGAAACCACAAGCACGCAACACACACACACACACACACACACACACACACACACACACACACACACACACACACACACACACACACACACACACACACAGTAGTTGTTTGTTTGCTGCTCCTGTCTGGATTTTTTTTTTTTTATACCTCCAGACGATTCCTTGAATTCCTTCCTGGAATCTGATCCCAGACCAGTTTCCTCTGTAACTTCTTCATTATTTATCACCTGCATCTCGGGTTGTTTACATGGCCGTTGCCGTGGCGACGGCAGCATCAGCATCAGGGAGCAGGTTTCGTCGTAGCAGCTGTTAATTATTCACAGAGTTTGTGCGTCTGTGTCGCTGTGTAACGTTGCGACGTTGTGTTGTTTTAAGCCGCGCTGCGTCGACATCCCAGCTCGGAGACAGAACAGTGACCTGGTTTATTCACAGCTCGCTGCCGTCACGGCGACGGAGCCCGAGGGAGCCGAGCCGAGCCGAGCCGAGCCGGGATGAACAGACTTCCTTACACCAGACACATTCCTGACCCCCTTAGAGTCCGGACTGTGACGTTCCCAGAGTTCACAGGTGATTAACCCTCCTGCTGCCTCCCGGGGCTAGGAGGGAGGGAAGGAAGGAAGGAAGGAAGGAAGGAAGGAAGGAAGGAAGGAAGGAGGGAGGGAAGGAAGTTAGTTAGGAAGGAAGGAAGGAAGGAAGGAAGGAGGGAAGGAAGGAAGGAAGGAAGGAAGGAGGGAGGGAAGGAAGTTAGTTAGGAAGGAAGGAAGGAAGGAGGGAAGGAAGGATAAAGGGAAAGGAAGGAAGGAAGGATAAAGGTATAGATGGAAGGAAGGAAGGACGGAAGGAAGGACAAATGGAAGAAGGGAGGAAGGAAGGAAGTTAATTAGGAAGGAAGTTAGTTAGTTGGGAAGGAAGGATAAAGGGAAAGGAGGAAGGAAGGAAGGATAAAGGGAAAGGAGGAAGGAAGGATAAAAGGAAAGGAAGGAAGGAAGGATAAAGGGAAAGGAGGAAGGAAGGATAAAAGGAAAGGAAGGAAGGAAGGATAAAGGGAAAGGAGGAAGGAAGGATAAAGGGATAGATAGAAAGAAGGAAGGAAGGAAGGAAGGACTAATGGAAGAAGGAAGAAAGTTAATTAGGAAAGTTAATTAGGAAGGAAGGAAGGATAAAGGAATAGAAGGAAAGAAGGACAAAGGGAAAGAAGGAAGGAAGGATAAAGGGAACGATGGGAGGAAAGAAGGAGGGGAAAAGGTATAGATGGAGGGAGGAACAGACTGGGTCAAAAAAGAAGTAAGGACGAAGGGAAGGAAGGGAAAAAGGATTGTGGAAAGAAGGAAGGAAGGAAGGATGGAGGAAGTGAACAGAAGACAACAGGAAGGTTAAATAATAAAATAATAATAAAAAGCTCCAGTTGTTGTAAAGACACAAAGTGAATCAATAAACTCGACTAACTCCTCAACTAAAATGAGTTTTTAAAGGGACATTGCGTAACTTCTCCTGTCTGTTTCTTCAGTGTGTTTGTCAGTGAACTGACTGAGCTGCAGAGAATCACTGTAACTCACTGAGTTTCTGGAAACCAGTCGTCACCAAAACACTGTGGGAGACCTGGACATGTGCTGTCCACATGTACTACAGCTGTCTGCGTGTGTGTGTGTGTGTGTGCGTGCGTGGAGCAAACCTTCTGAGGAAAATTGGTCAGCGTGTTTGAGCAGAAACTGATGATGTAACGTCTCATATTTTCTCCATGAGCGACCTCTCTCTCTCTCTCTCTCTCTCTCTCTCTCTGTCTCGTTGGAACGTCTTCTGCTCAAAGAGATTTGACTTAAATGTCCGAGGTCAAAGGTCAGCGCGACCTCGTACCGCTCGCCTGTCACCAGAATCCAGTCAGTTTTGGACAGATGTTTGATGTTGACAGGAGGGTTGGGACCAATCCAGATGTTCAGACATTAAACCTCCTCCATGTTTTTATTCAGAACGATTAGAGACATAAGACATTTAATAAAGGTAGATGTTTATGTTAAAGCTCCTTCAAAATAAAGGTAGATGTTTGTGTTAAAGCTCCTTCAAAATAAAGGTAGATGTTTGTGTTAAAGCTCCTTCAGTATAAAGGTAGATGTTTGTGTTAAAGCTCCTTCAAAATAAAGGTAGATGTTTGTGTTAAAGCTCCTTCAAAATAAAGGTAGATGTTTGTGTTAAAGCTCCTTCAAAATAAAGGTAGATGTTTGTGTTAAAGCTCCTTCAAAATAAAGGTAGATGTTTGTGTTAAAGCTCCTTCAAAATAAAGGTAGATGTTTGTGTTAAAGCTCCTTCAAAATAAAGGTAGATGTTTGTGTTAAAGCTCCTTCAAAATAAAGGTAGATGTTTGTGTTAAAGCTCCTTCAAAATAAAGGTAGATGTTTGTGTTTAAGCTCCTTCAAAATAAAGGTAAATGTTTGTGTTAAAGCTCCTTCAAAATAAAGGTAGATGTTTGTGTTAAAGCTCCTTCAAAATAAAGGTAGATGTTTGTATTAAAGCTCCTTCAAAATAAAGGTAGATGTTTGTGTTTAAGCTCCTTCAAAATAAAGGTAAATGTTTGTGTTAAAGCTCCTTCAAAATAAAGGTAGATGTTTGTGTTAAAGCTCCTTCAAAATAAAAGTAGATGTTTGTGTTAAAGCTCCTTCAAAATAAAGGTAGATGTTTGTGTTAAAGCTCCTTCAAAATAAAGGTAGATGTTTGTGTTAAAGCTTCTTCAAAATAAAGGTAGATGTTTGTGTTAAAGCTCCTTCAAAATAAAGGTAGATGTTTGTGTTAAAGCTCCTTCAAAATAAAAGTAAATGTTTGTGTAGCCGTAGCAACGTTTCTGTGTTTTTATAACATTCTGTCTTTCCTCTCTCTTCTCTGACGTCACATGACGACGTCACGCCATCAACTTTCTCAAACGTCGTCCACGAAGGAAAACATTAAACCATCGCGGTGAAACTGAAAAGATGAACGACGGTCTGACGTGTGTGTGTGTGTGTTGTTTGTGTGTCTCCTCCCTCAGCGCTCCAGTGTTACTGTGACCGCTGCAGCGCCAACTCCAGCTGCACCACGGATGGCGTTTGCTTCGTGGCGATCCGGAAGGTGGGGCGGAGCCTGACCACCGAGCGGCGCCAGTGTGTCCGTGACAACGAGCTGATCCCCAGAGACCGGCCCTTCATCTGCGCGCCGTCGGCCAAACACGACACGGGGATCTACCCGGTCTGCTGCACCACGGACTACTGCAACAAGGAGCCCAAGATAGACATCCCCGGTAACACAACAGACACACAACAGACACACAACACAGACACACAAGGGATGAGGTGAAGGACCTGCCTACATGGTGTCATAACGACAGTCTGTCTCTAAATGTTGAAAAAACAAAGGAGCTTTTAATCGACTGGAGGAAAATTTCTGTCCACTCCTTCAAAATAAAGGTAGATGTTTGTGTTAAAGCTCCTTCAAAATAAAGGTAGATGTTTGTGTTAAAGCTCCTTCAGAATAAAGGTAGATGTTTGTGTTAAAGCTCCTTCAAAATAAAGGTAGATGTTTGTTAAAGCTCCTTCAGAATAAAGGTAGATGTTTGTGTTAAAGCTCCTTCAAAATAAAGGTAGATGTTTGTGTTAAAGCTCCTTCAAAATAAAGGTAGATGTTTGTGTTAAACTCCTTCAAAATAAAGGTAGATGTTTGTGTTAAAGCTCCTTCAAAATAAAGGTAGATGTTTGTGTTAAAGCTCCTTCAAAATAAAGGTAGATGTTTGTGTTAAAGCTCCTTCAAAATAAAGGTAGATGTTTGTGTTAAAGCTCCTTCAAAATAAAGGTAGATGTTTGTGTTAAAGCTCCTTCAAAATAAAGGTAGATGTTTGTGTTAAAGCTCCTTCAAAATAAAGGTAGTAGAGAGAGCAGATGTAAAACTACACTGAGATGATTTTTAGATCCTTCACAATAAAACAAACTTTCAGCCAATCAGAATCGTTCCCATCAGATGCATTCAAATCTTTTATTGTCACTTTGTCGTATTAAAGGTTTTTTTTATGTCTTTGCAAATGTTGCACTGAGCCTTTAGGGCCACCGTAGCTCTGTGTGTGTGTGTGTGTGTGTGTGTGTGTGTGTGAGACCTGGGGCCAGATCTCCCATCAGCCCCGGCAGATGGACGGCGCCCTCGCTCCACTTGGCCCGTTGGCGTCCTGGTTAACGGGCCAAACGCTCCATGTTGGACGTGATCGCGTCCTCGTTTGACCCCGCCCCCTCCTTCCTGTTTCTGACGCCCCTCTCCTCTCCCCCCCCACAGACCCTACAGAGAACCCGCCCCCCCTGGGCCCCGTGGCGCTGGCGGCCGTCATCGCCGGCCCCGTGTGCGTGCTCTGCCTGCTGCTGGTGGTGGCGTTCTACGTGTGCCACAGCCACCGCGGCCTGGGGGCCGGCGGCGCCGCCCACCACCACCACCACCACCGCGTTCCCAACGAGGAAGACCCCTCCATGGACCACCCCTTCATCACCGTGGGAACCACGCTCAAGGACCTCATCTACGACATGACCACCTCGGGCTCCGGCTCCGGTCAGTCCGGTTTTCATTTTAGGGATTTTATTTGGTTTTATTTTTACCTTTTACTCTTATTTTGCATTTTTCGTGCATTATTTTTCGTGTTTTGCACCAGAAAGAGTTTGTTTTCCTGTCGCCTCATTGGCTGCCGGCCGTTTACAGCAGTTTGACTGATCTTATAAAACCCACAGAATATTGTGTTCTATGTTTATGTTTATTTAAAGGGATAGTTCAACATTTTTGAAAATTGGCCCATTGCCATAACCCCTATAGTCATAGCAGTAGGTTTGTTACCTTTAATTGTAGGTGTAAGCTATTTTTAGAACGGCGGAGCAGAGCCGTGAGCTGCTCAGAGCTACGCTACGGAGGCTAAGGGAATTTCTTGGTTTCCCTCATTAAACTCATCAAATACAAAATCCCAAAACTCCAAAACGCTTTTGTAGACAAGTTGTGACCTGCAGAACCACGACGCTATGATATAATACCGGAACGATACGAAACGGAGCCGTTTTCGAGGTAAATACAGGGTAAATACGGAGACTGCTTGCTGAAAAACTGTCCCTGAACGCAACGCGCATCAGCGGTTTTGCATGAATTTACCTCTAAAACGGCTCCGTCTCGTAACGTTCCGTCATTATCTCATAGCGTGGTGGTTCTGCAGCTCACAACGTGTCCACGACAGCGCTTTTGAGTTGCTGGGTTGTGTATTTGATGAGTTTGATGAGGGAAACCAAGAAATTCCCTTAGCCTCCATAGCGTAGTCCTGAGCAGCTCACGGCTCTGCTCCGCCGTTCTAAAAATAGCTTGCACCTACAATTAAAGGTAACGAACCTACTGCTATGACTATAGGGATTATGGCAATGGGCCAATTTTCAAAAATGTTGAACTATCCCTTTAAATGTAAACACCGATAGAGGAAGACTAGACTCTTCTTTTATTAGGAAAAAAAAGTTTGTTTCTACTTTCTTCCATTCTTTCGTAACCGGCAGCAGAACATCAGCTGTTTCACCAAAACCAGCAGTTTTTCACCAAAACACTGAGAAAAGGAGGTTTTTGTGGAAAGAAATGATTTGATATTTGATCCGATTTCTCCCGTTTCTTCCTGAACAACAGTTTAAAAAGTTTCTGTGGATCTTTGTCGATGACTGAGCTGCAGTTGTTACTGTGTGTGTGTGTGTGTGTGTGTGTGTGTGTGTGTGTGTGTGTGTGTCTGTGTGTGTGGTAATAAGATGCTGCAGCTGCACACATCTTAAAGTAGAGTGTGTTGTAATGACTGGCCCAGATTCAGGCTGCACACACACACATGGACACACACAGACACACACACACATGGACACACACATGGACACAGACACAGACACACACACACACACAGACACACACAGACACACACACACACACACAGACTGGCAGCAGCTCTCTCTAAACGAGCAGCTCTCCGTGTGCAGACTGGCACCTCCACGTCGCTGCCAAGGAGCCGCTTGGATTCAGTGTTTGTAGCTATTTACACCATATTGTACAATATGCAGCCGTGTGTGTGTGCGTGTGCATGTGCGTGTGTGTGTGTGTGTGTGGAGACAGGAGGGTGTGTGTTGAGCGCAGTGTGTTTGCCTCTGAGCTGAACCTGCTGTCGTTTCTGCAGAATCTCCTGTTGTCAACGTTAATGTTTCTGCACAAATGAGTTCAGAGCCGGAGCAGAAACTTTTACCTCTTGTTGTTGTTGTTGTTGTTATTAAAGGGGTAATTCACCCCAAAATTGATAATTCACCAATTTTTTACTCACCGTTCGTCATCAAAACGCTTTTGGAGTTCCAGCTGGCGACAGATTTCCAGCAGACAGAGTTTAGTGTTTTTATCCGTGTTGCAGCAGCAGCTCCATGTGGCTCTGGTGGTGTTTGTGCTTCATGCCTGATATTTGCTGCCAGATGTTGGTTTGTCGTTGAAACCCATTGGATGTTAGGGTTAGGGTCTGCTGCTGAGGCTGTTTCCATCCCTCAGAGCCACAGACGGCCTCAGACGGCGACTCAAACATGCACCAGAAGTTTATTTACTTCAACAAGCCTCGTGTTTGTAAAACTAGATCCGCTTGGTGCGTTCAGGTGCAGTCGGAAGCTACAGTTTGTGTCATAAACACAGGAATATTGACTCTGGACTTGGTTGAATTTGCCCGGAATTGTCCTTTAAAGATAAGAGGAAGTGACGTCGCTGCCTAGGAAACAGAAATACTGCTAAATACTGACCACATTTAGTCTCATAACATATATTTCATTATAATCATATATTTCAAGTGAACGACGCCCTGACTTCAGCTCGTAACAAACTGATGAATGGAGTTTGAACCAGTCAAATCAAAGGTTTGTCTTGAGGTCTGCCGCTGCTGGTCCAGAACAACGCCAGCCCTGATCATCCTCAGGAGAGCTCCCAACAAACTGATGAATGGAGTTTGAACCAGTCAAATCAAACCTGTGTTAACCCCTCGTCTCCCGTGCAGGTCTGCCGCTGCTGGTCCAGAGGACGATCGCCAGGACGATCATCCTGCAGGAGAGCAAAGGTGGGAGGAGGGAGAGGATGGACGGATGGAGAGAGGAGGGAGGAAGGATGGAGAGAGGATGGAGAGAGGAAGGAGGAGAGGATAGAGAGAGGATGGAGAGAGGATGGAGGAAGGATGGGGAGGCCGAGAGAGGAGGGAGACGGTGATGATGGACGAGAACATCCTGGGCTTCAGAGCCGAGGATGGACAAAGGATGGAGGAGGATGGAGGGAGGGAGGATGGAGAGACGGATGGAGAGAGGATGAAGAGAGGATGGAGAGAGGATGGAGAGAGGATGGAGGGAGGATGGAGGGAGGATGGAGAGAGGATGGAGAGAGGATGGAGAGAGGATGGAGAGAGGATGGAGGGAGGATGGAGAGAGGATGGAGAGAGGATGAAGGAAGGATGGAGAGAGGATGGAGGGAGGATGGAGAGAGGATGGAGAGAGGATGGAGAGAGGATGAAGGAAGGATGGAGGAAGGATGGAGAGAGGAAGGAGAGAGGATGGAGAGAGGATGGAGAGAGGATGGAGGAAGGATGGAGAGAGGAAGGAGAGAGGATGGAGAGAGGATGAAGGAAGGATGGAGAGAGGATGAAGGAAGGATGGAGAGAGGATGAAGGAAGGATGGAGAGAGGATGGAGAGAGGATGGAGGGGGGATGAAGGAAGGATGGAGAGAGGATGAAGGAAGGATGGAGAGAGGATGAAGGAAGGATGGAGAGAGGATGAAGGAAGGATGGAGAGAGGATGGAGAGAGGATGAAGGAAGGATGGAGAGAGGATGAAGGGAGGATGGAGAGAGGATGGAGAGAGGATGGAGAGAGGATGGAGGAAGGATGAAGGAAGGATGGAGAGAGGATGGAGAGAGGATGGAGAGAGGATGGAGAGAGGATGGAGAGAGGATGGAGAGAGGATGGAGGAAGGATGGAGGAAGGATGGAGAGAGGATGAAGGGAGGATGGAGAGAGGATGAAGGAAGGATGGAGAGAGGATGAAGGAAGGATGGAGAGAGGATGGAGAGAGGATGAAGGAAGGATGGAGAGAGGATGGAGGAAGGATGGAGAGAGGATGAAGGGAGGATGGAGAGAGGATGAAGGGAGGATGGAGAGAGGATGAAGGAAGGATGGAGAGAGGATGAAGGAAGGATGGAGAGAGGATGGAGAGAGGATGAAGGAAGGATGGAGAGAGGATGGAGGGAGGATGGAGAGAGGATGGAGAGAGGATGAAGGAAGGATGGAGAGAGGATGGAGAGAGGATGAAGGAAGGATGGAGGGAGGATGGAGAGAGGATGGAGGGAGGATGGAGAGAGGATGGAGAGAGGATGGAGAGAGGATGAAGGAAGGATGGAGAGAGGATGAAGGAAGGATGGAGAGAGGATGAAGGAAGGATGGAGAGAGGATGGAGAGGATGGAGAGAGGATGGAGAGAGGATGAAGGAAGGATGGAGAGAGGATGGAGAGAGGATGGAGAGGATGGAGAGAGGATGAAGGAAGGATGGAGAGGATGGAGAGAGGATGGAGAGGATGGAGAGAGGATGAAGGAAGGATGGAGAGAGGATGGAGGAAGGATGGAGAGAGGATGAAGGAAGGATGGAGAGAGGATGGAGGAAGGATGGAGAGAGGAAGGAGAGAGGATGGAGAGAGGATGGAGAGAGGATGGAGGAAGGATGGAGAGAGGATGGAGAGAGGATGAAGGAAGGATGGAGGAAGGATGGAGGAAGGATGGAGGAAGGATGGAGAGAGGATGAAGGAAGGATGGAGAGAGGATGGAGAGAGGATGGAGGAAGGATGGAGAGAGGATGAAGGAAGGATGGAGAGAGGATGGAGAGAGGATGAAGGAAGGATGGAGAGAGGATGAAGGAAGGATGGAGAGAGGATGGAGAGAGGATGAAGGAAGGATGGATAGAGGATGGAGAGAGGCAGGAGAGAGGATGGAGGAAGGATGAAGGGAGGATGGAGGAAGGATGGAGAGGATGGAGAGAGGAAGGAGGGAGGATGGAGGAAGGATGGAGAGAGGATGGAGGAGAGGATGAAGGAAGGATGGAGAGAGGATGGAGAGAGGATGGAGAGAGGATGGAGAGGATGGAGAGAGGAAGGAGGGAGGATGGAGGAAGGATGGAGAGAGGATGGAGAGAGGAGAGATGGAGGGATGTGTGCAGCGTCGGGCCGTGAACTGTGTGAGATGAGACGAGTTAATTACACATGAACCTTGAGCTGCTGCAGAGAAGAGACGACAGGGACGAAGCTGCAAAACATCGGCTCAACAAAGAATCAAGTCTGAACTGAAACAACCTCAGAGAGAAACGGAGGGAGAGGAACGGAGGGAGAGGAGGTTCATCTGAGTGCAGACTAGAGGATTCATCTGAGAATAAAGATCTGACACTGATCGATCAGCTGATATTTATCAGGTTCACACAGACACAGGTTCAGTTCTGTTTAACAACCGATAACTCTGATTGGTTAAAAGCTGCAGCTCTGCAGGGATCGTCAATCACATCAATGAGATCAATAGAAATAGAACTTTTAAGATGAAGATGATCGACCAATGACAGGGCCTCGTTTCTACATCAAAGCAGACGGATGGAAGCTGAAGTTTGTCTCCTTCTTTTTCTTTTGCTCCTCCTTTTCCTTCTCCTCCTTCTCCTCCTCCTCTTCTTCTTCCTCTTCCTCCTCTTCTTCTTCCTCTTCTTCCTCCTCCTCTGCTCTGAGTCTTAATAAATCAATGGCAGCTCTGCAGTGAGACAAACACAGTTTCTGATCCACTGCTTTATAAAAAATGAAGCTCTTCTCGTTGAAACTGGAGGTTGAAAAGTTGATTCAGTTTCTGAGTCGACTGCAGACTGAGCGATGACATCATCACAGGACGAGGATGAGATCTGAAGAGTCTGAAGGTTTAGGTCTGGTGGAAGCTTCACACAGACAAACAGGACATCCCATAATAAGCTGCTGACCCCTCTCTGTGTCTCCGTAGACAACGGGACGTGGACTCAGCTGTGGCTGGTGTCGGATTACCACGAGCACGGCTCCCTGTTCGACTACCTGAACCGCTACACCGTCACCGTGGAGGGGATGATCAAGCTGTCTCTGTCCACGGCCAGCGGCCTCGCTCACCTGCACATGGAGATCGTCGGCACGCAAGGTGATACGCACACACTGAACACACACACACACACACATACAACACACACACCACCTGAGCTTCTCCTCCTGGAGACGTTTCACCTCTCGTCCTAAAAGCTTCTTCAGTTCCTTCGTCTCAGATTTATTTTCTCAGGCTTCAGTTCACGTTTTTTTTTTACCTGACTTTTTTTTCTTTTTTCTTATGCCGGATTAAAAAAAAATTTTTTTACCTGACTTTTTTTTTTCTTGTGCCGGATTTTTTCAAAACAAAAATTTTTTTACCTGAATTTTTTTTTTTTACCTGAATTTTTTTTTTTCTTGTGCCGGATTTTTTTTTTTACCTGAATTTTTTTTTCTTGTGCCGGATTTTTTCAATTTTTTTTTTACCTGACTTTTTTTTTCTTGTGCCGGATTTTTTTCAATTTTTTTTTTTTTTTTTTACCTGACTTTTTTTTCTTTTTTCTTGTGCCGGATTTTTTTCAATTTTTTTTTTTTTTTTTTTACCTGACTTTTTTTTCTTTTTTCTTGTGCCGGATTTTTTTTCTTTTTTACCCGACTTTTTTCTTGTGCCGGATATTTCTTTCATTTTTTTTTCTTATGCCGGATTTTTTTTTTTTTTTTCAAATTTTTTTTTACCTGACTTTTTTTTCTTGTGCCAGATTTTTTCAAATTTTTTTTTACCTGACTTTTTTTTCTTGTGCCGGATTTTTTTCAATTTTTTTTTTTTTTTTACCTGACTTTTTTTTTCTTGTGCCGGATTTTTTCAATTTTTTTAACCTGACTTTTTTTTTCTTGTGCCGGATTTTTTTTTTCTTTTTTCTTGTGCTGGATTTTAAATTTTTTTTAAACTTTTTTTTACTTGACTTTTTTTTTCTTGTGCCGGATTAAAAAAATGTTTTTGTTGTTTTTTTTGGGGGGGGGCTGGCTCTAATACTCCTTCATACACCACTTTAAAAATTGTTTCCATGTGTGTCATGTGACTCCATTCTAGGCTTTGATCTGTCATCAGCTGTTGATGGAGAAAAGCTCATGAAAAGCTCATATCTGTGTGTGTGTGCGTGTCTCTGTGTGTGTGTGCGTGTCTCTGTGTGTGTGTGTGTGTGTGCAGGTAAGCCGGCCATCGCCCACCGAGACCTCAAGTCCAAGAACATCCTGGTGAAGAAGAACGGGACCTGCTGCATCGCCGACCTGGGCCTCGCCGTCCGCCACGACTCGGCCACCGACACCATCGACATCGCGCCCAACCACAGAGTGGGAACCAAGAGGTGAGAAGGACAGCTGATGATGTCATCATGATGTCATGACGATGAATCCGGGTCTCTTCTTTTCTTCTTCCTCCTATCTCGTTTTCTCCTTCTATCTCTTCTTCTTCGTGTGCACTTCAAGGACACTTAAAACAATCTGAACTTCCAAACCCAGCAGGGTTTTATCTGTGAAACCTTGAATCAGACTCTGACACTTTGCTGCCGTGAGCGTTTTACAACCAAAGTCGATCCACTTCAGTTTCTTCAGGGAGATTTTAATATTAATAAATGATGTTGAATCTCAAACACGAGGTTCAATGTTGTTGTTGTTGTTGTTTTTCTGTAAAGTTTTAATCAACAACATTTGAATAAAAATCAGATCAGAGCTGCAGTTTCCAGAACATTCACTTCTTAAATTCAGTCTCTGCTTCCGTCCACACGTCTCTTCATTCATAATGCAGCTCTTCCTCTTCCTCCTCTTCCTCTTCCTCTCTGGTTCTTCTCTCCGGCTTTGTCTTGTTTACTTCTTCATCTTCGTCTTCGTCTTCGTCCTCCTCTCCGTGGTCGGGCCGACGCTGCCGGCGTGTGTTTCTGTTTCTGTGCCACTAAATGATTCATTGAGCCTCGGGTTCAGTCGGTGGAGACGAGAAGCTCCGGCCTCGGCTCACGTCCACGTTACTGATGATGATGATGATGATGATGATGATGATGATGATGATGATGATGGTGATGACAATTTTGGACGAGTTTTATTTTAGTGTCTTTTTGAGAAAGTTTAAAAACATTCACAGTCGTTCTTTATTTACTTTATCATCATCGATCGACCGTCATCTCAGGTCTGAACATCTCGCGGCTCCTTTCAGAATAAAAGCTGCTGCAGAGTCGTTATAATTATAATATAATAATTAAATGTTTTATTATGACTCATTTATAGATTGATGTGTATTTTAACAGCAACAGTTTTAATTCACATTGATCAAAAACAAGTAGAAACACATTAACATTGACACTTTGTTACTGATTCAGTGACTGTGTTTCACTTTTATACCAAATTCCCTTCATTCCTCAGGAAACAGTCTGATAATAAGAAACAATAAATTATATATTTATAGTATTATATAAAAAATGTTATTGAGTATAATTATATTGTAGTTTATGTTCTAAGTGTATTCATAGTATATAATTAATTATTTTCTGAATGTCAAATTATAATATTTTGCACCAAGTCATAGTTTCAACAGTTTTATATTTAATTACTTCATTACTGTTTTCTATGTTTCAGGGTATTTTTTATAAGATATATTGTGGTATTTGTTATTGCAGTTAGTTTGATATACTAATGTCGTATATAAAGTTTTAACCAGGCAAAACCTCAAGGAAGCTGAAAATATTTATTCTAAAAGATAGAATAGAATTAAATGAATCATCCCTACAGAAGTAAAACTTCTCCTGCGTCTGATAGAAGTGAAACTCTGATGAGATAGAGACGAACGTCCAATCAGACGCTGACAGGTTTATCAATATTAATGATGATCAATAATCTCATTCTATATTTGTTTGAGTCTTATCAGAAGTAAATGGGGACCTGACGCTGTGTGAGCTTCACAGCTGCTGCAGAGGCTGAAAACAACGTTAGTGAAGGAGACGATAAATCAGACTGAAACTGATCCTTCGCTCTGATGTCGCCAAGGAAACGATAAAAAGAAAACAGATACCGACGTCCGTCAAAGTCATGGAGTCATTTACTGAGACAGAAGGAGGAGGGGGGTTAATTCATGTCATTTGAATGGACACATTAATGAGTTGGCTGTTTCTGTCCTCATGTAGTGTTTTAAATCTTTTATAATTATTTTAATATATACAATTCTCCAAAACGTTTATAATAATCAGCTTCTCTACATGTTTGGTACGAAGCGGTTTGATTCCAGTGTCACCTCACGCTGCCTCATGAGGAATAAAATCAATCATATTCAGTGAAGATTATAAAAACCACTGGGGTTTTTCCACCAATGTGTTGTTTAAAAATGAAATAAACTTGTTTTATTTTGCATTATTATTATTATTCGAGGTCTGATTTTTGAGTAAATGCTCTAAATGACAATATTTTTATTTCAAATTTGTGAGTAATGTCATCAGTGGTTTATAGACTAAAACAAAAGTGTTGTATTTTACTCAAACACATACCTATAAATAGTAAAACCAGAGACACAGATGGTTTTAAAGTGGTCTCTTAGCTGTATATGTGGAAGTGTTATAATAATATTATAATGTGTAATACTGGGCTCTGATTGGCTCTGTGCAGCCACAGGTTATTTCTTTACACCAACATGCTGCTTTGTTGTCAGTTGTTGTTACCAGTCGTCTCCATTGTGTTTCCGTTCATAATTAGCAGCATTGTTGCTAACGAGCCTCTGGTGTTCCCGCTCAGGTACATGGCTCCAGAAGTCCTGGACGACTCCATCAACATGAAACACTTTGAGTCCTTCAAGCGAGCTGACATCTACGCCATGGGGCTGGTGTTCTGGGAGATCGCCAGCCGCTGCTCCATGGGAGGTGAGGAGGAGGGGGAGGGGGGGAGGAGGGGGAGGGGGGTTGACAGATTAATGGAGGGGATGATGGATGAATGCGAGAGCAAGAGAAGCTCAGAATCAATTATGTAAAAGATTCACAGACCAAGACAGTTTTTTTTTAAAATGGAAAAACCATCATCAGATCAATTTATCTGATATAGACGCGCTTTTAAAAACCAGTCAAAGTGCTTTAAGTTGCTGCAGAAATATGAATGAGCTCAGAGATGAAAACAGAACAAGGACAAAGATGAAATCGAATAAAAAGGAACAGAAAAATAGAGAAATTTATGAGACTTAAAGGGATAGTTCAACATTTAGTCAACCTGTCCCATTGCCATAATCCCTATAGTCATAGCAGTAGGTTTGTTACCTTTAATTGTCGGTGCAAGCTATTTTTAGAACGGCGGAGCAGAGCCGTGAGCTGCTCAGAGCTACGCTACGGAGGCTCATGGGATTTCTTGGTTTCAAACTCATCAAATACACAATCCAACAACTCCACAACAAGTTGTGACCTATTTAGGACCAAAACTCCAGCAGCTTCGCTCTGAACCAACAGAACAGTGTTCCTTTGAATGAATGAATGAATCAATGAATAAATGGACGGATGGAGGGAATGACTGTAATCCAGCAGGGAGATGATAAAAGCCTGGACGCTGTTGACACGTCCTTCTGAGAAAACAGCTTTAATTTGTCCACGGTGCTAAACTGATAACAACCGCTCTTCACAACACAACACAACACGCCAGCGGCTCGTTGAGATTCAAAGCGGCGTCCGAGAGGCTTCTTTGTAAACACTGCGTGAGTCTGTGGATGAAGCGCCGAGGTAACGACTGAGGCTGGAAGGGAAATACTTCAGTTTTGTTGTGATTTGTTTTTGTCATCAGACTCAAATACACAATTATAGAAGCTTCTTCAGAAAAGAGCTGGAGGATAAAAACAGTGAAAAACGACAAGAGAAGGGGATCTAAGGTCGAGCCCTGAGGGACGCCGCCGCCGCCGCAGGTTGTTTTTAACCGTGTGTTTGTTGTGCGGCAGGCATCCACGAGGACTACCAGCTTCCCTACTACGACCTGGTCCAGTCAGACCCGTCAGTGGAGGAGATGAGGAAGGTCGTCTGTGAGCAGAAGCTTCGGCCCAACATTCCCAACCGCTGGCAGAGCTGTGAGGTAGGACGGAGCGCCGGACCGGACCGGAGCGCCGGACCGGAGCTCGCCACCGCCGTTTGTTTGATTGTTTGTTTCGTTGGTGCAAATATTCACAAGAATACAAAAGATTAAGTGATTGTTAGATTTCAGAAACGGTTCCCACGGCCGATGCAGAGATTTAAAACTCAGAGGTTGTAGCTGGTTTTTACTGAGTGACCTTAAACCTGTTGGTTAATATTAACACGTTGACTCATTAATTAATCTGATCATTTGGTTTCATTGTCGGCGTTTTGATCCAAATCCTGAAGGTCATGTTTTTTTGCCAAAATACAGCAGCTCAACGAGCCGAGTTCAATTAAGGCCCCTCGTCACATCACTCACTGAATTAACTCTAATCAGCAGCAGCTGAGCTTCTGATTGGAGACCTTTAACTGAAACAGATCAGATTAAACTAGAAACAGAGGCGTCTCCATCTGGATTACAACTCCTTCAAAATAAAGGTAGATGTTTGTGTTCAAGCTCCTTCAAAATAAAGGTAGATGTTTGTGTTAAAGCTCCTTCAAAATAAAGGTAGATGTTTATGTTAAAGCTCCTTCAAAATAAAGGTAGATGTTTATGTTAAAGCTCCTTCAGAATAAAGGTAGCTCCTTCAAAATAAAGGTAGATGTTTGTGTTAAAGCTCCTTCAAAATAAAGGTAGATGTTTGTGTTCAAGCTCCTTCAAAATAAAGGTAGATGTTTGTGTTCAAGCTCCTTCAAAATAAAGGTAGGTGTTTGTGTTCAAGCTCCTTCAAAATAAAGGTAGATGTTTGTGTTAAAGCTCCTTCAAAATAAAGGTAGATGTTTGTGTTAAAGCTCCTTCAAAATAAAGGTAGATGTTTGTGTTAAAGCTCCTTCAAAATAAAGGTAGATGTTTGTGTTAAAGCTCCTTCAAAATAAAGGTAGATGTTTGTGTTAAAGCTCCTTCAAAATAAAGGTAGATGTTTGTGTTAAAGCTCCTTCAAAATAAAGGTAGATGTTTGTGTTAAAGCTCCTTCAAAATAAAGGTAGATGTTTGTGTTAAAGCTCCTACAAAATAAAAAGTTAAAGTAGATGTTTGTGTTAAAGCTCCTTCAAAATTGTGTTAAAGCTCCTTCAAAATAAAGCTCCTTCAAAATAAAGGTAGATGTTTGTGTTAAAGCTCCTTCAAAATAAAGGTAGATGTTTGTGTTAAAGCTCCTTCAGCTCCTTCAAAATAAAGGTAGATGTTTGTGTTAAAGCTCCTTCAAAATAAAGGTAGATGTTTGTGTTAAAGCTCCTTCAAAATAAAGGTAGATGTTTGTGTTAAAGCTCCTTCAAAATAAAGGTAGATGTTTGCGTTAAAGCTCCTTCAAAATAAAGGTAGATGTTTGTACAGTATTTTTCCCACTTTAAACACACACACAACCGTCGCAGCTTTTTTCTATGAACTGCGCTCAGACTCACACGGTTCATTCAGGTTATGCAACAGTATCTGGTTTCACTGTTTGGTCTGGAGATGAACACAGGAATGTCTACACACACACACACACACACACACACACACACACACTGCTCCACACTGACGACAGGTTCAGGTTCAGCCGGTATAAAAGCTGCAGACACACACACACACACACACAGAGTGTTTGTTTGTGAACGCAGCGCGCTCCATTATTAGTATTGAGCTGATGATTGATCGACTAAATGAAGCCGTTGCACGGGGAGGAAACAGGACGTGGCCGCTCTGGGCTTCCGTACATTTCATACATGTTTGAATATTATGGTTTTTAACAGACAGATTGTGATTGACAGGCTGAAGGCAGCGTTACCTGGCGCCGTCTAACGCTCTGACCTCGTTCACGCCGCCGCTCCACGTCCAGTTGTCGTGTTTGGTCGACTTATAAAGTTTGGAGTTTGTTGTTTACAGCATCACAAGCGTTCCACTCTTCTTCTTCTTCTTCTTCTTCTTCTTCTTCTTCTTCTTCTCTGTTTGTGGTGTATTTGTGTGGCGGTGTCACAGCGCCACCACAGGCCGGGTGTGTGCACTACAGCGTATCCTCCTTTACAGAAAGACACAGGAAGTGAATATTTAATATTTATTATCACACGTCATGTTGAGAGTCGGTTCTTGATCAACAGCGTCTGCTGCCACGCCTCAGGGCCCGGGGGAGGGGGCGGGGCTTAGAGAGGCCAGCAGCCAATCATCTAAAGGAGTTACACAACTGTCAGAAAGAGATAAATACGACTTTTAATAAGAGTAGAAACACAACGACTGAGCTGTGGCCGAGGTCGACCTGATGGACGGAGACGGGAATGTGTCGTCGACCGCCTTAATGAGCTCAGCAGGAAGTTTCACAGATGATGCGTCTCAGCAGACACACACACACACACACACACACACACACACACACACACACACACACACACACACACACACACACACACACACACACACACTGAGACACACACACACACACTGAGACACACACGCAGAGTAACAGCCAGACATGTTGACTCACACACACCAGATGCTGTTTACAGCCGCTCGGAGGGAGACGTGACGACGCTGGTGTGTAAACTCAGAGTCTGTCCACACGTCACCGTGGAAACCAAGTTTCCTCTGGAACTGGAAAAAAAAAACCAAGTCCATCCCAGAAATGAGAATAAAAATAATGAAAGGAGACGTTTGTGTTTACATTCAGCGTCTGAGGGTTTGTCTCTGAGGTCGAGGAGTCAGTTTGTTTTTCTCTCCAGTTTTGTGCGTTTGTGTTGCTGCCGTTGTGTAACCATGAACCTGGGGTCGAATCCTGAGTTTGTGTCAAAGAAAAAGTTTGACAGAGTTCGAAAAGACAGAATTTTTTTTTTTTCAGTCTTTAGAAAGAAAGAGAGGGAAAAAAACACCTTAAAGGGATAGTTCAACATTTGTGAATGTAGTATTTTCTGTAGTAAAATCAGTTTCACGTTGTATTTCCCTGTGTGACGTCATCGTCATAGTAACCTAAGCCCCGCCCCTCTCCTCCTCCTCCTCCTCCTCCTCCTCAGGCCTTGCGGGTGATGGCGAAGATCATGAGGGAGTGCTGGTACGCCAACGGCGCCGCCCGACTCACCGCGCTCCGGATCAAGAAGACGCTGTCGCAGCTCAGCCAACAGGAGGGCATCAAGATGTAGACACACAACTACTACACACACACACACACACACACACACACACACACACACACCCGAGACTGGCATCCATATCGTTAGCATTACATCATCATTATTATTCATCGGTTGTTTCCTTTTGGTTTGAAGAGAAGTGAAGAAGATTTTTCCCCTCGTGGTTTTTATTTTATTTTATTTTATTTTTTTGTTCCATTTCATTCATTTACAAACTGATGAATCCTGCACCTGAAACTCAGGAACCATCAGTGTGTGTGTGTGTGTGTGTGTGTGTGTGTGTGTGTGTGTGTGCGTGACACACCAACACGGACACACACACCTGGACGGCTGGATCGATGGATAAATGGATGGATGGAAGACGAGGTTTTATCCTCCATGTTGGTTTCCTACGTTCATCCCATGAAGACCTGCAGACCTGCTCCATCTCAACCCCCCCTCCCCCACCTCCACCCCCCCAAACCAAACCACAGGCCAGACCTTCACCCTCACATCATCATCATCATCATCATCATCATCATCATCATAGACTCTGTACGTTAGACGGTTGAACGCTGCTGCGACTCAGAAGCGCCAGAAAAAAAACGTAAGAAAATCAATTGGTGAAAAATATACGGAAGCTCAGAGACGTCAAAATGATATAAACACAATTATTAATTATTATGAGACATCTCAATGAAAATAACATTAAGATTTAATGTTTAAAATTGAAACATTTGGACAAATTGAATTAAAAATAAAAAGACACGAGAATAAAAACACCTGAGTTGAACCACAGGTGGAGAAACGTCGTCGTCTCTGTGGCGCGAAGTCGTCGGCAGCTTCACCGTCGAGTCGTTCTCTCAGAGGCACCGGGGAAACTAGGACCCGGGCGGGGGGGTTATTATGGGATGGCGGCCCTGTGGACTTCACAAACACAAGCGTTGGCTTCATGTAGTGGAAGTAGAGAGCAGAATCATCTCTGCAACGATTTTGCACCTGTTTTGTTTTGTTTTGTTTTTTTCCATTTGTCACTGTTGTACTTCCCCGTCTCCGCTCATATCGTCATGGAGACGGACAGGTCAGTTTAATTTATTGTGTTGTTTTTTTTAATTTTCTTTTCGGTGGCAGGGGATCTTTCTTTCTTTCTTTCCTTCTTTTTCTTTCTTTCTTTTTTTTTGCAAAACTAAAACTGGACATGATGACCTCATTCATTTTTGGCGAAACATGCTGCAACATATGCAATATACAGTAGATAAATGTGTCTATTTTCTATACTCTGCTCTGCTAAACCACAAACAACAACAACAACAGCAACAACAACAACAGCAACAATCAGCTGCCACCATGCCTTCCAAGCCAACTGTTACCGGAAAGTGCCAGTGCTTTAAAAACTCAACTCCTCTCATGTCGGCTGCTGCTGTGGGGTTAGCTGTGTGTGTGTCTGTGTGTGTGTGTGTGTGTGTCTGTGTGTGTGTGCGTGTCATCGTCGGAGGGGGCGGAGCCTGCAGAGCAAACAGCAAGCTCGTACTATGCACACCCACGACGATGTAGGGACGACACACACACTGCCCTACTGAGGCAAAGTGCAGCATCATCTGCAAAGAACTGCATCCTTACATCATTTACTCATCAGCCTTTTTCCCAACGTCCAAAACGTTTGCCGGTTTTCCTCTTCCGGTGGAATGTTATGTTTCCGGTAGTCGCAGTAAACGCATGGATCAATCACACCAGCTTTTAAAGGGATAGTTCAACATTTTGGCAAATTGGCCCATTGCCATAACCCCTATAGTCATAGCAGTAGGTTCGTTACCTTTAATTGTAGGTGTAAGCTATTTTTAGAACGGTGGAGCAGAGCCGTGAGCTGCTCAGAGCTACGCTATGGAGGCTAAGGGAATTTCTTGGTTTCCCTCATTAAACTCATCAAATACAAAATCCCAAAACTCCACAGCGCTTTTGTAGACAAGTTGTGAGCTGCACAACCACCACGCTGTGAGATAATAACGGAACGATATGAAACGGAGCCGTTTTCGAGGTAAATTCATGCAAAACCGCTGATGTGCGTTGCGTTCAGGGACAGTTTTTCAGCAAGCAGACTCCGTATTTACCCTGTATTTACCTCGAAAACGGCTCCGTTTCGTATCGCTCCGTTATTATCTCAGAGCGTCGTGGTTCTGCAGCTCACAACTTGTCTACAAAAGCGCTGTGGAGTTTTGGGATGTTGTATTTGATGAGTTTGATGAGGGAAACCAAGAAATCCCATGAGCCTCCGTAGCGTAGCTCTGAGCAGCTCACGGCTCTGCTCCGCCGTTCTAAAAATAGCTTACACCTACAATTAAAGGTAACGAACCTACTGCTATGACTATAGGGGTTATGGTGATGGGCCAATTTTCCAAAATGTTGAACTATCCCTTTAAAAGCCGGCGTTAATAGATCCATGCGTTTACCGCAACTATGATGACTAACGACTGAAAACCATGGAAACGTAAACATGCAATTCCACCGGAAATGCAACAACTGGCTCCCAGTTTTGACCATAGATGACGTTTGGAAACTTGCGGATGATTCCATTGGAGTAAAACCAGGGCAAAGCGCCGTATCTGCCATAAAACTGTCACAAAGACAAACTACAACATACATTTAATTCAGTCGACGATAGACTGAGTTCTACATAATTTGATGCTGAAACCCGACAGTGAGAAACAGTTCAGAGCACTTTGCCTTCGTAGGGCAGCACAGCTCACGTCCCATCCCGCCGCCGCCGCACAGCGCCCACGGTTCAGCCGACTCTCTGGTGCCATTTCGTCGACCCCCCCTCACCTGAACACCTGAACACCTGACCACCTCAGCAGCAACAACTCATTGTACAGCAGCAGCTTCTCCTCAGCGGACGGAGTCTGGACTCGGAGCTCCAGAACCTCAAACTGTGTCGAGTCGGAAAAAGAAAGAGAAAAAAAAAACAAACTTTCCCACAAAAGCTAAAAATGGCGGCTTTTTCTTTGGAAGAGACACAAAGACTTGTAAGCATTAACTGATGTTGCCCTATAAATGTCAACAACTCTTCTTCTTCTTCTTCTTCTTCTTCTGTTTTTGTTTTCTTCTTCTGTGTTCGACCTTTCACGTGTTTCCTTCTTCTCTGTAGGATAATCAACATAAAAAAAACAGTGAGGTACATTCATTTAAAATATAGCAAACGGATATTTACTAAGCCATAGGTTTTCCAGGTTGTTTATCATTTATTTTTCTTTGATTTTTTTTTTTTTTTTTTTTTGTGGCAAGGTCTTTTTCTACCAGAATGTACATTTACGGGAAAAAAAGAAAAAAAAATTGTGCGTAAAATGGACAATTTTATCATTTCAGCTTAGCAAGCCTTAAGGGACCAACGCAGAAGAGTCGGAATCTGCTCTGAATTTTTCCCTTCTTATTTTTTGGTTTTATTTTTTATTTTCAAGAGAATTACACACACACACACAAATATATATATATAAGTACATATATATATACACATATATTCATAGATATATATGTATGTATATATAAATGGATTACTGAAGCTGAAGTCTGCTAAAGGTAGTGTCATGATTCTATCTATAGGACGAAAAAATTATATGTAGCACCTGATGTGAGTTTGTTTCAGTCACGTGTTTTTGTCCTGTTGCCAAAATTGCCAGACATCTAAACCCACTCTGTCTGATCCGTGCACAGGTTTAAAAACAAAACAAAAGAAAATAACGACAACGAGCATCGAGTCGGATGCAGTTTTAATTACACACACGTGTTTTTTAAACGGTCAATAACTGATGCATCTGGTGACATTGGATCCGCCAGCGACTCAGTCTTGAGCAATAAGTGCACTTCTGAACCACTGCGGTGTTCGTTTACCTGTGTGGCAATTTGTTGGACGTCCGCCGGTCCGTCTGTCTCTATTGTTTTGTCTCTCGTACATGATGGAAACATAATGTATTGATGTGCTGCTACTTCGTTGTCCGCCTCGCTCGAGGTGCGAGAGCTGCCGTTGGATGTAAATATCCTCAGATTGCCTGAGTCTCTGAATCTGAATCATTCTGTGCCATGTTGCTCTGATTGCAAAAATCCAGCGCATTTGTCATTCGGGAGGCAATCCTGCTGAAGTGTGTGAGAGAGTTTTAGTTTTTTAATTCTTTTTTCTCTCTGATGAGCCGGTCCTCGGCCTGAGGGTCGACTCGGTTCAATCAGCGGCTGTAGATCGGGAACGAGCTCGGCTCAAAAACACAAACCGCTGTGCCAAAATACCAGTGGGTTCAACAGGAAGAGCTCCTTCTCTCCATGTTTGATTCCCACACAGTGGAAATGCATTTGCAGATAGTTTTCTCCACTACGAGCCGGAGTTTTGAGGATGAAGGACTTATAGCAACTGATAATGAAACAACAGATGAATGTCATCACCGTACCTGTGTGTAATTACACAGTGCTGTAAAAGCAGCACTAATGCAGCACTTTATAGAATTGCAGCGGTCGGTCCGACATCATTTCTCAGCTTCTGCTCTGAAAAAACACAAAAATTAGACCTAATAATTAGACCTGATGGAAACATTCAACTGCTGGCCGACGATTAGAGTCGTCAATTAACTCGATTAGAGTCGGAGGCGCCGGGAGAACATGTGAACTCTCTGGAGTTCAGACCCAGAACCACTGTGCCAACATGTCGCCCACCAGGATACCAGAACTTTTAGAACTGGCTTGGTCTTTAGATCCAGACTTTGATCCGTTGAGTAATGTAAAATGTCTAAACTTTATTGACATTTCTAGAGGAAAAGACTCAGTGTTATTATCAGAACAGAGTTACGTTATCAGTTGCTACAGGTTTTTATTCAGCAGTTCCTTTGTCATCCGTTTGGTCTTCAGAAAAACAAACAAGTGTAAAAAGAAGAAAAAAAAAAGTTTGACAAAAATATGTTGGGGTGTGACGTGGCCACCTGTGTAGTCCCACTGTTCAGAGTCGTTCTCGTGAATGAAGTATTATTACATATGTAGAAATGGTGCAGCAGTGGCAGGAAGTGACAGAAGCCTTGTAAATATCTTGTGGAGTAAACAACAGAAGAAGAAGACGACGAAGAAGAAGAAGAAGAAGAAGAAGCTATCGTGATATTTGAAGAAAGTGAAGTGGATATCGCTGCTATATTAAATACAAAAAAAAGGGTGACAGACTATGCTGAATTTCAATGTTAACTGTGTAAACTAGTGGCCAACGGGTCTCGCCAGGGAAAACCAGGGCCAAGGATTCGTCTTTTCTAAGCCATGATGTGGGTTTGGGGGGTAAGTTGGGGTTTGGGGTAAACGTAGGTGATGAAACGGGAAACTCTAAATTTCAAATCAGAAAGCATCCCTTTAAATAAGCCCTGGCTCTCCCTGCTGGGCCTCGCGGTGGGATCGACAGCGTTTAGTGTGTGTGCTCCATTAGCAATGTCATTCTCTGGGACATTAGCAACAACAAAAGCTCAACTCAACAGCACCTCTGGTATGCCTCTACTAGGACAACCTTCATTCTGTCTTAAAGTCACCAGCAGCCTTGTACTTTTTCTTTTCAAAACCCAAGATGACTTAACTGTAAAAAGATGTTTGCACCCAACTGTTTTTTCTCTTGTGGTCTTTATACAGCAGTCTTTTCTTTCCTTGACTCTCTCTTTGCCTTTCTCTCTTGTCATTCCATGTCATTCTCTTAACGGACATTAACAGAAATCTCCTCGCTACAAAGGCCACTCGTCGTCACTGCAGCCGGTTCGCTCGCTCCGTTAACGGGCCGGTTCCACTCCTGTCGGTCGCTTCCTGGTTTTACTTCCTCGTCGGTCTCGAAACGCCGCTCCAAACAAACCGCTTCGTATGATGCAGTGAATCGGACGCTCGTAGACGGTCTCTCCTCCGAGGTTTTCATGAAGCTACTCTCAGATCTGCACGCGACAGAAGGAGTGTCGTGGAGGCCGATGCAAACCTTGTTATGCAGCATTTAATCGACATGGAAGCCGAATGGAAAGCAGACCAGAAAGTGGCCACATGTTATTAGCAGTGCTAATGCTAATGCTAACGCTTGTTCCTTTTGCCGCCTGCGTTCGCTCTGTCCTCGGTGTCTGAAAGCTCCACTTACAGCTGTTTCACCTCTGCGCCGTTGCCTTCTTTTCGGTTTTATACAGTCACAAAATTTAGTGAAAAGCACCTTAAGAGAGGCATTTAGAACTCAAGCATTTAACAGTCGAACAGTCAGTGCCTCACGGCGAGCAGTTTAAAATGAGCAAGGCCAAATCCCAGTCTGTCAACCAGAGACGAGAGGTTATTCCGAACGATGAACTGAACGTGAACACAGAGCAGCTGATTGGTCGGCGGAGGTTCTCCTACTGGAACGTCCTGATTTATTATTGGATGGCCGAACTGTGTCTGAAGCCTCCTGACACCCCGTCGGCCTCCCGCTGTTGACACCGGGGCGGCGGCGTCCAGTGTTTCCGTACCTTTCCGAAACCAGCGATCTCAGCAATGTCATGAAAGTCTTGAAGGAGAGAGACCGTCTGACGCCAGAAACACCTCTGTGGCGGAACGGCGTCCGTCTTGTTGTGAGCACACGTTGACTTCAGGCTGGGCTTTTACCCGCTGTACCTCCTCTTTGCGACTCTTTGCCTTTTCTCTCCGTAGCTCAGATTAAAGGTGGAGGCGTTCGCCGCCGATACGCAGCCATCGTGTCATTTCAGTCGACGTAGACAAAGGTTGTCGATGGGAGTTTCGCCGCCGCCGAGCCGTTGGGTGACTCAAACTCGTACGATCAGGGTCAAATATGCAGCCTTTTCACGCTTCGCCGCCGAAGCCAAGGAAGGTAAAAAAACAGAACAAACAAAAAAAACCAAGCAGCTTCTTCTGCTCCGTGTGCGTTGATGGAGGGTCGAGCCAGGGAGGTAACATAAACTATGCCAGCAGCTCTACCGCTTCGAACCACGCACTGAGAAATTCCTACAGCCGTGAATGTATCAGCCCTCTCAGAGTCGACCAACCAATCCGAGCACAACCTGCATAACTCAACCCAAAGGTTCCTGGCAGCAACTTTGTTAGCATGCAACTCTCTGCCGCACGGGTCAGTTTCTATCGGTGTCTCTTTCTCTCGTTATGCAAACACTGGGCCCGATCGTGTCTGCCCACCCACTCAGTCCCTCTGGATCACACCGGGTCCAACGACCTCATCTATGCTAGCATGATCCACACACTGTGACGAGGACCGCGTTAGGGTCAAAAGATTAACCCATTCTCCCTTCACCGTCGCCCTCCGTCGTCCGCTGAGGCGTCTCGGCGCCGGTTTGAGTCACTAAAGGGTTCGGCTTCCGCTCGGAGTTTCCTTCTCGGGTCGGACGCTGCAGTGAGGCCTTTGTGGCAACAAGGGTAGCAGAAAGCTTTATCGTTTTTTATTTGGTGCCTAAGTTTGACAAGACTTCTTTTTACTTTTCACCTCGAATGATGAGACTGCATGTGATTGTGTGTCTGCATTGATGTCTGCATTACCTGCTTTATAGATGTCATCCAAAAGCTGAGAAGATCTTAAAAAGCATAATTAACATATTAAAATGGTCACTTAATCAAAAAGAAAATACCTCCTTTTAAAGACCAATGTGTTTTACCTCACTGTATATATATATTCTTGATTTGTTTACTCCAAGTTTGCAATTTATCTTTCTCTTTTGTTTCTATGAAATGCTTAAAAAAAATTGAAGAGAATAATTTGTTTTTCTTTTCAACGGTACTTTTTTTGTCAAATGGCATTGTATTGTGTTTGTGTTGTGCCCAAGCAGTATACTATTCCTCTTTTACCATGCTCTGTATATGACCTCGTCGGTTGTGTTCTGCGTGAGCTGTACAGTCAAAGCGCTTTACAAATGTCCAAGCCCCTTTTCTGAGCTCTGGTACAAATGCCTTGTTCGATATATTCTCTTTTCTTTAACGAAAAAAATGACAAAAAAAACAAAAAAGAAGAAAAAAAAGAGTCGTGAACGTGGAGGCGGAGGAGGCGGGACGTGAGGGGGCGGGACTGTACACCCCTACAGCGAAAACCCCTCCAGGTCCTCCGCACCTCGACAAAACCCTCTTGGATTTCTAAACATATAATCTTGACTTTTTTATAGTGTGTACAGATGAATGAGAGATCAGCATAGGAACTAGAGGATTGACACTTATGTTAACTTCTAACATAGCTGGAGTAGAAAATGGTGTGAATAAAGAAACAAGGTTTCACTACAACTTCTGTCCTCCTTTGTTTGTTTGTTTGTGTTTTATCTTTAAATTGGTTCCAACTAATCCAGGATAAGGTTGTTTTACTGAGATCCAGTAATCCTGATAATCTCTGCCGAGGTTTATTTGTTGTATGTTTTGTCCAGAAGATAAACGAGTTATCTTCAGGAACATTGCGCTCTTATTTTGAAATAAAGGGCAACAAGAACCGAGGGTCAAACCGAAACTCGTGATTGGCTGAGAGCTGATAATACTGTCTGGAGCTGCTTTATCGCTGCAGTCTGTGTTTTTACACGACGAGGTTTCAGACCTTGACCCGATGCTGAAGAGGAGTTTTGTTGTTGCTGATAAAAGTCGTTTAAAGCTGAATTCAAGTGTAAAAAGCTTTTGTCACAACCTGGCAACAACAACAACAACAACCAGGGAGTCGCTTTGTGTCGGAGCGTGCCGAGGACACAAAGGCTCCGATAAAAATACATTTCAATGTGTCTGCAGCTTTTGAGGTTTTAGGAAATGCAATGAGTGGACACGGCGTCGCCACACGGCCGCCATCTTGGCTCGGCCCGCTCCCTCAGAGTGGACACGGCGTCGCCACACGGCCGCCATCTTGGCTCAGCCCGCTCCCGCAGAGCACGAAATGTTCAACGGTTTTCTGCAACAAACTATGAGTCGGAACAAAATAACAATCAAGTTTGATTTGATAATTACGGTCGAGGCTGCGAAATGAAAACAGATGAAACCTTCATGACGATCAGGGTCGATCAGACGTGATAAAAAAATAAAACAGGACAAAGCGACAGTTTCCTCGAAGCTGTTTTTCACAATAAATTCAGTTTTGACGACTCCTTTGTTGTCGAGGTGCGTCATCAGAAATTACTGTTCAGTTCTCGAAAATGAAGCTTTTAAGATTTCAGATCAGAATTTCTTATTCATTAAAAATGAAAAGATAAAAACTGCATTATTTTTGGATGTTACAAAAGAGTGAAGAACAAAACATTAAAAATCACTTGTTCATGTCTCATTGATCAAAACTGATCAGTGAAATTAATTGTCTGAGCATCACATATAATAAAAACTTTGAATGACTCGTGACATTTTGAAGAAAAAAACAAAACAATAGAGAGTTAATGACGAATGAAACAGTTGTGACAAAAGCTGCAAAAGCTCAAATATCTGACCAAGAATATTTGTCTTATTTCTAATCAAAATGTAACTTCTAGTAAAAAAAACAAACAAAGAATTCATTCTTCTTAAAATAAGACTCATCACATTAAATGCAGCTTGTTTTTTGTTCTGTTAAGCAGATTTTCACTTGAAATAAGTAGAAAAATCTGACAGTGGAGCATTTTTCTACTGATTTCAAGTGAAAATTAGTTTGAAACAAGTGAAAATGATCTAAAAACGATTTCATTTTTAGGTGATGAGTCTTATTTAAAGTGGAAAGAGATGAGTTTGGACTAGAAACGAGACATTTTGACAAGAAATAAGACAAATATTCTTGGATAGACTCTGAGTTTTTGCAGTGTGACGCAAACTGCCCTGATGAATTTCAATGAATCAAAACATGTGAGTAAAATCTAGAAGATGAAGTTCTGGTGGAGAAACAGGTGGAAGCTGCAGCAGATGGAGCTCAGGCAGCGATCAATACTGATCAATACGGATCAATACTGATCAATACTGATCAATACTGATCCTGCAGACGTGTGTGTGTGTGTTTTAAGAGAAGGAGAGGCTCTGATTGGAGGATGGATCAGTGGTGAGGACAGATGTTCTCAGTGTGAAGCAGCAGACGGGGAAACAGGAGGAAGCCGATGTTAATGTGGCTACAAACCGGTCGCCGTGGCGACCCAGCATGCACCTCTGCCTCCTCCGTCCCCATGCGTCGCATTGTTTGCATTGTGGTGCACCTGATGCCCTCACACTGAATGTCTGGAAGGCTGCTTTATGTGTGTGTGTTTGCTCTGTGTATAAACTGACTGACTGTGTGTGTGTGTGCGTGTGTGTGTGTGTGTGTGTGTGTGTGTGTGTGTGTGTGTGTGTGTGTGTGTGTGTGTGTGTGTTTATTGGGATAATTAAGATAATGAGGATAATAAAGATTCCCTCTGACGCTGCAGCCGAACATCGATTCCTGCTCCAGGTTCATTTGGATCCAGAGACAGAGCTGATGTAGAGCAGTGACCGGCCGACACACACACACACACACACAATTCTCTTTCATTTTGCACTTGTGTGTGTTTTTATGTCTTTGCTCTATTTTTACTCCCGCTTCATTTTTACCTTTCTGATGTTATTTCTGTGAAGTGATGAAAGCCAATGCAGCCAAAAATACACCTGATTGTGTTGTTAGGCATCAAACACCCGTTTCTTTCTTTTATCATTATTATAGGTTTTAAAGGGATAGTTCAACATTTAGTCAAATTGTCCCATCACCATAACCCCTATAGTCATAGCAGTAGGTTCATTACCTTTATTTGTCAGTGCAAGCTGTTTTTAGAACGGCGGAGCAGAGCCGTGAGCTGCTCAGAGCTACGCTACGGAGGCTCATGGGCTTTCTTGGTTGTTTTAGAGGGAAATACAGAGACTGTTGATGAAAAACTGTCCCTGAAGGCAACGTGCATCAGAGGTTTTGCATGAATTTCCCTCTAAAACAACTCTGTGTGGTAACGTTGTGTTATTATCTCATAGCGTGGTGAATGTGCAGGTCACAACTTGTCCACCAGAGCGTTGTGGAGTTGTTGGATTGTGTATTTGATGAGTTTGATGAGGGAAACCAAGAAATCCCATGAGCCTCCGTAGCGTAGCTCTGAGCAGCTCACGGCTCTGCTCCACCGTTCTAAAAACAGCTTGCACCGACAATGAATTGACTGTGCAGCTTCAGGAGGGTAAAACATGTAACTTTTGTTTGTGCGTTTGATGCTGCAGCAGCTCAGAGTTGCACTTGTTTCTCCACTGCATTTATTTCCCTCCACACACACACACACACACACACACACACACACACACACACACACACACACACACACACACACACACACACACAGTTAGTTTAACAAGCAGGATGTTGTGGTGACTGTAGCGTTATTATTCAGTCCAGTGAAGCAGAAGTCTGCGCTGCTGCCGACCACCTTCCTGTTCATCATTATATAATTAACCCTCTGCTCTCTGGCTCTGCTGCATCACGCTGCTGCTCTGCTGCTTCCACAGATGTTGTTACAGCATCACATTAATCATAATTCATCTCTTTCATATTATCTTTCTGTATAAATCATCACACTGTTCCCTCGGTGTTCAGATATAAAGTGAAACAAATTGAGATGTTGATCACGTTTGGAGATTTTTAGCTGCTGTTTAATTTTTTTGCAGAAATCAAATATGAAATGAGTTTTAATATTACATATATTTTATCTGTTACAACACTCGGGCTGCACTGCTCCAGTTCAGACCGGAGGCCGGCGGACGGAGCTGCTGCTTCTTTATGCTCCGTTTCATTCCAGTGCATTTATTTGGTATCACAGACGCTGTCGTTGACCTCGAGGCAGAGAAAGCATCTGAAAAACCCAACGTTTATTGAAAGTGGAGGAACTTTAATGTTCAATTTAAATGTTTTCAATTCCAATTCCAGGGTTTGTTTAGTTTCTTCAGTGAGAAGAAACCGAGCTGTGCTTTTGTGTTTGTTCCTTCACGTTCAGAGCCGACGCTGCCTGTGTTTTGTGTTTTACTCTAACATTGTACACCTTATATAATAATAAATCTAATAAAAGGATGAATTAAAGGTATAATACGTAGGAATTCCCCCCATCTAGTGGTGCGGTTGCATATCTGAACGTATTCTTGACGTTGCATTCAGGTGAAATGCTTTCCTTTGTAGCAGGTGATTCCACTTCAGTGAAATACAGATTTATGAAAGACAGGTTTGATTTTTGTTAATAAAAAGCCAAATAAGTTACAGACTGGGGATTTGAAGCTGCTCTCAGGTTACAACCAGAGCTAGAAGGGATTATTTCTGGCGCTCACCTCTGCAGCAGGTGGAGGAAGAAACCAGACAAGAAAAACTACAGTGTCTTTAGAGATGAGACCTGACATTTAAAGTTTAATTAACAAACTCCACGTCAGTTTTCAGATGTCGCCTCTTTTTGATTTTGATTAAAAACTGTTTGAAACTGTTTGTGTCTGGGTGGGAAACAGAGAGTCTGTATCTGTGAACCACAGTCTGTCTGGCGTCTATGGACGGACAGAAATATGATCCTTCATCACAACAGAACGTGAAGATTTACAGACGAACAGACTGGAATTTCTGTTGAGTAACAAACTTTGAAAAAGGAGAGACTTTCTGTGAAGGTCGAGAGCAGCAACACGACTCGCTGAATTAAATCCTGTTTGTTCACAGAGGTGTTTTCTTTAAATGAGCTGCTGCTGCTGCTGGTGTTGCTGCAGACCTTCACTCAGCAACGAGCTGCAGCACAATGTCGACTGATCTTAAATTACAGCAGGAAATGAAACACGCTGCTGCAGGTATGTATGTTGTGTTAAAGGGATAGTTCAATATTTTGGCAAATTTGGCCCATCACCATAATCCCTATCGTCATAGCAGTAGGTTCGTTACCTTTAATTGTCAGTGCAAGCTATTTTTAGAACGGCGGAGCAGAGCCGTGAGCTGCTCAGAGCTACGCTACGGAGGCTCATGGGATTTCTTGGTTTCCCTCATCAAACTCATCAAATACACAATCCAACAACTCCACAACGCTCTGGTGGACAAGTTGTGACCTGCACATTCACCACGCTATGAGATAATAACACAACGTTACCACACAGAGTTGTTTTAGAGGGAAATTCATGTAAAACCTCTGATGCACGTTGCCTTCAGGGACAGTTTTTCATCAACAGTCTCTGTATTTCCCTCTAAAACAACTCTCTTGTGCCTCCAATGCTGTTATCACGTCAAGCTAAAGCTCCACTACACGCGAGGATATTGTAGAGAAATATCTGTAAAAAAGTTTAAAAAAAAAAAGTGGTAAAGTTTCAAGAAAAAGTTGGAGTCCCTCTAGTGGTGAAGAGAGGAACTGCAGCTGCTGCTTCCTCAGTCGTATTACAGTAATAATCCAGAGCTAAATGATTCACAAACAGTCTGACACTGAATCACCTGCTGCTCTTCCTCCTCCTCCTCTTCCTCTTCCTCTTCCTCCTCTCAGGTACCTATGGTAACGATGAGGTCACCGAGGCAACGCCTCCGGACAGCGACGGCGACTCTGGGATGTTTCCTGTGAAGCAACGAGTGAAGAGAAGCTGTTTCCTCCTCCTGAGTCTGGTGCTGCTGAGGCTAAGAATAACCTGTATGGACGCTGGTGGCCTGCACACACACACACACACACACACACACACACACACACACACACACACACACACACACACACACACACAGATGCAGCACTACATCTGTCAGTGAGCAGAGGCCTGACGTCTCTGCAGCAGCGATTAAAAATAAACAAGGTGTGAACTTTTGTCTGAAATCTTTGCAGCTCAGGATAAAATAAATGAAAAGAAATCAATTAAGAGGCTGAGTCCTGCAGCTGCTGCTGTAATCCATCATCACGCTGAATATTACAGTTAAACAACAGCAGCTCATCTGCAGAGTCGGTTAAAAAGTTCCTTCAGTTTTGATTCACTGCAAAAAAAATTATGCAGAATTATGACTTTTATACTTTAACACTGTTTTATTCACTCATTTAGTTTGTGCTGCTCTGCTCTCACACACTGACGCAATTATATATAACATATATTTACATATACACACTACAGTACACATACAGTAACAGGGTGTCCTCTGAAACATATAACACATCACCTCACATACATGAAATACTGGAGGCTACTAAAACTGTCAAAAAATGATGAATGTGTATTATATGTCTGTCCAAAGAGTGTATTTCCGGCTGTGTTGGAAATCCTCCACTCCTTCCCTCCCTCTCCACTACATCATGTACATATCTATGGTTCTAGACGTGGTTGCGTCAGCTGATGCGCCAGGTGTTGCTGTGACGTAAGCAGACGCGCCGAGGACCATGTAAACAAACCGTAGACACATAAACAATAAAATAAGAAGAAGCGGACACTTGCGGGAACATCTGAGGATGTGATTGTGTGGTTGTGTTTCTCAGACAGTAAACTGTTGAAATATGTCTATGCGCAAATACGCCACACAGACACGGGAGGGAGAAGAGATGCATGCTGGGAGTTGTAGTCCTTCCAGCTAAACGCCGTTAGTAGCCGTGGAATCACTGATGTCCTGCAGGTAAGACAGCTTTTCTAGTGTTGTTTACCAACGCGCTTGTTGTTGTTTGTCATGTTGTTGTTGTTGTTGTTGTTGTTGTTGTTTGTTGTGCTGCTGGAGAGATACTGGTGTTGTAGTCTGTGCAGTGTCTGCTATCGTGTGGCTAGGCTAGCTGCTAGCATTAGCTCATGTTGTGTTCGGTCGCTCTGTGTTGTAACTGTTGTTGGTCCTACCAGTGCAGCATGTCTGTGTGTGTGTGTGTCTGTGTGTGTCTGTGTGTGTGTGTGTGTGTCTGTGTGTGTGCTATGGGCTTGTTGCTTGGGCGGACGCTGTGTTGTGTTGTTGTGTTGTGTTGTTGCCCCCGGGTGGGGGGGCTTCAGGGAAGAAGACTGTTTTATTCACTCGTTTAGTTTGTGTTGCTCTGCTCTCACACACTGACACAATTTATAACATATATTTACATATACACGCGATACAGTAACAGGGTTTCCTCTGCAGATAGAAACATATAACACATCACCTCACATACATGAAATACTCTCAGTAGCCTACAATGTATTAAAACTGTCAAAAATGATGAATATTATGTCTGAATTATTATATATTAATGCTATTTATTTAATTTCCATTCATCCATCTTCCCCTGCAGCGTCTCAGTGACAGCAGCTTCATTTATTCAGAACAACTCATATTAAATGTTTGTTTGTGTTTGTTTTCATTTTTCACTGTTTATCTTCACATTCTCAGGTGTTAGGATCAGTATTTTATTTGTGTAAGGTAACGCAGCTTGATTTGTTGATGAAATGATGGTTTAATTATGATGAACATAAACAAACACTAGTATGAACATGAACATGAGTCGACATGACAACAGCTCCTGTTTCATGTTTAATTTGTGCGTTTGTGATTCACAGGCTCCTCACAACTGTCACATGTCTGAACAGTGTGTGTTGTGTTTGCCTCTGGGCTGAGCTGTCGACATGGGGGGGGGTTGGGGGTGGGGGGGAGGAAACACAGCGACAGGGAAACGTTAACGCTGCTGCATCGATATTCACTAAAAGTCCCATTTGTTTCTATTGACGTCGCGTGTGATGTTTATTTTTATCCAGTTGTGTTTTTATTTGTCACATCATCACTTCCTCCTCTTGTTGTGGAAATATTATCATGTGACCGTTTTATTCTCAGTGTTCGTCTAAAAATAGCTGAGGGTAAAGGACGATTCCGTGCAAATCCAACCCGGGCTCTAGTTTCTAACAGAATGAATGTTTAGATTTTCTCCGTAGTTCTGTCAGTCAGACGGATCTTAGGCTGTTTACATCCCATAAAACCACATTTCTGTTTGTTTAGTTTAGTATTTTCTATTCAAACAGATACCGAGGGGTTTGTTCACAGAGAGTCAAGTTGAGTCATCCTCGATATGTTGATATTCCTATTCCCAAGGTTGAATTTGCCCGGAATTGTCCTTTAAGTCTGGATGTGAAAAACACTGTTTCTTTTATTAAACCATTCATCCTTATTTTTGCTTCTTTGTCCAAAGTAAATAGGTTTTAGTCAGAATTAAAACCTTTATCACAGAGTTTTTATCTGTCTTTTCTTTTTAAAATGATTCAGTATTTTTCCCCTCGTGCTCCTGTTTTCCCTCGTTTACTTGAAAAGCATTAGCAGATGTTTCTGTTGCAGGTTAAAGCTCTTTACAACGTGCTATTGTAGACGTGCTCCATCTACAATACAAATAAAGTGTGTAGGCTATATTTCATTTTAAACACTCTTCTATGTACAAGGGTCATAGATATATTATGGTACAAGGTGACATTTGTGATTGTGTTGTCTGACCCGTGAAGGTCCAGGTGAAGCTGTTGACGCCTCTTCATGCTGGTTTTACTGCAGTGACAGGAAGTGGCCACTAGGGGCTGCTGCTGGCCAACACATTAACACTGCTGTGAATATTTATGTCTAATTACAACAAAACCTTTGATTCCTTGTCGTTATTTAAATCACACTCCAACCAGATGTTCCTAATACTAACTACTAAAGTCAGACTTTTTATGATATCAATATACAGAGTTTGAGTCTCTGAGATGGATTTCTATTCATTTTTGTCATGCAAAATATTTCAAATGTGTTGAAAACAGCAAATTATGAGCAAAATCTAAACAAACATGGTTTTATTAAGTTTAATAAATCAATTAAAAACAAGGTTTCTAGTTCTGTGTCCTTGTGTTATTTTCTGAGTTACAATAATAGGCTTTGTGTTTTTATTTTTTTTAACAGAAATCCAACCTTCAGTTCAGTCTCTTCCGTCTCTGTGAAGAACAAACATCCAGAAGGAACTGGTTTCAACTCTAAACACACTCCTACAGACACAGAAACATGCATTTATGGGATTATTTGGACTGATTTTTGTGTCAATATGTCGAAGAGTTGCAGGTTTAATGTTTTTCAGTCTGTGTGTTTTTATTGCCTCGTGCTGCGTTCAAGTGTCGTCATGTAACTGTCGGCGCTGTGTGTCCTTGTGACGCTGGTCGTAACCGGTGGCTGTCGGTTGACGAGTCATGTGACCGTCCGTGTCCACCGTGGTGCGTTCAATGCCCCGGAGCTGCAGCGGTGAAATGGAATGCAGCCATAAATAGTCCAAGTGATCACAGCCATCAGCGCTGCCTTCATCTGTCATCATCATCATCGTCATCATCATCATCGTCATCCGCCTGTTTCTTTTATTCTGTGTTGAAATAAACTTTCATTCATTCATGATTGATTCTATCAGACTGAAATAAACTCACTAAACTCAACCAAGTCTTAACCTTCTGTCTTGAAATCAAGCTTTGATCTTCTATTTTTAAACATCATATGTTCTGAATTCACCAAATCTCTGCCTGTTTTAACTTTGCAGCTGCTTCTGAAGGAACGAGAGGCTGAAGCAGGAAGTTCTTCACCTGTCGAACCTCCTGGTGATTTCCTGACGTTATCGTCTCATGTTTTCTCTCCTGCAGAGCGTTGAGGTGAAGGTGAAGTGATGACGACGGTGGAGGAGGAGGACGGGGTGAAAAGAAGCCGTGCTGGTCACATGTTTTGGGGACATTGTGGACTTTTCTGTCCAAGCTCAGGCGAGTCTTTCCGTTCTTTTATGAATGTGTGAAAATCTATTTCATGGACTAATAATAACCGTCGAAGTCGAAGCTTGATGATGATGTTCTGGTGCAGATTGAAGAAGCTGTTCTTCAGCTCATTCTGCCTCAGCGTTGCCTCAGTGAGACTTTTATTTAAGACATGACTGTATTTGTTCTGCAACCAAAAACAAAAAACAGATTACACAACGATTAATTTTCTTGCAGCCAAGTTGGTTCCCTTCTGTTAAAGATAGAAAAACACACAATTGAAAAACATGAAACGGACAAAAGTAATAATGAATAAACATTTAAGAAACAAAAATCAGACATTTGCTTTCAAATTATGGTTCAACAGAATTATTTTAGAGGCAGAAATACATTAAAATCCTAGAGATTTTAAAAGAAAAAGTGACAAATAAACCACTAATAGAGACAGTAATGAATTACAATGATTAAAATCATGAATGTATTGAAGCTGCAGCAAAGAAGGTTTTCAACCCTGATTTAAAGGAGCTGAGAGTTGGAGCAGAACAACTGAACTTTGAGTTTTCATCAGTTAATTATCAGTTGGTAGGACGTGAAACCAGAGCCAGTAGATGAAAGCAGATGAAAAGCAGAAACGAGCGCCGTCGGCTGCATTTCCTCCCGGTGACCAACAGAGGTCAGAGACGGATCAGAGTTCTTCTTTTATCTGAGGATGTGTTTAATAATGAGCAGAAAGAAGAGACAGGAACTCATTTATGTTTGTTTGTTTTTAATTAAAGGAGATTTAATCATTTTACAAAAAGACCAGTCGAGATAAAACATTCGTCACTAGATGTGACTCGTACAGAGCTGCTGCTGCTGCTGTGGATCCTCTGGGTTTCTGACAGATAGTTCTATTAGTGTATTGATTATGGATTGATTAAAACAGGAGGAGCTGGTGTTGAATGAAGGAGATTAAAGAGATTAGATTGTCGGTTAAAGGGATAGTTCAACATTTTGTCAAACTGGCCCATCACCATAATCCCTATAGTCATAGCAGTAGGTTCGTTACCTTTAATTGTCGGTGCAAGCTATTTTTAGAACGGAGGAGCAGAGCCGTGAGCTGCTCAGAGCTACGCTAGGGTTAGGGTTAGGGAAATACAGAGACTGTTGATGAACAACTGTCCCTGAAGGCAACGTGCATCAGAGGTTTTACATGAATTTCCCTCTAAAACAACTCTGTGTGGTAACGTTGTGTTATTATCTCATAGCGTGGTGAATGTGCAGGTCACAACTTGTCCACCAGAGCGTTGTGGAGTTGTTGGATTGTGTATTTGATGAGTTTGATGAGGGAAACCAAGAAATCCCATAATGAGCCTCCGTAGCGTAGCTCTGAGCAGCTCACGGCTCTGCTCCGCCGTTCTAAAAATAGCTTGCACCGACAATTAAAGGTAATGAACCTACTGCTATGACTATAGGGATTATGGTGATGGGACAATCTGACTAAATGTTGAACTATCCCTTTAAAGGAAGGAGGAGCAGGAGCTTTTTATGGGTTATGTTTAAAAAATGTGTGTGTGTGTGTGTGTGTGTGATAGAGGCAGACGTGTGTGTCCTTCAGGGCCTGCAGGAGATCTGAGCTCTGACTATGTTAATGTCAGTGTTATTAAAATGCAGCGACCGCTGACCAGAGGTCGTTGTCTCGCTGCTCAGTGCAGCAGGCGACGCACTGTCCTCTCTGATTAATTCCTCTGTGTGTCTGTGTGCATGTGTGTGTGTGTGTGTGTGTGTGTGTGTGTGTGTGTGTGTGTGTGTGTGTGTGTGTGGCATAAAGCAGCAGTGATGATGGGATACGGATGGTTGAGTTTCGCCTCATTGTAAAAAAAAAAAGGCTGCGGCATATTTCCGCAAATCTCTCTGCATCGTGTCACATCATCGCGACAGAGCGGTTGCCATGGTGATAATCTCCATCACTACGGCGCTCGTGTAGAGACGACGGGGCGGTGCCTTCCTGGGGGGGGAAAGGGTGGGGTCACGGTCTGGATCCAGTCAGGACAAAAACACATCATGTCCATTTATTTATAATGAAATATTTAAATGTGAAACTCATTAACATAAATTATTCATGTTCATGTTTATTCTAAATGACCATGTGATTAATTCCACTGAAGCGTTAATGAATCATTAGTTTTGCTTTTCATGAATGTGAATGTAAATGAAATCCTCTGAACGCAGGAAAATAAAAAATAAATAAATAAGAGATTCAACAAGATTAATAATGATGCAACGGATTTTACAATAAAAATGAGATTTTAGATTAAACCAGCGCTGCTCCTCTTCCTCCTCCTCCTCTTCCTCCTCCTCTTCCTCCTCCTCTTCCTCCTCCTCTTCCTCCTCCTCTTCCTCCTCCTCTTCCTCCTCATCTTCCTCCTCATCTTCCTCCTCCTCTTCCTCCTCATCTTCCTCCTCATCTTCCTCCTCCTCTTCCTCCTCATCTTCCTCCTCCTCTTCCTCCTCATCTTCCTCTTTGTTCATGACGATCAAAACTTCTTCTTCTTTTTTTGATCATCTTTAACTTATAAATAATTTACATCTCGAGCCGCTGATGAGATTCACAGTGTTTCACATTCATGTAATTGAATAAAAAATGAAAACATAAAAGCTTTAATGATAAAAGCGACATGTCTAAGTCTGAATTAAAAACACAGAATGATACAAATACAAGTCGTTGCAGTAAAAAGCTGAGTTAAAGGAGCAGTCCGTGTGTTTTCAGTCATTAAAGCTCCTCCTGCATATTGATGCATCAGGATTAACAGTCTAATAATAATGATAATAATAATGTCAGATATGATAATAACTTCTGGATCGTCCCGGTTCAGTTTCAGGCTTTAGAGCCAAAATCCATGTTTGAACTCTTCAGTTTTCAATCAGATTTAACCCTTGTCTTGTTTTAACGCCTTTTATTCCTACACATAAAGCTCTGAACTCCCTCGATGTCGAGACGAGCTGCTGTAAACTCCACTAAACCAGACGGATTGGATTCCACTTTGTTGCGACGCTGCTCCTGTGGGGAGGAGGAGGAGGAGGAGGAGCAGGAGGAGGAGGAGGGTTGGTTGTTGTGGATCTCCTCCTCGTCTCCGAGGACGAGCAGACACATAATCGCCTCGTTGTTGTTGTTTGGAGGAGGAAGCAGCAGCAGCAGCAGCTCTCACTCTCAGGAGATCAGAGATTAAACATTCTAACATTAATAAACTCTTAAAGTTAAAATGTGCTGTTTAGAAATGAATATGAACATGTTCTTTGCATTATTCAAGGTCTAAAAAGATAATATATATAAAAAATGTTCTTATTTTGACTAGACTGACCTGACGAAGAGCCAAACGCTGGAAACGTCCTTGTCCTTTTGTCACATAATCCTCTAATAATTCATTGATATTTTGGGAGAAAACAGAGACTGTTGATGAACAACTGTCCCTGAAGGCAACGTGCATCAGAGGTTTTGCATGAATTTCCCTCTAAAACAACTCTGTGTGGTAACGTTGTGTTATTATCTCATAGCGTGGTGAATGTGCAGGTCACAACTTGTCCACCAGAGCGTTGTGGAGTTGTTGGATTGTGTATTTGATGAGTTTGATGAGGGAAACCAAGAAATCCCATAATGAGCCTCCGTAGCGTAGCTCTGAGCAGCTCACGGCTCTGCTCCGCCGTTCTAAAAATAGCTTGCACCGACAATTAAAGGTAACAAACCCACTGCTATGACTATATAGGGGTTATGGTGATGGGACAGTCTGACTAAATGTTGAACTATCCCTTTAATAGAATAAAACAGAAATGTTCATTTTACTCAAACACATGGCTATGAATCGTAAAAACCAAGAGAAACTGATCGTTTTGAAGTGTTCTCTTCAGCCGAGAGCTGTGTATTAGCCGTCAATGAACCAGTGTAATGAGCAGCAGCTTTAGCCTCCATGCATTTGATCTGAAAACACAACAGCCAAGGTTTGTGTCTCTGTATCACTGCAGCGAGATCACTGTGATCACTAAGGTGAGGAGCAGAAACAGCTGAGGCTGCAACTCCTGCTGCTCCATCCACCGCTGCTGCTGCTGCTGCTGCTGCTGCTGCTGCTGTTAATGCTGCTGCTGCTGCTGCTGCTGCTGCTGTTAATGCTGCTGCTGCTGCTGCTGCTGCTGCTGCTGCTGCTGCTGCTGCTGCTGCTGCTGCTGTTAATGCTGCTGCTGCTGCTGCTGCTGTTAATGCTGCTGCTGCTGCTGCTGCTGCTGCAACTCCTGCTGCTGCTGCTGCTGCTGCTGCTGCTGCTGCTGCTGCTGCTGCTGCTGCGTATTATTATGGAAATGAGGAGTAAATGTACAGTGTGAGGATGAGGATGGATCTTCAGTCCATCTGAGTGGAGCTGCATCATCATCATCATCATCATCATGGAGGAGGTGGCGGTGGCTCCTCTAATTGGCAGATCTCACAATGACACCGATAAACCTCCCATAAAGACGCTACAGTGCTGTTAATGTTAGAGCTGCTGCTGCTGCTGCTGCTGCTGTGGCAGATCTCCATTACCGGCCCCTGTGAGGAGGCATTTAGGGTTTATCTGTAAATTGTAGCTCTGAAGTCAAGGATCACCGCTAGTAAGGAGGAGGAGAAGGATGAAGCTGCCAGTGATTAAGATGTTGCCTTTTCCAGGAAACCAAAGCTATAAAATAAAAATGGAAGGAGGCTCAGCAGAGATTTAACTCTCGCAGGAAGATAAAACATCCTGCATGAACCGAGTGGACGACCAGAGCAGTGGTGTATAGTAGTCTAGTTGTTGTAGTGGGTATTCTGCTTTTTAGGGTAAACTGTTCATACTTGTATCACTGGTGCTTCTCAAACGTCAGTCATTAGTTTAACCAGAACTAAGACTCTGGAGCTGGAGATGAGGGACACATGGAGTTAAGAGACAAATCTTGCGTATTTCCTCTTTAATCTGAAGACGACCATTGTGAAAAACAAGTGATGTTGACGTTGAAACCCCAGCTCATCCTGCCCTCAATTCTGTCTGTTCTCTTTCTTCTCCAGGACAATCAGCTCCAACACAAACAAAGGTTCTTCCCTCCAGCTGAAACCTCTGGAGCACCCTTCTGTTTCTGCCCCCCCCCTCTCCCCCCTCCTCTCTCTGAAAGTTGATTGCCTCTCTCAGATTCATATTTTCATTGCTCTGATAGACGCCGTAAGACGAGACTCCCACAGATCCATCGCTGCCTGCATGGTCTCCAGGGATTACAGCATCATTACTGCCCCCCCTGCATGATTTCATCATCAGAAAATCTCCCACTAAGCTCTGGATGGAGGAAGGAAGGAGGACCGATCAGACAGCAGCAGGAAGTCAACCGGAGTAATTGCTCAACCAGCAGATGTTTAGAAGATGTGACATGCTCTCCGTGTCGTCCTCGTCCTCCGGTTCCTCGGGGCTAAATGCAATAAGTTGGACGACGACATCCTGTTCTCCTTCTAAGGTCTGCAGCTCCGTTCCAGAGGAATGAGTCAGGAACAAAAACACTAAACAGCATCTTTGACACCCACAGTATTTACCATTAAGAAAAACAACGCAGCTGCAGTTTCACAACTATAACAACAAGATTACACTACATTAAAGTCCAGGGTTTAGTTTATTTAATGAAATATGATTAAAGACTTGTCGTTATCGCTATAAAACAGCAGAACCAGGCTGATCAGCAGCTGAGAGGCTGCAGCATCGTCTCATGTCGATGCAGCTCGTCCACCGAGCCGATAAGAGGCTGGTGGTGATGGAGGTTCTGGAGCTCTGGGCCGGATCGCTGCAGTGCTGCTGCTGCTGCTGCTGCTGCTGCTGCTGCTGCTGCTGCTATAGTTGGATTAAACGCCATTAGTCGCTAATTGGTTTTAGAATCAGGAAACCGTCCAGTGAAGCCTATAAAGTGCTCTTTATTTTGTGTAGCAGCCTGTACAGTAAACTCTCTCTCCTCCTGTGATGATGCAGCTGAAACAAGTAGAATGCACTTTTCTAGACAATCATATAGAGTTGGAATAAATAAATAAATAAATAAATATGGTGGTCCCATCCCATCTGGGTATTCACTTTGTTAGAGATCATGGACATTACAGGCTACGCTCCTCTGGCTTCTTTACCCTGACTGTCAGAACGGGGTAAAAGGCATTTGGTTTTTCTGCCCCCTCTGCATGCAACTCTCTGCAAGATGAATTAAAATGGTTGAATCTGATCCCTCATGTTGATAAGATTCTTAAAACTAAGGAACTGGAAAGCATTGGGCTCTGCCACTGTTTATAAATCAGATGTTGCACCTCCTTTAATCCTTTCATTTATTGGACTATAGTGGCTTTGCTGCCTCTTGGCCGTGCATGCAGGTTGCTTTGAAAAAGAGATTCTACATCTCATTAAGCTTTACCTGGTTAAATAAAGGTTAGTAAATAAATAAATAAGGAGCGTGTTGTGTTGAATTAAAGGCAGGAGCCGAGCTGTGTTTGATGCAGGAGAGATTTATGCAGAAAAGTCCTGGAATGATCAATGCATCCTGGAGCAGGAGGAGAAAGTGAGGGTGGGGGGAGCAGGAGGAGGAGGAGGAGGCGTGTGTGTGTGTGCGTGCATGTGTATATATGTGTGTGTGTGTGTGTATGTATGTGTGTGTGCGTGTGTGTAAGGGGTGGGGGTGTGGATTTGTTTTGCTATATTGCCTAATCCCAGCAGCACTGCATCACACACCAACACCATCTGTCACCAGTCAGTCATCACATACAGCCTCCCGGACCGGATCGGATTAGACCGGACCGGACCGGACCGGACTGGACCGGACCAGGCTCGGCTGCAGGTCCTGACTGGTTCTACTGGTCGGACTGGTATCGGCTACCGGCTGTTGGAGGAGGAGGGAGTCCAGAGTCCGTATGCGTTTGAAACCGGAGCGGAGTTGATTTGCAGCAGCAGCAGCAGCAGCGGAGGAACAGACGCTGATGCGGTGACACATGGCTGCCTGAACCCGAACCAGAACCCAAACCCGAACCAGAACCCAAACCTGAACCGCTTGCATTGCATCGCATTGCATTGCATTGCACGCCACGCCACGCCACGCCACGCCACGCCACGCCACGCATGCTCCTGCTGTGACTGCAGCTTCCACCGGTGGAGAGGAGGGGAGGGAAGTCCGGACACTGGGATGCTGAGAGCCGCTGCTGGAAGCTCCTGCCGCCGCTGCCGCAACCACCACCACCACCACCACCGACCAGGATCAGGATCAGGACCAGGATCCGGATCAGGATCAACCAGACCAGCGAGCCGCGGTGAGACCGTGGAGCAGGAGCCCACTGGGAGGACCAGCCTGCAGAACTGATCTGGTTTCCCTTCTTGGTGAGCTCCACCTATCATTACCTGCAGTGATTTATTAATAATAATGACTGATACAGGCTATTGATCTTTATTACAGCAGCCTGCACTTTAATCTCTAATGTAATCTGCATCTCATCCCTGCCCTGCTGCTGGTAGCCAATGAAACAAAAGAGGAGCTGGTCATTCAGGAGCCTATCTGTATGAAAATAAAGACATAAATATAAGCTATATATATGTTTAATTTGCTGTATTGCCAGGGCCTGTGTGGGAAGCTCAGCCTACTCAAGGTGACATTCATTAGCTAAAGTTTTTTCCTCAGGTGTGAAACTTCACGCCTCAGTAAACCTCATATAATAATAGGCTTATCTCATCTACAGAAGCCTATGGCAACCAGATCATTACTTAGTCTTTAACTTCTTGATATGCATTTACATATTTTCTTCTGTCCTGCAAAGTGTAATATGAAATGGTTTGGTTAGCTTGGGGAAAGTGATTTACCACCAGGTGACAAACAGCACAGACACAACAGACAACATGACTAAAACACATGATGCACAACAAAATACAATTAGGCCAATGAACACCACAAAAGCATGATAAAAAAAATGAATAAATGCAATGTAAGTGATTTATTTATTCTGTTTATTCTTATTCTTTTTTTTTTAAATCAGTCATCATCCTGACTGTGCACCTTAATTTCGTTGAACATGCATGTAAAATGACATCATCTATGCAGCACTGCCAATTTACCAGTTTACTTAATATATAAAAATACATTAGATGACCGTATTATTGACAGTTAATCTCCATTTTATGTGTTTTCCCTTCTTTTATAAAAGGCGATTTTTTAATTCCCTTTTTCGCGTCAGTGTGCCTACAGGCTTCTTGTCCCGGCCGAGCCGCCGTAGCGATGGGAGATCACGTGTCCAAGCGGCTGAAGCTGATCTCGGCTGCAGAGGCGGAGATGGAGGAGCGCTCCTTCCAGAACCCGTACCCGGACTGGGACCAGGGGGGGCTGGCCACCTCCAACTCCGGGGCGGAGGAGGACTACACCCCCGAGCCGTTCGATGCCGACGGAAAAGTGAGACGTTTTTACTTTTAAATACGTTTTATTGTAATGACAACACGTCATTAGCATCTCACGTGCTAATGTTTTGACACCAGCTAACAGCTAGCTAACAGCTAACAGCGATGCTGCTGCTGCTGCTGCGTAGTTTCCTAAAAACTTGTCGTAACGTTAAACGTGACGTGTTTGTTGTGGTTAATGAGCTGAAGCAACAATAAATAACGAGTGGACAAACGTTGTTGAATGTGTAAAACAAACTGACAGTTGGGAGGGATTTTTTTTTTACATGTTGTGATGGTAACGTCAGGATTCGGTAGCTCGTGCGCTTCATGTGGTTTGTGTTGTGGAGTTGTTTATTATTTTGATTGTGTATTTGATGAGTTTGATGAGGGAAACCAAGAAATCCCATGAGCCTCCGTAGTGTAGCTCTGAGCAGCTCACGGCTCTGCTCCGCCGTTCTAAAAATAGCTTGCACCGAGAATGTTGAACTATCCCTTTAATGGACTTTTTGATGCTGGAACTGAACTTGTTTGGTTGTTATTGTAAAAATCGTCTGCGTCTGAATGGGTTTATATTTTACATAAACTAACAGTAATTAAACTGTCACTTCGTGCTGATACTATCACGACAATAACTCATTTTGTGCAGCGTGTGTGTGTGTGTGTGCGTGCGTGTGTGTCTCATGCAGACAGAGCTTCAGATCCTCAGTCTCGTGTCAGAGTCTCTCGGCTCCTCTGAACATTTCATTGTGATGCAAAACAGAAACATTTATTCTTGTTCGACAATCCCATCACTTTGCTGTTCTGCTTTGTTCTCGTTACTGCTGACCCGCAAAACAAGCTGCAGGAAAACTGCACAAAATCTCTTTAGATTCATCTCCTCTCCTCTTGTTTCCTTGTCTCCTCTCCTTTCCTCATCTCCTCTTGTTTCCTTGTCTCCTCTCCTCTCCTCTCCTCTCCTCTCCTCTTGTTTCCTTGTCTCCTCTCCTCTTGTTTCCTTGTCTCCTCTCCTCTCCTCTCCTCTCCTCTCCTCTCCTCTCCTCTCCTCTTGTTTCCTTGTCTCCTCTCCTCTCCTCTTGTTTCCTTGTCTCCTCTCCTTTCCTCATCTCCTCTTGTTTCCTTGTCTCCTCTCCTCTCCTCTCCTCTCCTCTCCTCTTGTTTCCTTGTCTCCTCTCCTCTTGTTTCCTTGTCTCCTCTCCTCTCCTCTCCTCTCCTCTCCTCTCCTCTCCTCTTGTTTCCTTGTCTCCTCTCCTCTCCTCTTGTTTCCTTGTCTCCTCTCCTCTCCTCTTGTTTCCTTGTCTCCTCTCCTCTTGTTTCCTTGTCTCCTCTCCTCTCCTCTCCTCTCCTCTCCTCTCCTCTCCTCTCCTCTCCTCTCCTCTCCTCTTGTTTCCTTGTCTCCTCTCCTCTCCTCTTGTTTCCTTGTCTCCTCTCCTCTCCTCTCCTCTTGTTTCCTTGTCTCCTCTCCTCTCCTCTTGTTTCCTTGTCTCCTCTCCTCTCCTCTTGTTTCCTTGTCTCCTCTCCTCTCCTCTCCTCTTGTTTCCTTGTCTCCTCTCCTCTCCTCTTGTTTCCTTGTCTCCTCCTCTCCTCTCCTCTTGTTTCCTTCTCTCCTCTCCTCTTGTTTCCTTGTCTCCTCTCCTCTCCTCTTGTTTCCTTGTCTCCTCTCCTCTCCTCTCGTTTCCTTGTCTCCTCTCCTCTCCTCTTGTTTCCTTGTCTCCTCCTCTCCTCTCCTCTTGTTTCCTTGTCTCCTCTCCTCTCCTCTCGTTTCCTTGTCTCCTCTCCTCTCCTCTCCTCTCATTTCCTTGTCTCCTCTCCTCTCCTTTCCTTGTCTCCTCTCCTCCTCTCCTCTCCTCTCCTCTTGTTTCCTTGTCTCCTCTCCTCTTGTTTCCTTGTCTCCTCTCCTCTCCTTTCCTTGTCTCCTCTCCTCCTCTCCTCTCCTCTCCTCTCCTCTCCTCTCGTTTCCTTGTCTCCTCTCCTCCTCTCCTCTCCTCTCCTCTTGTTTCCTTGTCTCCTCTCCTCTCCTCTCCTCTCCTCTTGTTTCCTTGTCTCCTCTCCTCTCCTCTTGTTTCCTTGTCTCCTCTCCTCTCCTCTCCTCTTGTTTCCTTGTCTCCTCTCCTCTCCTCTTGTTTCCTTGTCTCCTCTCCTCTCCTCTTGTTTCCTTGTCTCCTCTCCTCTCCTCTCCTCTTGTTTCCTTGTCTCCTCTCCTCTCCTCTTGTTTCCTTGTCTCCTCTCCTCTCCTCTCCTCTTGTTTCCTTGTCTCCTCTCCTCTCCTCTTGTTTCCTTGTCTCCTCTCCTCTTGTTTCCTTGTCTCCTCTCCTCTTGTTTCCTTGTCTCCTCTCCTCTCCTCTTGTTTCCTTGTCTCCTCTCCTCTCCTCTCCTCTTGTTTCCTTGTCTCCTCTCCTCTCCTCTTGTTTCCTTGTCTCCTCTCCTCTCCTCTCCTCTTGTTTCCTTGTCTCCTCTCCTCTCCTCTTGTTTCCTTGTCTCCTCTCCTCTTGTTTCCTTGTCTCCTCTCCTCTTGTTTCCTTGTCTCCTCTCTGCGTCTCCTGTTAATTTATCCGGACCGAGCAGTAAATTTGCCCCCGGTCCTACAAATAGCTCCTACATCCCAGAATCCCATCGGTGTTTGTCTGTGAAGCTGCTCCCACTGTCGCACAGTTTGTGTTGGGTGAATAATGAGCCGGGGGGGAGGCGGGGGGAGGCGGGGTGAGGAGGGGTGAGGAGGGACGGAGGCTGTAGGAGAATTAATTACATAACGATGAAAACGCGGTCCTTGAAGCTGGATCCGACCTCTGCTGTGAGATCTGGAGGAGGGTAAACGGAGCCTCATTACCATAAACATGAGTCCCAACACGTCTGGGTCAGAACCTGCTGTCTGATGTGAGAGGCCTCGTGAGGACGACCCGCCCGCCGCCGCCGCCACCCCCGCCCGCCACGTGTTTATATCCTAACTCTAATAATAATAATGATAATCTGGACACAGTAACAGAAACAAGCTTCCACTTGTTTTATCAAATTATCTGAAGATTGATAAAAATATTAATGCGAATAACGCCAGTTCAAGTGCGTAATGACGTCATGTGTTGTTTTGTACGGAATTAGGGCCAGATTTTTTTTTTTTTTTTTACAATACTGAGATAAAAAACTCCGTTATTGGCCCTAATGCTGCGATCTTATTGGTGTATCGGATTGTTTTCTTGCAATTTAAGGTGTTTCCTAAATGAATAAATAGCGGAATTGACATAAAACACGATCACAACTCACATTTTTTCCTGCAAAGAACTGTTTCCATCAGAATTGGTCGCATAAACTTTGTATCGATCAAGAGAAAATCTGATGAGATCGACCGTATTAACTTTTTAACGATATTCATGATTCATGATGTTTCCATGAGGCATTTTTACTTCCTTTTTTAATTTATTCCAACCACTGTGATGTTGCTTAGTTGTTTAGTAACTGATTTTAGAGCGTGAACCTCAGATCACATCTATAATATCCTGTTTTTTTAAATATTTTCTCCTCAGGTGAGTTCAGGGTTTCAGAAGAAGGTCCAGAGTAAGATCAAAGACCTGCTGCAGCAGATGGAGGAGGGGCTGAAGACCGCCGACCCCCACGACTTCTCCACCTACACCGGATGGACAGGTCCGTCTCCTGCCGCCGCTACGCATCGGTCTCGCTAGGATTTGTATGAATCCAGTTCTGTTTATTGATTCCTGTTTCCTGCGATTCCTTGTTTTGATTCCAAAATAGTAAAAAATAAAAGGCCAAATTTAACCTCATTTAATCCACGGTCCAGGAACCGATTTTGATTTTACCACTTTTTCTAGATTTTCTATTTTACTTTTTTGTTTTAGAAATTTTACCACTTTTTAGAAATTTTTACTTTTTATTTTGAACATTTTTTACGAGAAATTTTACCACTTTTTTCAGTTTTTTTTTTAATTTGACCACTTTTTATAGATTTTTTTAAACTTTTTTTTTTTTTTTTTTTTTTAATTTTACAATTTTTTCCTAGAATTTTTTTTTTTTTTTGAAATTTTTTTCGTAGAAATTTTAACACTTTTGTTTTGGAGAAAATTTTTACTTTTTAAAAAAAATTATAAACTTTTTTTTGGAGAAATTTTACCACTTCTTCCTAGAAATGTTTAAATGTTTTTGGAGAAATTGGACCACTTTTTCCAGAAATTTCTTTTAGAAAATAGTAAAAAAATAAAAGGCCAAATTTAAACCCATTTAATCCACGGTCCAGGAACCGATTTTGATTTTACCACTTTTTCTAGATTTTCTATTTTACTTTTTTGTTTTAGAAATTTTACCACTTTTTAGAAATTTTTACTTTTTATTTTGAACATTTTTTACAAGAAAGGTTTTTTTGGACCACTTTTTATAGATTTTTTAAAACTTTTTTTTTTTTTTTTTTTTTTGAAATTTTACAATTTTTTCCTAGAATTTTTTTTTTTTTTTGAAATTTTTTACGAGAAATTTTACCACTTTTGTTTGGGAGAAAATTTTTACTTTTTAAAAAAAATTATAAACTTTTTTTTTGAGAAATTTTACCACTTCTTCCTAGAAATGTTTAAATGTTTTTGGAGAAATTGGACCACTTTTTCCAGAAATTTCTTTTACAAAATAGTAAAAAATAAAAGGCCAAATTTAAACCCATTTAATCCACGGTCAGGAACCGATACAGAGAACCAACATTAAATTATTTTTATAAGAACCTCTGACTGAAAACAACGCTCTCCTACGCTCAGTGAACGCCTCATCGTCACTAACCTCACCTGTGTCTCCACCGCCAGGTATTGCGCTGCTGTACCTGCAGCTGCACCGCGTGTCCCACGAGGCCTCCCACCTGCAGAGGGCGCTGGACTACGTGAAGCGGGCCATGCGCATCCTGAACGGACGCAAAGTGACGTTCCTGTGCGGCGACGCGGGGCCGCTGGCGGTGGGCGCCGTGGTCCACCACAAGCTGAACAACGCCGACGACAGTAAAGACTGTCTGACCAGGTGAGAGGCCGCCGCGGCCGCGAGGCGTTCGAGGCCCCTCCGTAAAGACCAGATCGGTTACATCCCGTGTGTTTCCCGCCAGGCTGCTCCAGCTGCAGCGCGCCGTCCTCAGCCCGGACGCCGAGATGCCCGACGAGCTGCTGTACGGCCGCGCCGGATACCTGTTCGCTCTGCTCTACGTCAACAAGGAGATCGGAGCCGACGCGGTGGACGAGGCAACCATCACCAAGGTAACACGCAGACTTCTACGGTTTAACCTGAGAAATGTACGCGTCTCCACTGTTGAAGTTTAGCCTTTTGTTTTTTACAATCAAACTGAAACTGATTCTTCTTCAGTGTCTGACGTCAAACTTTAGTCGATAGAAGAAAGTTGGATGTCTTTCTTTTGCTGGTGAGACCAGGGCTTCTCAACGGGGGGTCCTTGGGGAAATTTTACCACTTTTTTATAGAAGTTCTTATTCATTTATTTATTTTTAATTTTACCACTTTTTCTAGATTTTTTATTTTACCACTTTTTAGAAATTTTTACTTTTTTCTAGAAGTTTTCTTTTTTTTTTAATTTGACCGCTTTTTATAGATTTTTTTATTTTACTTTTTTTTTTTTTTTTTTTTTTTAAGAAATTTTACAATTTTTTTTTTGAAATTTTTTCTGTTTATTATGAAAATTTTTCACGGAAATTTTACCACTTTTTTCTAGAAGTAAAAAAAAAAATTTTTGACCACTTTTTATAGATTTTTTTTTTTAAACGTTTTTTTTTTTTAGAAATTTAAAAAAAATTCTAGAATTTTTTTATTTTTATTTTTAATTTTTTTTAATAGAAATTTTACCACTTTTTTTGAGAAAATCTTTACTTTTTTTTTTTTTTTTTTTTTTTTTTTAATTTTTTTCTTTTTTTTTTGGAGAAATTTTACCACTTCTTCCTAGAAATGTTTAAATGTTTTTGGAGAAATTGGACCACTTTTTCCAGAAATTTCTCTCTAATATTTCCAAAAATTGGACCCATTTTAAAAGTATAAAAAAGTAATGTTCTTCAGTCTCAGAACAAATACTTGTGTATTTCTGGTGTTTACTTTGGTCCGTAGGTCCTTGAAGAACAACAGGTTGAGAACCACTGGTGTGGACTTTATTCCTCTGGTTCTCAGTGTTTCTCTGTTTTTCAGCCTCTCAGGTGATTTTCAGTCTGAATAAAGAAACACAAACCTCACATGTAGAAGCTGCAGGAGCCATATGGACACACACACACACACACACACACACACACACACACACACACACACACACACACACATAGTGGAGAATAATCCCTCCACATGCCATTTTGACCATTTTCCTAAGGAGTCACACACACACACACACACTGCAGGACCAGCTGTCCCTTCTGGTGCGACGCCAGAGCACAACACATATACTACACACACACACACACACACACACACACACAGTCACAGATGTCCCCGCTGTCTTCACTGCTCGGAGTTTTATTCTCATGAATATTGACGGAATAAACAAAAAGTGTTGAAGCTCCTGCAGCTCCGTTCACTCAACCACACACACAGACACACACACACACACACACACACACACACACACACACACACACACAGCCGTTTACACGTCTTTTCATCTTCTTCTCTATTCTCTCCGTTTCTCTGTCAAACACTTTTTCTCTTCACGTTTAGATTTTCTCTCCTCGGCTCCGAGACTCTGAGGTTTTATTATTTTCCCCTTGTTTTAGTTTTATTCCTCTTCAGTCGGAGCGGCGGCCATGTTGGTCCAGGGTCCTCAAACCAAAGAGAGACTCAGTTTATCGTCATAAAGGAACAAAGAAACCAGAAATATTCACATAACGAACGTAGTTTGAAGTTTTGGATTTGTGTTTGAGGCGGAGGGATACGACCACAGGAAGGTGGCTCTAGTTTGTGTTTGGGGCGGAGGGATACAACTATCTATCTATCTATCTATCTATCTATCTATCTATCTATCTATCTATCTATCTATCTATCTATCTATCTATCTATCTATCTATCTATCTATCTATCTATCTATCTATCTATCTATCTATCGGTCTATCTATCTATCTATCGGTCTATATCTATCTATCTATCTATCTATCTATCGGTCTATCGGTCTATCTATCTATCTATCTATCGGTCTATCTATCCATCTATCTATCTATCTATCTATCTATCTATCTATCTATCTATCTATCGGTCTATCGGTCTATCTATCTATCTATCTATCGGTCTATCTATCCATCTATCTATCTATCTATCTATCTATCTATCGGTCTATCTATCTATCTATCTATCTATCTATCTATCTATCTATCTATCTATCTATCTATCGTTCTATCTATCTATCTATCTATCTATCTATCTATCTATCGTTCTATCTATCGTTCTATCTATCCATCTATCTATCTATCTATCTATCTATCTATCTATCTATCTATCGGTCTATCTATCTATCTATCTATCTATCGGTCTATCTATCTATCTATCTATCTATCTATCTATCTATCTATCTATCGTTCTATCTATCTATCTATCGTTCTATCTATCTATCTATCTATCTATCTATCTATCTATCTATCTATCTATCTATCTATCTATCTATCTATCTATCTATCTATCGGTCTATATCTATCTATCTATCTATCTATCTATCGGTCTATCGGTCTATCTATCTATCTATCTATCGGTCTATCTATCCATCTATCTATCTATCTATCTATCTATCTATCTATCTATCTATCTATCGGTCTATCGGTCTATCTATCTATCTATCTATCGGTCTATCTATCCATCTATTGTAATGGTAATTTTCAGTATGTACTTGTTTGTTCCTTTCTACTGTTTTGTGCTCTCTATTTGACACAATACAGAGATACACGTTGTGCATGTTCTCACGTAACATCGCCTGATTCTCGGATTTGACTCCTGTTGCTGACCTTGGTGTACATTGTAATCTCTTTCAGCTTGCTAAAGTTCACTTGTGGGGAGTGTCACAGATTCTACAAAACTCCCCTGTTCAATGTATTTTTTGTTCCATTCCTTGCAGACTGCTTTGCACTCTGTTTGACTGAGAACCTTCTTTGCAAAGAATAAAACCCTTTTATAGACAGTCGATCTCAACATCTTTATTTCAGTTCTTGCCTAACAAATTTCCACAACAAACTTGGTGTCAGAAGTGGGATCCCTTGAGTGATTCGTCTGGAGCAACGGACGGACGGTGACTGATCATCCTGGTGAATAGAAATCTCCAGCCTCTACCTCGCTGAATATGAGATGAGAGGACCGACCGTCGGGGCCCCGGACTGTCACCACTGGGATCTCCTTGGGACTCTGTTGTCCTCCTCAAAACTAAAGACAAACGGTGAGACTGATTTAAAGACAAGTTTTCTGTGTTTTGAGCATTTTTGTTAGTGCTGCGGTTCACAGTCTGGGACTGTGTTTGCTTTTACCGAGGTTGTAGCGAAAACAATCTGGATTAGTCGAGACTATTTAAGGGGATAGGTACTTCTCCTTGTATCAGTTTGGAACTGATTTGCTCCGATTGTAGCGTAAACAATCACAATAGTCTTCGACTAATACGGGGGATAAGCACTTCTCCCTATCAGTTTGGAACTGATTTGCTTTTACCGAGATTGTAGCGGAAACAATCTGGATTGGTTGGGACTATTAAAGGGGATAAGTACTTCTCCTTACATCAGTTTAGAACTGATTTGCTCCGATTGTAGCGTAAACAATCATAATAGTCCGAACTAATTTTGCTTTTACCTAGGTTGTAGCGGAAACAATCAGGATTTGTGGTGACGATCACATCTAAGAGTTGTGCACAACAAGATAAACTGCAGCATTGATAATGGGGTCAAGACACAGTAAACAAAATTCACCTACTGGACCAGCCATTGAATATATGAAAACACATCATGGCCAGTGGAGTATTGATCCAGTAGAAATTTGGGTTAAAAAATATGGTTTTCCAGATAAAGGATCTTTCAGTCTTAAACAATTAAAAATGGTAGAAAAAGGTCTTGAAGAAGTAGACAAGAAAAAGAAAACTAAAAAAAAAGTGTCTGTAAAATACTTAGAGGACATGGAAAAACACAAAAGAGCTTTGAAAGCATGGACAGATGAAGCAGAAAAAAGAGAAAGAAAACAAGCTTTAAAAACCATGCCTTATGCAAGGGTTAATAAAAAGATTGAGACAACTGATGACACACACACAAATGTAGGAACAGACAAATCTGCTCAGAAACTTTCCTCTCTCTGTTCCCCAGTGTCTACATGTGTCAAAGTGAACCCTGACCTCGACGCCTGTCCTCCAACTGCTCCAACACATCAAGATGCACCAATGCCACTGCCTGCCACACCTCAACAACGACCAGAGGACGCAGCCGTAGCCAGTGTGACCAGCACCTCCACCACCTCCACTGCTGATGCACTGTCTCCTCACCACACCAGATCAGGACAGGTTTTCCAACCCTCTGCACCGCCACTTCCTACTGCACAGATGCCCATGGTTGAAGTATCAGGGCCGGAAGGTCCAATCTTAGTTCATCGTCCATGGTCAGAGAACGACATCAAAGAAGCAATGTCACATCTGCCTCAACCAGCCGACTCTGGTGCCAAGTTTGCAAAAGATCTGCTCACGTTCTGTAAAGAGTTCAGTCCAACCATGACTGAGCTCAGAAGACTACTGATCCTCAAAATGGGTCCAGGAGATTGGGAAAAGATCTCAGGCCATTTTCCTCGGCAGGATGTGAGACGAGGACACGTAAACTGGGATGATAGCTCAAACTTGGCGTACAGAGTGGCCATAACAACTCTGTGTGACACTTTCAGGTTACAATTCCCAGTGAAAATTGACACGTCTGTCATTAAAACCTGCAAACAGAAGGATGGTGAAGATGTTCGGGACTACTATGCCAGATTGGTTACAGTTTTCAATACCCACAGTGGTATGGAACAACCAGCTGATATGGGCAACACCATTGGACTCTGGGAAGCTCACGTGTCAAACTACTTTCTCAACGGACTACGCCCTGAAATCGCAGCAGCAGTGAAATCTAGCTGTATTATGTGGGAAGAAGCCCGCATTGAAAAGATCAGACGTCATGCTTGCCATGCTGAGAAAGAGCTCGCTCAGCAGAAAATCAAACATGATGAGAAACAAACCCAAGACCTACACATGGCAGCCTTAACCATGTACCAAGCAGTGCAAGCCAACACTGTACGTGGACGAGGACGTGGACGCATCATGCACAACACCCGTGGACGCCACAACGGAGGCCGTGGAAGGGGAGGTGCCAGAAGCAGAATCAACTATGATCCAGATGTTTGTTTCAAATGCCAACAACGTGGACATTGGGCCAAAGACTGTCCCAACAACCCACAAACAGCTCAGCAGAGCACAGCAGCTGACTGAGAGCAGGAGGAGGGAGGCCGAGAGGGAGGGGCTTCCCACTGCGACACAGAGGCACTGTCTGAGGGAGGTAACACATCCACATCACACACACATTCACACCAACCTGCTTGCAATGAAGAACAGCTTACACCGCAACTCAGCAATGAAGAACAGCTTGCTAGCACACATCAACAACTTAAAAACACAATTGATTATTTAGAACAACAAACAAAACAACCTACAAGCACATATGTGAAGTATGATCAAGAAGCCTTTAAGAAAATGCCACAACACGAACTGGTTATTGCAGGGAAAGTTATCAGATTCCTGGTTGATTCAGGAGCAACACACTCTGTTCTAAAAGTAACTGAATTTTCATCACCTCCCAAACTTAGTGGTAACTATGTCTTTTCTGTGGGTGCAGCAGGTGTCACTGTTAGAGAAACATTTACCCTGCCACTCCGTTGTGAGGATTCACCCCAAAATGTACTCAAACATGCATTTTTGCTCTCTGAACTGTGTCCAATTAACTTGATGGGACGTGATTTGATGTGCAGATTGGGAATTTGTCTCATTTCGACCCCTGAGGGTCTCAGAGTGGTTCGTGCGTCTGACATGATAGATTCCACTTTTGTGAAACACAGCTTTGACACTCTTTTGCATGTATACGAGTGGAGAATTCCTCTATCACTGAGCATTGAATTGATACAAACAGCTAAAGAATTGGTATGTCCCATACACACTGTTTTCATGAAGCCGTCTGCATTGCATTGTACTTCACATGTTTCAGTGGGACCTGATTCTCTTTATGAAAAACATTGGTATGAGGATTTGAATGATGAACTCACTGTCACTCATTTGTTTTGGTCTCAGAATAGATGTGTGGCTTCAGTGCATTTAACATCCACTCAAGAGACACTGTTTGACGTGTGTAACACCACCCCTCATGTGTCTCTGTCCAAAAAAGATTCAGAAGAGTGGAAGGATTTGGGTCTGTTCACTCACGCATGTGCAAACACACGTGACTGGCAGCCAACTCGAGACAAGAGTGTTTCATACTCTCCACAACTCAAAGCATTTCGAAAATCATTCAATGCAGTGACAAGCACATTGAGATCTGTACAACTGGTTTCTCTCCCACACTCATCACACACTTTCCTGTCTGAAACTGAGGCTGCAGCCATTCCAGCTTTACAAGACATTCCAACAACACTATGGGCTAACGACAAACATGATGTAGGTTTAATCAGGAATGTTGAACCAGTGGTGATCACCCCCAAATCTGATTTTCGCCCATGCAAACAACAATATCCATTGAAACAAGAGGCAGTTGAAGGCATTACACCAGTTTTTGAGTCATTACGTAAAGCGGGCGTCATTGTTCCGTGTGATGACTCACCAGTGCGCACACCTATTTTTCCTGTTAAAAAAATCAGGGATGTTGATCAACCAACTGAATGGCGTTTCGTTCAAGACTTACAAGCTGTTAATGCAGCAGTCCAGCCTAGAGCTCCTAATGTTCCAAACCCTTACACAATTTTGTCACAAGTTCCATCTGATGCAAAATGGTTTTCTGTTGTTGATCTAGCTAATGCATTTTTCAGTGTCCCTGTGCATCCAAACAGTCAGTATTGGTTTGCTTTCAACTTTAACGGGAAAGGTTACACTTTCACCCGTTTATGTCAAGGTTACTGTGAGTCTCCGACAATTTTTAATGACGCACTGAAAAACAGTTTGGAGCCTCTACAGTTGTCACAGGGAACAGCATTGTTACAGTATGTCGATGACCTAATGATTTGCAGCCCTTCTCGTGACCAATGTGAGAAAGATACTGTTGCGTTGCTGAAACATTTAGCTGCAGAAGGTCACAAAGCAAGTCTCTCAAAATTGCAGTTTGTTCAACAAAAGGTAACATTTCTGGGTCATGTGATCACAGCTGAGGGCAAATCCCTCTCACCCAAACGTGTTGAAGCTATCCAGAACATTCCAAAACCTCGAACAAAGAAACAAATGTTGTCATTTCTGGGGATGTGCTCCTATTGCAGAACTTTCATTCCTAACTATGCTATTCTGGAGTCTCCTCTTGGTGCATTAGTCCATGGCAAAAGATTGCAATCTCATGACAGCCTTTCGTGGACTCCTGATGCTGAACAAGCTTTTGTTGACTTGAAACTGACTTTACAGACAACACCAACCTTAGGGTTACCTGACCCAACCAGACCATTCACACAGACCGTTGACGAACGAGACGGATGCATGACCTCTGTTCTGCTCCAAGACCACGGTGGCAGATTACGGCCTGTAGCCTACTTTTCAGCCAAACTTGACCCCGTGGCAGCAGGTCTACCAAGATGCTTAAGAGCTGTGGCAGCAGCAGAAAAAGCTGTGATAGCCTCCAGAGAAATTGTTGGCTACAGTGATGTCACCCTCTTAGTTCCACATGCTGTTTCTATGATTTTGCTTGAACAGAAAACATCTCATCTATCCACTGCTAGGTGGCTAAGATACAACACTGTTTTGCTTGACATGCCAAACATCCATTTGAAACGTTGCACTGTTCTTAATCCTGCTACTCTTCTTCCTCTTCCAGGTGATGGAGAGGAACACAACTGTGTTGCAGTTCTGGACAATGTTTGTTCACCTAGGTCTGATTTGCAGGAAACTCCTCTGACTAACCCCGATTTGGTTTTGTTTGTAGATGGCTCTGCCTCACGTGATCAGACCACAGGCATAAACCGAGTGGGTTTTTCTGTTGTAACAGCACATGATGTTTTAACTTCTGGTTCTCTCCCTTCTCACTACTCAGCCCAGGTTGCTGAGCTTGTGGCTCTCACAGAAGCATGCAAACTTGCAGATGGAAAAACTGTCACAATTTACACTGATTCTCGCTATGCATTTGGTGTTGTTCATGACTTTGGTGCTTTGTGGAAACACAGGAAGTTTTTGAAATCTGATGGTAAACCTATTCTACATCATGACAAAGTTGCTGATTTACTTGATGCCATTTTGCTTCCTAAGGCCATTGCTGTGTGTAAGTGTCAAGCTCACACAGGAGGCACTGACCTAATCTCCACAGGCAATGCACGTGCTGATTCAGCTGCGAAGGCCGCAGCAATTCAGGGAGTATCACACACACACACACAGATGGTTTCTCTTCCTGAGTCTCTCCCATCATCTCTCACTGCTGTACAGTCTTTTGCTACTGCAGATGAAAAGACACTTTGGAAAAAATCTGGTTGTGTATTTTTGGATGATGTTTGGTGGGGACATGACAACAAACCTTGCCTTCCAAAACATTTCTTTCCCCATTTTGCTAAATTGACTCATGGGATGGACCATGTGTCAAAAGGTGGTATGTTGGACTTGATAACTCAACACTGGTTCACAAAAGGATTTTCAAACTATGCTCAAACATTTTGTAAAGCTTGTGTAATCTGTGCAACACATAATGCAGGTAAAGGTGTCTCAGTAGCACAAGCTGCACACCCACCACCAACCAGACCTTTTGAACACTTAATGATGGATTTCATTGAGCTAACACCCAGTGAAGGGAAAAAGTACTGTTTGGTTATGGTGGACATGTGGTCAAAATGGGTCGAAGTTTTTCCATCATCAAAACAAACTAGTGCTACTGTAGCAAAAGCTCTTCTCTCTGAAATTATTCCCAGGTGGGGAATTCCAGGTAAGATCAGCAGTGACAATGGTGCTCCATTTGTTAATGAAGCAATCACACAACTTGGCACATTCCTGGGGATTGATGTAAGACAGCATTGTGCTTATCATCCAGCCAGTGGTGGTGCTGTTGAAAGAGAAAACGGGACTCTCAAAGCTAAACTTGCTAAATGTTGTGAGGAAACAGGTCTGTCTTGGACTAAAGCCCTACCCACAGTGTTAATGTACATGAGAATGAGACAAAGAACACGGGTGAAGCTTAGCCCATTTGAAATCTTGTTTGGCAGACCTCCAACTCTAGGTATAGGGCCAATACCGAGACCACTACCCTCAACAAATCTTTGTGAAGATGACATGTTGAAATATTGCACAAGCCTCTCTTCTGTTTTGTCTCAAATATCAAAACAGGTGAAGGACGCTCTTCCGAATGCAGCATCACAGCTTCTGCACAACATCAGACCAGGAGACTTTGTGGTGATTAAAGACCTGAGAAGAAAACACTGGAAGTCCAAGCGGTGGAATGGTCCATTCCAGGTTCTCCTTGTAACCCACACAGCAGTCAAGATCGCAGAAAGAGCGACGTGGGTCCACGCCAGCCACTGCAAGAAGATCCCATCTCCACCAGAGCAACACACACCTGACCAGCAAGACTAACTGGCTACAGCTGGCAAACAGCTACCCAGTAGAAAGACATTCACTCACACAAAGTGAGGCTGCGTTGACCAGCACAGTATAGAGTGTGAGCCAAGCGCCGCTCTACACTGCTCCGGTGAATTCACAAACACACATACACGTTCCAGAGAACACACATCTCATGACAAAACAGCGATGGAATCTACGCAACACAGACCATGGCATCACCTTCAACGCAAAAGACTCTGTGGCTTCAGAGAGACCATGTGCCTGGTAACAATGATTGTTCTAATTCTTCTTCTTCCACTGACCTGGTATGCTACTACACCTACAACCACTCACACACGAAATTTTCGAGCAGTACAACATTTAGATCATGATTGGCTATCTATTGAAAACCCATATCACATTTACCACACAAATTTATGGTGGAGATATGCAAACTACACTGCTCACTACAGCAACAAAACCAACTGTTATGTGTGCACTCACATGCCACCTTCGGTTCACTCACCCCAGCTCTCAATTCGTATCCCAAACCACACAGAAAGTGACTGCGCAGTTAAAATAATGACTATGTTTGATGTTAGCAAAACTGACTTTATGACGTACAACAACACATGCAAACCCTTTGGCCATGCAAAGTCAAGGCTTTCTGGCAGCTCATTTATGGGTACGGTTACGGTGAAATCAGATGTAAAGTTTGATATTTGTTATATAGGCAATGACTCCACTGCACTTGGACAACTTAATCCTAACAGATGCAAAAAGATAGTAAATTCTTGCCCTCTATGGAAAAACCCTGACTGCAACACAACTACTAATAAGGATGGTAATGACACTGCTAAATCATGCACACAGTACACAGACAATCCTAACTATGCCATCTCTTATTTTAACGGTACCACACAACTTAGAGCAGAGTGTTTCAAGCCAGCCCCAAACAGAGATGGTTCTAGAGAATTGAGTGATTTCTATTGGATCTGTGGCAGTAACCTCTACAGATCTCTTCCACCAAGATGGGGAGGACTGTGTGCAATTACTAAATTACAAGATCACACTTATATTATATATGCCACTCACATCGCTTCCTCAAGATCAAAAAGGTCAGACACCTTTCCACGTCATGACTCTATCTGGGGTACTGACGTCCCAAAAGACTTCAAACATTGGACTGTAGGACAGAAGGTAGCTTTGTCTTTGTTCCCATGGGCAGGTGTAGGAAAACTTCTTCTCCGCGCAGAAACAACAGATTATCGTCTAATAAGTTTTATAAGAGCCTCCTCCGCAACTACTGGAGCTGTCAAAGTAGAAATACAAGGTTTACGACTCATGACTACACAGAATAGAATGGTTCTAGATCAGCTAACTGCATCACAAGGTGGCGTTTGTGTCATAGTTGGCACTTCCTGTTGCACGTTTATCCCTGACAATGATGTTGATGGAGGCATTATTGACCAAGCTCTTCAAAATCTCACAGCCCTTCGTGATGCGATGTTCAAAGACAACATTGATGACTCTCAGAGTAGTTTCATGTGGTTTTTCTCCTCTTGGCAACATTGGCTTATGTTGGGTGCTGCCTGGGTAGGAGGAATATTGTTTTTGCTTTGTATTTGTTCCACCTGTGTCATTCCGTGTGCCCAGAATCTGATTACTTCTATGGTCACGAAACTTGTCTCCACACAAATGATTGCCTTGCAATCTGAACGCCGGACATTACTGACTTCTAATAAATCTGACACTTTTCCTGACTTGTTTGACACTGACACTTCATCAGATGACGAGGATGAAGAATCCAATTTGTAAATAACCTATTTTAGTTTCCTCCTCCCAGCTTGCTTGATAATCTAGGGATGTCTATGTTCCACAAAAACAGCCATAGCTTTTCTCATTTCACAAGTGTGATGACTTAGATTAAATCATTCAGTGAATTTTTAAGTCTGATGTTTTATGTGAAATGATGTTCATACATTTTGTGATCAATTTATGATCAAAAGGGAGGAGTGTAATGGTAATTTTCAGTATGTACTTGTTTGTTCCTTTCTACTGTTTTGTGCTCTCTATTTGACACAATACAGAGATACACGTTGTGCATGTTCTCACGTAACATCGCCTGATTCTCGGATTTGACTCCTGTTGCTGACCTTGGTGTACATTGTAATCTCTTTCAGCTTGCTAAAGTTCACTTGTGGGGAGTGTCACAGATTCTACAAAACTCCCCTGTTCAATGTATTTTTTGTTCCATTCCTTGCAGACTGCTTTGCACTCTGTTTGACTGAGAACCTTCTTTGCAAAGAATAAAACCCTTTTATAGACAGTCGATCTCAACATCTTTATTTCAGTTCTTGCCTAACAAATTTCCACAACACTATCTATCTATCTATCTATCTATCTATCGGTCTATCTATCTATCTATCTATCTATCTATCTATCTATCTATCTATCTATCTATCTATCGTTCTATCTATCTATCTATCTATCTATCTATCTATCTATCGTTCTATCTATCGTTCTATCTATCCATCTATCTATCTATCTATCTATCTATCTATCTATCTATCTATCGGTCTATCTATCTATCTATCTATCTATCGGTCTATCTATCTATCTATCTATCTATCTATCTATCTATCTATCTATCTATCTATCTATCGTTCTATCTATCTATCTATCGTTCTATCTATCTATCTATCTATCTATCTATCTATCTATCTATCTATCTATCTATCTATCTATCTATCTATCTATCTATCTATCTATCGGTCTATATCTATCTATCTATCTATCTATCTATCGGTCTATCGGTCTATCTATCTATCTATCTATCGGTCTATCTATCCATCTATCTATCTATCTATCTATCTATCTATCTATCTATCTATCTATCGGTCTATCGGTCTATCTATCTATCTATCTATCGGTCTATCTATCCATCTATCTATCTATCTATCTATCTATCTATCGGTCTATCTATCTATCTATCTATCTATCTATCTATCTATCTATCTATCTATCTATCTATCTATCGTTCTATCTATCTATCTATCTATCTATCTATCTATCTATCGTTCTATCTATCGTTCTATCTATCCATCTATCTATCTATCTATCTATCTATCTATCTATCTATCTATCGGTCTATCTATCTATCTATCTATCTATCGGTCTATCTATCTATCTATCTATCTATCTATCTATCTATCTATCTATCTATCTATCTATCGTTCTATCTATCTATCTATCGTTCTATCTATCTATCTATCTATCTATCTATCTATCTATCTATCTATCTATCTATCTATCTATCTATCTATCTATCTATCTATCTATCTATCCATCCATCCATCATTAGAATCGATCAGGTCGTATCAAACCGATCCTGAGTTCTAGAACCAGATGTTTTCGTCTCCGTCTTCTCGCTCCAGATGTGAATGAACGACTTCATCATCGTTGATGGTGGATCTGGATTTAAAGGAGCAGTTCGGCTGTGAATCTGCTCCGTCATGAGGGAGGTGTCACTGCTGCTGCTGCAGAGTTGATTTCCTTTCTTTTCCACTCCCTCCATCTTCCCTGGGGGGAAGCAAACTGCTGACTCAGAGCCCCCCCCCCCTCCCTCCACATATAGACCGTATATAACCCCACCCGTGCAGCCGGTGACGGCGTTGACAGAAAGCTGCAGTGAGGCTCATAAAGACACCGACTGAACTGTGAAACGTTCACATTTACACCAGTTTGTTTCATTACTTTCCTCTCAATGAGGAGGTTTTTTAAATGTATTATTATTTTTTAGTACCGACGTATGTTTTGCGCGTTGGCATCGACTTCGTAGCTAATTGACCTATGGCTAAGCCCCGCCCCCTCCACTCACTCGGACAAACTGTCAACATTCAGTGACAAACGCTATGCTAGCAGTTACAGTGGGAGACATTTCACAGGAGTCAATTGATGGTTGTTGGAGACAGAAAGATTAAATATCATCTCGAAGTCACCAAAACTTAACTTAACTTTACTGCTCTGGCTGCCGTTTGCCGCGAAACGCCGATAGCGACGAGCTAACGTCAGTTAGCCTGTCTATGGAGTTTTGCATTATACGTTAGCATTAAGCTAGCGGACTTTATGCTTAGTTGTGATTCTGGCTAACATCCAAACATCTCTCACAATATGTTGCCTCAAATACGTTGTTGACTTAACTTACAACAGATGTAGACATCCTTGTTAAGTTTATCCATGTTTAGTTGGTGTTGTGGGCTACTGCATAACTTTATCCAGAGCAGACACTTCTCTAGGTTGAGATGTGGCTTAGGAAAAGGTAGGTAAAAAATACACCAGAGAGGCTGGGCGATCCCAACCTCACAGGATACCTTGTGTCAGAGTTGCATGTAACCCATGCACACCATCTGACCATTTTAAACTTAAAATGTCAAGAAAAAACACATAAAAACGAATGAAAATTGACTAACTGCAATGCATTTCAATGGACGTGGAAGCAGAGAATGTCCGAGTGTATGGGCTAGCTATGCGCACTGTGATTGGCTCATCGTGTTTGGGGGCGTGGCTTAGCCATAGGTCAATTATTCAACGACCGTCTTAAAGACAGAGAGAGACTCTGCTGAGTTTCCAGTTGTTGTTCAGCTGCAGGAGTTTCATCTGTTTGTGAGATAATGAAGATGTTGAGGTGGATCCAGGTCAGAGGAGGCTGCAGGTCCACGTTCACTTCTTCTGCTCCTCTTTTTCTTTGTTGGTTTGTTTTAAATCATTGACAGAGTCGGAGAATTTGCTGCTGTTTTGCCGTCATCGTCAAACCCTCAGTGAATCAGCATCAGTATTTCATCCTTTTGGTTTCTGCGTTTCGTCCAGAGGGAAATGGCGTTGTTGGGCGTGTTTAAAGGTCCTGGTGGTACATCTGTTTTAATTTAATTTATTATAAAACATTTGCATATTGAGGCTGAATTCATTTGTTTCCACAGGACATTGAATATTTGAATATTCAGATACAGATGCAGTTTATTGTAGTTGACAATGACTGAACTCAACACGGAGGTCGAGCTCAAAAACACTGAATATTCACATGTAGCCCAGAGACACAGATCTGATGTGTGTGTGTGTGTGTGTGTGTGTGTGTGTGTGATGTCGACCTTCTCAGATAATGAGCGTCTGTTCGTAGCCCGTTCGTCTCAGGAGGTGCTGAGGCGTGAGCGACGTCTCACTTTGCCCCAAACTCACTTCAAATGTCAGAGGAGACTCTGGGATCCACAGCTGGAAAACTCTCATTCACATTTAAACAGCTGCACAAGGAATATGACTGAAGCAGCTTGTTCTATAAATAGAGATTAGGCGTCTGTATTTAATCTACAACAAAGATGAAACTCCTCCATAGAGAATGAATGGGAGAAGGTCAAAAATGAACAAATCATCGGACTTTTCATCCTGCTACTGCTCAGGCATACTTTCACCTAGAGACTCCGTTTAAACTTTAAACAGTAGACACAAGTCTTGTGTATTAGTGTATGAATCCATGTTTTCATAGGTCGTATAGTTTCTGATCAATCCCTGATCAATGACCATGATCATATTTGGAGAAGTGTTGAGATTATAATGGGTGTGTATTGCACGGAATGTTCGTGTCAGAGTGATGACATCATCGGTCAGAGTGGGAGAGAGCCCAGAAAAATTCCAGATTCTTTCTCTTTCCACGCTCCTCCTGGACACAATGATTTTTTCCATATTTATAGACAAACCTGTTCTGTCTCTCACCATGTGTTCAACATCTCAGAGAGATTTACAGAATTTAAATTATCAGCCTCTGAGTGCGGCCATGTCTGTCTCTGCTCCTCGTTGACTCCAATACAAAGATTTACTGACAGAAGCAGAACGGACCGATGTTTTAAACTCACAACTGCCTCCAAAATATTTAGTGTAGAAACACCAGAACCACAGCAGATGGTTCAGGAAGTCCTGACAGCGCTGACGGTCTGGGTTTGGTTCTGATAGGAGCTACCGTTCTGTCAGAATAATCCTGAATGTGAGAGCAGAGCAGAGCAGAGCTCAGTGAGAGATGATCATGTGTCTGATCAGCTCTGTCTTGATCGTGGGTTTGATTCCCATGTTGACAGAGACGGTAACGCTGCCGTAGCTGCCGTGACCCCGTGACCCAACAGTTGTTGTTGTTATTATTGTGTGAACTGGGATGAAATCTGAAGAACAAGTGTGAACTCAGATCAGAGACGCGTGGAGACAGAACCTGAGTCTGATGTTCACCACTGTCATGACAGATGTAGGCCTGCGGTGTGTGTGTGTGTGTGTGTGTGTGTGTGTGTGTGTGTGTGTGTGTGCGTGCGTGCGTGCGTGCGTGCGTGCGTGCGTGCGTGCGTGCGTGCGTGCGTGCGTGCGTGCGTGCGTGCGTGTGTGGTGTTGTGTAACTGACCCTGGATGTGAATCAGTAGAAACTCAGTGACCTGAGCTCAGAGAGGAGAGGTCAGATCTTTTTCTGCTTCAGCACGAATCAGTTTTTATAGAAGAGGAGGAAGAAGAGAGAAAAACATCTCAACATCTCCTCCTCTTCTTCTTCTTCTTCTTCTTCTTCTTCTTCTTCTTCTTCTTCTTCTTCTTCTTCTTCTTCTTCTTCTTCTTCTTCTTCTTCTTCTTCTTCTTCTTTCTTTTTTGTTCACTTCTCTTTTCATTATGATTTTTCGCGGTTCACATGTTCATTAACGTAACAATTCACCGTTCTCCAGCTGAATCACACATAGAACCACACATGAGAATGACTGGTCCTCCCACAACAATATAAAAGATTAAATCTATAAAACACAAAATAAAGAGCTGAACTCGCTGCGCCTTTATGACACTAAAAAACACAGACAAATGGGTGAAAGGGAAAAATAAAAAAGGACATAAAAGTGTAGCAGCGTTAGATCAACGATGATCTCACCGCTGGGACTCACAATCCGTCCTTACACAAACAACCTGTTGTCGTCTGGTGGTAAAAGTTCATTCTTTCCATCTTAAAAATGTCATAAACAGCGTCGTCCACTCGTAGCTCTTCGTCTCAACGGCTTCTCTACAAGAAGAAGGAATCTGAATCTGTTTGAGAGGAGAGGAGAGACGTTACAGTGTAACAATAACAAAATAAATATTATTTGCACCGAACAATGAGCGCTTTATGTGAAATCCTCTGTACTTGAATGTATTTGATTTATAGTAAATACCCAGAACATCGCTCTCTAGGTCGGCGCTCGACTGGTCACTTTGCACTTTATGAAATATCCTATGTAGTTGAATAGTAGTAGTAGTTTAAATATTCAGAGCATCTCCGTGCACTTCAGGAAGGCTTTGTAATTGTCACGTTGTTGCTTGTTTATTTTCTAGTTGTCATGTTTGTCACAGTCGTTGGCGTTGCTGTATTTGATTGTTCCTCTAAGGACTACAGATGGAAGTTAGCGGCTGCTCTAAATCTGGTGCAGCCATCTTTGAATTCTTCTTCTAATAATTAATGTCACTGCACACTGACCTTCTAAACAAAATAAAACTAATTGATTGCATTTTCTTTTGGTGCTGTAGCAACTGGAACAGCATGATGTGTACCTGGTGCAGGATGTAAATAAAGTGTCTCCTCCTCCTCGCCAGGTGGTGACGGCCATCGTGGAGTCGGGGAAGACGCTGTCGTCGGAGCAGAAGAAGACGGAGCGCTGCCCGCTGCTCTACGAGTGGCACAAGAAGCAGTACATCGGAGCAGCGCACGGCCTGGCCGGCATCTACTGCCTCCTCATGCAGGTCAGGGTCACATGACCACATGACCACATGGCCACCGGCCAATAGGAGCCCAGGACAGACTGGGAGACACCAATATATTAAAGGGATAGTTCAACATTTTGTCAAATTGTCCCATCACCATAACCCCTATAGTCATAGCAGTAGGTTCATTACCTTTAATTGTCGGTGCAAGCTATTTTTAGAACGGCGGAGCAGAGCCGTGAGCTGCTCAGAGCTACGCTACGGAGGCTCATTATGGGATTTCTTGGTTTCCCTCATCAAACTCATCAAATACACAATCCAACAACTCCACAGCGCTTTTGTAGACAAGTTGTGACCTGCACATTCACCACGCTATGAGATAATAACGGAGCGATACGAAACGGAGCCGTTTTCGAGGTAAATTCATGCAAAACCGCTGATGCGCGTTGCGTTCAGGGACAGTTTTTCAGCAAGTAGTCTCCGCATTTATCCTGTATTTACCTCGTAAACGGCTCCGTTTCGTATCGCTCCGTTATTATCTCATAGCGTGGTGAATGTGCAGGTCACAACTTGTCTACAAAAGCGCTGTGGAGTTTTGGGATTTTGTATTTGGTGAGTTTAATGAGGGAAACCAAGAAATTCCCTTAGCCTCCATAGCGTAGCTCTGAGCAGCTCACGGCTCTGCTCCGCCGTTCTAAAAATAGCTTGCACCTACAATTAAAGGAAACGAACCTAATGCTATGACTATAGGGATTATGGTGATGGGCCAGCTTGCCAAAATGTTGAACTATCCCTTTAATTTCAGTGACTCATAACTTTTGTCCCCAGACAGAAGATTACTGACCAGGTTTTCAGTCGATCACAGAATCACATCAAAGCGTGTTGTTGTTTAATTCATTAATGAACCTGCTGATGTTAAACCTTCACTGTGTTTCCTGTTTGACCGTTGTCTCTCCGTCTCCATCTCCGTCTCCGTCTCCGCAGCCCGGGGCGAAGCTGCAGCCGGAGACGTTGTCCGAGCTGCTTCGTCCCAGCATCGACTACGTTCGCCACAAGAGGTTTCGCTCGGGGAACTTCCCGTCGTCGCTTAGTAACGAGAGCGACCGGCTCGTGCACTGGTGCCACGGAGCGCCGGGCGTCATCCACATGCTCCTCATGGCCCACAAGGTGAGAGGGAGGGAACAGCGGCGCCCGGTGGTGGAGCTGAGAACTGCAGCCACAGAAACCTGCAGAAACAGTTCATGTGTTTTTATTAGAACACACACACACACACACACACACACACACACACACACACACACACACACACACACACACTGGCAGTCAGTGAGTCTGTTGGCTCGTGTGCGGCCAGAGAACAAAACACAATGAGCGACACGACGCCTCGTCTCCGTCTCGCCACCGCACAACGACAGATCTGCTGTTTGTTCTGCAGGAGAAGGTTTTCAGGTCTCAACCAGAATCAGAATTATTATTTTATTTTTATTATTTATAATACATTTATAAATAATACATAATTTATAATAATAATAATAATATATCAGTACAGGTCAGTTTACAGCACCAGGAACGTGGTGTGATGTTGGTGCAGACACAAGCGGTCCCAGAAATAGTTAAAGGTAGTGAAAAAATAGAATAAATTAAAATATTCTAGTGCAAAAAATACTTTGTATAAATATTTTATACAAAAAGAATAAAGATAAACACAGATAAATAGAGTTTCTCAACGAGCAGAGAGAGAGGAGACAGTTTGTCTCTAGAAATGTAAGAGCAGCGCAGCATCCTCCCTGTTGCTATGCAACACGATCAATACGCCAGCTACATGATTAATCGTCTCACATCATGTAGTCATTTATTTCCCTCCAACATTCATCACACAGAAGAGTTCAACAATAAAACCTTGGAGAGAAATAAACAGAAGCCAATTAAACGACGTATTCAGCTTTTAGTAAATGAATCTTTAGTTTTAGTTTGTTTTTAAGATGGACGATGACGTCACGATGATGTCACATGGTTGTGTTGTCGGCTCCTCCAGATGTTGTTGTTGGTTAAATAGATACAGTAGATAAATGTGAAATAAACCAATCAATAATTAAATCAATGAAACAATCAGCTGATCTTTGTTTTCCAGGAAGCCTCCAACCGCTCGTTTCTAATGAACTTTAAAAGTCGTTTCATAATCAGCTGCTCTGTGTAATTCTACGGGACAAACCTTTAAAGGCCGTTTTCTTCAGTTTTTCAGACTCTGATCTAGAAATCTCCACTTCAGCAGCTCTTCCACACCAAACCTTCCACTTTGATCCCTGTCTGTGTCCTGGAGGTTTTTCCAGAGGTGATTGTTGATACATCACTCACAGCCTCATTTATACAACATTTTATTACTAAAAACATG
>CM064890.1:757500-782500 GCA_030347415.2 Decapterus maruadsi
GACATACATTTATGCATACATACATATTGACATACATTCATTTGTTCATACTTAGATACATACATTTATGCATACATACACACATATTGACATTCATTTGTTCATACATACTTAGATACATACATTTATGCATACATACACACATATTGACATACATTCATTTGTTCATACTTACTTAGATACATACATTTATGCATACATACACACATATTGACATACATTCATTTGTTCATACACACTTAGATACATACATTTATGCATACATACACACATTGACATACATTCATTTGTTCATACACACTTAGATACATACATTTATGCATACATACACACATATTGACATACATTCATTTGTTAATACATACTTAGATACATACATTTATGCATACATACACACATATTGACATACATTCATTTGTTCATACATACTTAGATACATACATTTATGCATACATACACACATATTGACATACATTCATTTGTTCATACATACTTAGATACATACATTTATGCATACATACACACATATTGACATACATTCATTTGTTCATACATACTTAGATACATACATTTATGCATACATACACACATATTGACATACATTCATTTGTTCATACTTACTTAGATACATACATGTATGCATACATACACATACATTCATTTGTTCATACATACTTAGATACATACATTTATGCATACATACACACATATTGACATACATTCATTTGTTCATACATACTTAGATACATACATTTATGCATACATACACACATATTGACATACATTCATTTGTTCATACACACTTAGATACATACATTTATGCATACATACACACATTGACATACATTCATTTGTTCATACACACTTAGATACATACATTTATGCATACATACACACATATTGACATACATTCATTTGTTCATACTTACTTAGATACATACATTTATGCATACATACACACATATTGACATACATTCATTTGTTCATACATACTTAGATACATACATTTATGCATACATACACACATATTGACATACATTTATGCATACATACATATAGACATACATTCATTTGTTCATACTTAGATACATACATTTATGCATACATACACACATATTGACATTCATTTGTTCATACATACTTAGATACATACATTTATGCATACATACACACATATTGACATACATTCATTTGTTCATACATACTTGGATACATACATTTATGCATACATACACACATATTGACATACATTCATTTGTTCATACTTACTTAGATACATACATACATGTATGCATACATACACATACATTCATTTGTTCATACATACTTAGATACATACATTCATGCATACATGCACACATATTGACATACATTCATTTGTTCATACTTACTTAGATACATACATGTATGCATACATGCACACATATTGACATACATTCATTTGTTCATACTTACTTAGATACATACATTTATGCATACATACACACATATTGACATACATTCATTTGTTCATACTTACTTAGATACATACATTCATGCATACATGCACACATATTGACATACATTCATTTGTTCATACTTAGATACATACATGTATGCATACATACACATACATTCATTTGTTCATACATACTTAGATACATACATTTATGCATACATACACATACATTCATTTGTTCATACATACTTAGATACATACATTTATGCATACATACACACATATTGACATACATTCATTTGTTCATACATACTTAGATACATACATTTATGCATACATGCACACATATTGACATACATTCATTTGTTCATACATACTTAGATACATACAATTATGCATACATACACGCATACTGACATACATTCATTTGTTCATACATACTTAGATACATACAATTATGCATACATACACACATATTGACATACATTCATTTGTTCATACATACTTAGATACATACAATTATGCATACATACACACATATTGACATACATTCATTTGTTCATACATACTTAGATACATACATTTATGCATAAATACACACATATTGACATACATTTATGCATGCATACATACTTAGATACATACATTTATGCATAAATACACACATATTGACATACATTTATGCATACATACATATTGACATACATTCATTTGTTCATACTTAGATACATACATTTATGCATACATACACACATATTGACATTCATTTGTTCATACATACTTAGATACATACATTTATGCATACATACACACATATTGACATACATTCATTTGTTCATACTTACTTAGATACATACATGTATGCATACATACACATACATTCATTTGTTCAAACATACTTAGATACATACATTTATGCATACATACACACATATTGACATACATTCATTTGTTCATACACACTTAGATACATACATTTATGCATACATACACACATTGACATACATTCATTTGTTCATACACACTTAGATACATACATTTATGCATACATACACACATTGACATACATTCATTTGTTCATACACACTTAGATACATACATTTATGCATAAATACACACATATTGACATACATTCATTTGTTCATACTTACTTAGATACATACATTTATGCATACATACACACATATTGACATACATTCATTTGTTCATACATACTTAGATACATACATTTATGCATACATACACACATATTGACATACATTTATGCATACATACATATTGACATACATTCATTTGTTCATACTTAGATACATACATTTATGCATACGTACACACATATTGACATACATTCATTTGTTAATACATACTTAGATACATACATTTATGCATACATACACACATATTGACATACATTCATTTGTTCATACACACTTAGATACATACATTTATGCATCCATACACGCATATTGACATACATTCATTTGTTCATACATACTTAGATACATACAATTATGCATACATACACGCATACTGACATACATTCATTTGTTCATACATACTTAGATACATACATTTATGCATACATACACACATATTGACATACATTCATTTGTTCATACATACTTAGATACATACAATTATGCATACATACACACATATTGACATACATTCATTTGTTCATACATACTTAGATACATACATTTATGCATACATACACACATATTGACATACATTCATTTGTTCATACGTACTTAGATACATACATTTATGCATACATACACACATATTGACATACATTCATTTGTTCATACTTACTTAGATACATACATGTATGCATACATACACATACATTCATTTGTTCATACATACTTAGATACATACATTTATGCATACATACACACATATTGACATACATTCATTTGTTCATACTTACTTAGATACATACATGTATGCATACATACACATACATTCATTTGTTCATACATACTTAGATACATACATTTATGCATACGTACACACATATTGACATACATTCATTTGTTAATACATACTTAGATACATACATTTATGCATACATACACACATATTGACATACATTCATTTGTTCATACTTACTTAGATACATACATGTATGCATACATACACATACATTCATTTGTTCATACATACTTAGATACATACATTTATGCATACATACACGCATACTGACATACATTCATTTGTTCATACACACTTAGATACATACATTTATGCATACATACACACATACTGACATACATTCATTTGTTCATACATACTTAGATACATACATTTATGCATACATACACGCATATTGACATACATTCATTTGTTCATACATACTTAGATACATACATGTATGCATACATACACGCATACTGACATACATTCATTTGTTCATACATACTTAGATACATACAATTATGCATACATACACACATATTGACATACATTCATTTGTTCATACATACTTAGATACATACATTTATGCATACATACACACATATTGACATACATTCATTTCAGTCAGGACCACTTTTGTCAAAATGAATTTATTTATTTATTGCATAGATTAATTTGGCGGTATGGTTCTGTTCTGGGACTCCCTGCTCTTCCACGCGCTCGCGTGGAAAGCCTGAGGCAGGAAGAGCACCTTCCTGCCTTTCACGAGCCATCATGAACGGCATAAGCAGGGAGCGCAGCAGCAAAGAAAACCCAGACAGAGCAGAGCAACCAACAAGATACAATGATAGGATTCATAACAGATGACAGGAGGAGCTGGGGTGGAGGTGGGTTGCAAAACTGCCGACAGAGGAAGCAGGAAGGAGGGTCAGGCGAGAGCAGTTTAAATACATTCGCTCTGAAAGCAATTTCCCAATAGGGAGCGTGCACGCAGAGTCAGCTGAGCCATCAGCTGATCTGAGCCGGTGATGACAGCTATGCTGTGATGAGCTTGACTTCGTGGCCTGCCAGAACTAACGCTACGCTCAATTTGTTCATACACACTTAGATACATACATTTATGCATACATACACGCATACTGACATACATTCATTTGTTCATACATACTTAGATACATACATTTATGCATAAATACACACATATTGACATACATTTATGCATACATACTTAGATACATACATTTATGCATAAATACACACATATTGACATACATTTATGCATACATACATATTGACATACATTCATTTGTTCATACTTAGATACATACATTTATGCATACATACACACATATTGACATTCATTTGTTCATACATACTTAGATACATACATTTATGCATACATACACACATATTGACATACATTCATTTGTTCATACTTACTTAGATACATACATGTATGCATACATACACATACATTCATTTGTTCATACATACTTAGATACATACATTTATGCATACATACACACATATTGACATACATTCATTTGTTCATACATACTTAGATACATACATTTATGCATACATACATATTGACATACATTCATTTGTTCATACTTAGATACATACATTTATGCATACATACACACATATTGACATACATTCATTTGTTCATACATACTTAGATACATACAATTATGCATACATACACACATATTGACATACATTCATTTGTTCATACATACTTAGATACATTCATTTATGCATACATACACGCATACTGACATACATTCATTTGTTCATACACACTTAGATACATACATTTATGCATACATACACACATATTGACATACATTCATTTGTTCATACATACTTAGATACATACAATTATGCATACATACACACATATTGACATACATTCATTTGTTCATACTTACTTAGATACATACATGTATGCATACATACACATACATTCATTTGTTCATACATACTTAGATACATACATTTATGCATACATACACGCATACTGACATACATTCATTTGTTCATACACACTTAGATACATACATTTATGCATACATACACACATACTGACATACATTCATTTGTTCATACATACTTAGATACATACATTTATGCATACATACACGCATATTGACATACATTCATTTGTTCATACATACTTAGATACATACAATTATGCATACATACACGCATACTGACATACATTCATTTGTTCATACATACTTAGATACATACAATTATGCATACATACACACATATTGACATACATTCATTTGTTCATACATACTTAGATACATACAATTATGCATACATACACACATATTGACATACATTCATTTGTTCATACATACTTAGATACATACATTTATGCATAAATACACACATATTGACATACATTTATGCATGCATACATACTTAGATACATACATTTATGCATAAATACACACATATTGACATACATTTATGCATACATACATATTGACATACATTCATTTGTTCATACTTAGATACATACATTTATGCATACATACACACATATTGACATTCATTTGTTCATACATACTTAGATACATACATTTATGCATACATACACACATATTGACATACATTCATTTGTTCATACTTACTTAGATACATACATGTATGCATACATACACATACATTCATTTGTTCAAACATACTTAGATACATACATTTATGCATACATACACACATATTGACATACATTCATTTGTTCATACACACTTAGATACATACATTTATGCATACATACACACATTGACATACATTCATTTGTTCATACACACTTAGATACATACATTTATGCATACATACACACATTGACATACATTCATTTGTTCATACACACTTAGATACATACATTTATGCATAAATACACACATATTGACATACATTCATTTGTTCATACTTACTTAGATACATACATTTATGCATACATACACACATATTGACATACATTCATTTGTTCATACATACTTAGATACATACATTTATGCATAAATACACACATATTGACATACATTTATGCATGCATACATACTTAGATACATACATTTATGCATAAATACACACATATTGACATACATTTATGCATACATACATATTGACATACATTCATTTGTTCATACTTAGATACATACATTTATGCATACATACACACATATTGACATTCATTTGTTCATACATACTTAGATACATACATTTATGCATACATACACACATATTGACATACATTCATTTGTTCATACTTACTTAGATACATACATGTATGCATACATACACATACATTCATTTGTTCAAACATACTTAGATACATACATTTATGCATACATACACACATATTGACATACATTCATTTGTTCATACACACTTAGATACATACATTTATGCATACATACACACATTGACATACATTCATTTGTTCATACACACTTAGATACATACATTTATGCATACATACACACATTGACATACATTCATTTGTTCATACACACTTAGATACATACATTTATGCATAAATACACACATATTGACATACATTCATTTGTTCATACTTACTTAGATACATACATTTATGCATACATACACACATATTGACATACATTCATTTGTTCATACATACTTAGATACATACATTTATGCATACGTACACACATATTGACATACATTCATTTGTTAATACATACTTAGATACATACATTTATGCATACATACACACATATTGACATACATTCATTTGTTCATACTTACTTAGATACATACATGTATGCATACATACACATACATTCATTTGTTCATACATACTTAGATACATACATTTATGCATACATACACGCATACTGACATACATTCATTTGTTCATACACACTTAGATACATACATTTATGCATACATACACACATACTGACATACATTCATTTGTTCATACATACTTAGATACATACATTTATGCATACATACACGCATATTGACATACATTCATTTGTTCATACATACTTAGATACATACATGTATGCATACATACACGCATACTGACATACATTCATTTGTTCATACATACTTAGATACATACAATTATGCATACATACACACATATTGACATACATTCATTTGTTCATACATACTTAGATACATACATTTATGCATACATACACACATATTGACATACATTCATTTCAGTCAGGACCACTTTTGTCAAAATGAATTTATTTATTTATTGCATAGATTAATTTGGCGGTATGGTTCTGTTCTGGGACTCCCTGCTCTTCCACGCGCTCGCGTGGAAAGCCTGAGGCAGGAAGAGCACCTTCCTGCCTTTCACGAGCCATCATGAACGGCATAAGCAGGGAGCGCAGCAGCAAAGAAAACCCAGACAGAGCAGAGCAACCAACAAGATACAATGATAGGATTCATAACAGATGACAGGAGGAGCTGGGGTGGAGGTGGGTTGCAAAACTGCCGACAGAGGAAGCAGGAAGGAGGGTCAGGCGAGAGCAGTTTAAATAGCGCGCTCTGAAAGCAATTTCCCAATAGGGAGCGTGCACGCAGAGTCAGCTGAGCCATCAGCTGATCTGAGCCGGTGATGACAGCTATGCTGTGATGAGCTTGACTTCGTGGCCTGCCAGAACTAACGCTACGCTCAATTTGTTCATACACACTTAGATACATACATTTATGCATACATACACGCATACTGACATACATTCATTTGTTCATACATACTTAGATACATACATTTATGCATAAATACACACATATTGACATACATTTATGCATACATACTTAGATACATACATTTATGCATAAATACACACATATTGACATACATTTATGCATACATACATATTGACATACATTCATTTGTTCATACTTAGATACATACATTTATGCATACATACACACATATTGACATTCATTTGTTCATACATACTTAGATACATACATTTATGCATACATACACACATATTGACATACATTCATTTGTTCATACTTACTTAGATACATACATGTATGCATACATACACATACATTCATTTGTTCATACATACTTAGATACATACATTTATGCATACATACACACATATTGACATACATTCATTTGTTCATACATACTTAGATACATACATTTATGCATACATACATATTGACATACATTCATTTGTTCATACTTAGATACATACATTTATGCATACATACACACATATTGACATACATTCATTTGTTCATACATACTTAGATACATACAATTATGCATACATACACACATATTGACATACATTCATTTGTTCATACATACTTAGATACATTCATTTATGCATACATACACGCATACTGACATACATTCATTTGTTCATACACACTTAGATACATACATTTATGCATACATACACACATATTGACATACATTCATTTGTTCATACATACTTAGATACATACAATTATGCATACATACACACATATTGACATACATTCATTTGTTCATACTTACTTAGATACATACATGTATGCATACATACACATACATTCATTTGTTCATACATACTTAGATACATACATTTATGCATACATACACGCATACTGACATACATTCATTTGTTCATACACACTTAGATACATACATTTATGCATACATACACACATACTGACATACATTCATTTGTTCATACATACTTAAATACATACATTTATGCATACATACACGCATATTGACATACATTCATTTGTTCATACATACTTAGATACATACAATTATGCATACATACACGCATACTGACATACATTCATTTGTTCATACATACTTAGATACATACAATTATGCATACATACACACATATTGACATACATTCATTTGTTCATACATACTTAGATACATACAATTATGCATACATACACACATATTGACATACATTCATTTGTTCATACATACTTAGATACATACATTTATGCATAAATACACACATATTGACATACATTTATGCATGCATACATACTTAGATACATACATTTATGCATAAATACACACATATTGACATACATTTATGCATACATACATATTGACATACATTCATTTGTTCATACTTAGATACATACATTTATGCATACATACACACATATTGACATTCATTTGTTCATACATACTTAGATACATACATTTATGCATACATACACACATATTGACATACATTCATTTGTTCATACTTACTTAGATACATACATGTATGCATACATACACATACATTCATTTGTTCAAACATACTTAGATACATACATTTATGCATACATACACACATATTGACATACATTCATTTGTTCATACACACTTAGATACATACATTTATGCATACATACACACATTGACATACATTCATTTGTTCATACACACTTAGATACATACATTTATGCATACATACACACATTGACATACATTCATTTGTTCATACACACTTAGATACATACATTTATGCATAAATACACACATATTGACATACATTCATTTGTTCATACTTACTTAGATACATACATTTATGCATACATACACACATATTGACATACATTCATTTGTTCATACATACTTAGATACATACATTTATGCATACATACACACATATTGACATACATTTATGCATACATACATATTGACATACATTCATTTGTTCATACTTAGATACATACATTTATGCATACGTACACACATATTGACATACATTCATTTGTTAATACATACTTAGATACATACATTTATGCATACATACACACATATTGACATACATTCATTTGTTCATACACACTTAGATACATACATTTATGCATCCATACACGCATATTGACATACATTCATTTGTTCATACATACTTAGATACATACAATTATGCATACATACACGCATACTGACATACATTCATTTGTTCATACATACTTAGATACATACATTTATGCATACATACACACATATTGACATACATTCATTTGTTCATACATACTTAGATACATACAATTATGCATACATACACACATATTGACATACATTCATTTGTTCATACATACTTAGATACATACATTTATGCATACATACACACATATTGACATACATTCATTTGTTCATACATACTTGGATACATACATTTATGCATACATACACACATATTGACATACATTCATTTGTTCATACTTACTTAGATACATACATGTATGCATACATACACATACATTCATTTGTTCATACATACTTAGATACATACATTTATGCATACATACACACATATTGACATACATTCATTTGTTCATACTTACTTAGATACATACATGTATGCATACATACACATACATTCATTTGTTCATACATACTTAGATACATACATTTATGCATACGTACACATATTGACATACATTCATTTGTTAATACATACTTAGATACATACATTTATGCATACATACACACATATTGACATACATTCATTTGTTCATACTTACTTAGATACATACATGTATGCATACATACACATACATTCATTTGTTCATACATACTTAGATACATACATTTATGCATACATACACGCATACTGACATACATTCATTTGTTCATACACACTTAGATACATACATTTATGCATACATATACACATACTGACATACATTCATTTGTTCATACATACTTAGATACATACATTTATGCATACATACACGCATATTGACATACATTCATTTGTTCATACATACTTAGATACATACATGTATGCATACATACACGCATACTGACATACATTCATTTGTTCATACATACTTAGATACATACAATTATGCATACATACACACATATTGACATACATTCATTTGTTCATACATACTTAGATACATACATTTATGCATACATACACACATATTGACATACATTCATTTCAGTCAGGACCACTTTTGTCAAAATGAATTTATTTATTTATTGCATAGATTAATTTGGCGGTATGGTTCTGTTCTGGGACTCCCTGCTCTTCCACGCGCTCGCGTGGAAAGCCTGAGGCAGGAAGAGCACCTTCCTGCCTTTCACGAGCCATCATGAACGGCATAAGCAGGGAGCGCAGCAGCAAAGAAAACCCAGACAGAGCAGAGCAACCAACAAGATACAATGATAGGATTCATAACAGATGACAGGAGGAGCTGGGGTGGAGGTGGGTTGCAAAAGTGCCGACAGAGGAAGCAGGAAGGAGGGTCAGGCGAGAGCAGTTTAAATAGCGCGCTCTGAAAGCAATTTCCCAATAGGGAGCGTGCACGCAGAGTCAGCTGAGCCATCAGCTGATCTGAGCCGGTGATGACAGCTATGCTGTGATGAGCTTGACTTCGTGGCCTGCCAGAACTAACGCTACGCTCAATTTGTTCATACACACTTAGATACATACATTTATGCATACATACACGCATACTGACATACATTCATTTGTTCATACATACTTAGATACATACATTTATGCATAAATACACACATATTGACATACATTTATGCATACATACTTAGATACATAAATTTATGCATAAATACACACATATTGACATACATTTATGCATACATACATATTGACATACATTCATTTGTTCATACTTAGATACATACATTTATGCATACATACACACATATTGACATTCATTTGTTCATACATACTTAGATACATACATTTATGCATACATACACACATATTGACATACATTCATTTGTTCATACTTACTTAGATACATACATGTATGCATACATACACATACATTCATTTGTTCATACATACTTAGATACATACATTTATGCATACATACACACATATTGACATACATTCATTTGTTCATACATACTTAGATACATACATTTATGCATACATACATATTGACATACATTCATTTGTTCATACTTAGATACATACATTTATGCATACATACACACATATTGACATACATTCATTTGTTCATACATACTTAGATACATACAATTATGCATACATACACACATATTGACATACATTCATTTGTTCATACATACTTAGATACATTCATTTATGCATACATACACGCATACTGACATACATTCATTTGTTCATACATACTTAGATACATACATTTATGCATACATACACACATATTGACATACATTCATTTGTTCATACATACTTAGATACATACAATTATGCATACATACACACATATTGACATACATTCATTTGTTCATACATACTTAGATACATACATTTATGCATACATACACGCATATTGACATACATTCATTTGTTCATACATACTTAGATACATTCATTTATGCATACATACACGCATACTGACATACATTCATTTGTTCATACACACTTAGATACATACATTTATGCATACATACACACATACTGACATACATTCATTTGTTCATACATACTTAGATACATACATTTATGCATACATACACACATATTGACATACATTCATTTGTTCATACATACTTAGATACATACAATTATGCATACATACACGCATACTGACATACATTCATTTGTTCATACATACTTAGATACATACATTTATGCATACATACACACATATTGACATACATTCATTTGTTCATACATACTTAGATACATACAATTATGCATACATACACACATATTGACATACATTCATTTGTTCATACATAATTAGATACATACATTTATGCATACATACACGCATACTGACATACATTTATGCATACATACATATTGACATACATTCATTTGTTCATACTTAGATACATACATACATTCATTTGTTCAAACATACTTAGATACATACATTTATGCATACATACACACATATTGACATACATTCATTTGTTCATACTTAGATACATACATGTATGCATACATACACATACATTCATTTGTTCATACATACTTAGATACATACATTTATGCATACATACACATATTGACATACATTCATTTGTTCATACACACTTAGATACATACATTTATGCATACATACACACATTGACATACATTCATTTGTTCATACGTACTTAGATACATACATTTATGCATACATACACACATATTGACATACATTCATTTGTTCATACTTACTTAGATACATACATTTATGCATACATACACACATACTGACATACATTCATTTGTTCATACTTACTTAGATACATACATGTATGCATACATACACATACATTCATTTGTTCATACATACTTAGATACATACATTTATGCATACAAACACACATATTGACATACATTCATTTGTTCATACACACTTAGATACATACATTTATGCATACATACACACATATTGACATACATTCATTTGTTCATACATACTTAGATACATACATTTATGCATACATACACACATATTGACATACATTCATTTGTTCATACTTACTTAGATACATACATTTATGCATACATACACACATACTGACATACATTCATTTGTTCATACTTACTTAGATACATACATGTATGCATACATACACATACATTCATTTGTTCATACATACTTAGATACATACATTTATGCATACAAACACACATTGACATACATTCATTTGTTCATACACACTTAGATACATACATTTATGCATACATACACACATATTGACATACATTCATTTGTTCATACATACTTAGATACATACATTTATGCATACATACACACATATTGACATACATCCATTCATGTCAATATGTGTGTATGTATGCATAAATGTATGTATCTAAGTGTGTATGAACAAATGAATGTGTGTCAATATGTGTGTATGTATGCATAAATGTATGTATCAGTGTGTATGAGTGTGTATGTGTATGTCAATATGTGTGTATGTATGCATAAATGTATGTATCTAAGTGTGTATGAACAAATGAATGTATGTCAATATGTGTGTATGTATGCATAAATGTATGTATCTAAGTGTGTATGAACAAATGAATGTATGTGTGTATGTATGCATAAATGTATGTATCTAAGTATGTATGAACAAATGAATGTATGTCAATATGTGTGTATGTATGTATACATGTATGTATCTAAGTAAGTATGAACAAATGAATGTATGTCAATATGTGTGTATGTATGCATAAATGTATGTATCTAAGTAAGTATGAACAAATGAATGTATGTCAATATGTGTGCATGTATGCATAAATGTATGTATCTAAGTATGTATGAACAAATGAATGTATGTCAATATGTGTGCATGTATGCATTCTGTAAATGTATGTATCTAAGTATGTATGAACAAATGAATGTATGTCAATATGTGTGTATGTATGCATAAATGTATGTATCTAAGTAAGTATGAACAAATGAATATGTCAATATGTGTGTATGTATGCATAAATGTATGTATCTAAGTAAGTATGAACAAATGAATGTATGTCAATATGTGTGTATGTATGCATAAATGTATGTATCTAAGTATGTATGAACAAATGAATGTATGTCAATATGTGTGTATGTATGCATAAATGTATGTATCTAAGTGTGTATGAACAAATGAATGTATGTCAATATGTGTGTATGTATGCATAAATGTATGTATCTAAGTGTGTATGAACAAATGAATGTATGTGTGTATGTATGCATAAATGTATGTATCTAAGTATGTATGAACAAATGAATGTATGTCAATATGTGTGTATGTATGCATAAATGTATGTATCTAAGTAAGTATGAACAAATGAATATGTCAATATGTGTGTATGTATGCATAAATGTATGTATCTAAGTAAGTATGAACAAATGAATGTATGTCAATATGTGTGTATGTATGCATAAATGTATGTATCTAAGTATGTATGAACAAATGAATGTATGTCAATATGTGTGTATGTATGCATAAATGTATGTATCTAAGTGTGTATGAACAAATGAATGTATGTCAATATGTGTGTATGTATGCATAAATGTATGTATCTAAGTGTGTATGAACAAATGAATGTATGTGTGTATGTATGCATAAATGTATGTATCTAAGTGTGTATGAACAAATGAATGTATGTCAATATGTGTGTATGTATGCATAAATGTATGTATCTAAGTAAGTATGAACAAATGAATGTATGTCAATATGTGTGTATGTATGCATAAATGTATGTATCTAAGTAAGTATGAACAAATGAATGTATGTCAATATGTGTGTATGTATGCATAAATGTATGTATCTAAGTATGTATGAACAAATGAATGTATGTCAATATGTGTGTATGTATGCATAAATGTATGTATCTAAGTATGTATGAACAAATGAATGTATGTCAATATGTGTGTATGTATGCATAAATGTATGTATCTAAGTATGTATGAACAAATGAATGTATGTCAATATGTGTGTATGTATGCATAAATGTATGTATCTAAGTATGTATGAACAAATGAATGTATGTGTATGTATGCATAAATGTATGTATCTAAGTATGTATGAACAAATGAATGTATGTCAATATGTGTGTATGTATGCATAAATGTATGTATCTAAGTATGTATGAACAAATGAATGTATGTCAATATGTGTGTATGTATGCATAAATGTATGTATCTAATTAAGTATGAACAAATGAATGTATGTCAATGTGTGTATGTATGTATGCATAAATGTATGTATCTAAGTGTGTATGAACAAATGAATGTATGTCAATATGTGTGTATGTATGCATAAATGTATGTATCTAAGTGTGTATGAACAAATGAATGTATGTCAATATGTGTGTATGTATGCATAAATGTATGTATCTAAGTATGTATGAACAAATGAATGTATGTCAATATGTGTGTATGTATGCATAAATGTATGTATCTAAGTGTGTATGAACAAATGAATGTATGTCAATATGTGTGTATGTATGCATAAATGTATGTATCTAAGTAAGTATGAACAAATGAATGTATGTCAATATGTGTGTATGTATGCATAAATGTATGTATCTAAGTATGTATGAACAAATTAATGTATGTCAATATGTGTGTATGTATGCATAAATGTATGTATCTAAGTGTGTATGAACAAATGAATGTATGTGTGTATGTATGCATAAATGTATGTATCTAAGTATGTATGAACAAATGAATGTATGTCAATATGTGTGTATGTATGCATAAATGTATGTATCTAAGTAAGTATGAACAAATGAATATGTCAATATGTGTGTATGTATGCATAAATGTATGTATCTAAGTAAGTATGAACAAATGAATGTATGTCAATATGTGTGTATGTATGCATAAATGTATGTATCTAAGTATGTATGAACAAATGAATGTATGTCAATATGTGTGTATGTATGCATAAATGTATGTATCTAAGTATGTATGAACAAATGAATGTATGTCAATATGTGTGTATGTATGCATAAATGTATGTATCTAAGTGTGTATGAACAAATGAATGTATGTCAATATGTGTATGTATGCATAAATGTATGTATCTAAGTATGTATGAACAAATGAATGTATGTCAATATGTGTGTATGTATGCATAAATGTATGTATCTAAGTAAGTATGAACAAATGAATGTATGTCAATATGTGTGTATGTATGCATAAATGTATGTATCTAAGTGTGTATGAACAAATGAATGTATGTCAATATGTGTGTATGTATGCATAAATGTATGTATCTAAGTAAGTATGAACAAATGAATGTATGTCAATATGTGTGTATGTATGCATAAATGTATGTATCTAAGTATGTATGAACAAATTAATGTATGTCAATATGTGTGTATGTATGCATAAATGTATGTATCTAAGTGTGTATGAACAAATGAATGTATGTGTGTATGTATGCATAAATGTATGTATCTAAGTATGTATGAACAAATGAATGTATGTCAATATGTGTGTATGTATGCATAAATGTATGTATCTAAGTAAGTATGAACAAATGAATATGTCAATATGTGTGTATGTATGCATAAATGTATGTATCTAAGTAAGTATGAACAAATGAATGTATGTCAATATGTGTGTATGTATGCATAAATGTATGTATCTAAGTATGTATGAACAAATGAATGTATGTCAATATGTGTGTATGTATGCATAAATGTATGTATCTAAGTATGTATGAACAAATGAATGTATGTCAATATGTGTGTATGTATGCATAAATGTATGTATCTAAGTGTGTATGAACAAATGAATGTATGTGTGTATGTATGCATAAATGTATGTATCTAAGTATGTATGAACAAATGAATGTATGTCAATATGTGTGTATGTATGCATAAATGTATGTATCTAAGTAAGTATGAACAAATGAATGTATGTCAATATGTGTGTATGTATGCATAAATGTATGTATCTAAGTAAGTATGAACAAATGAATGTATGTCAATATGTGTGCATGTATGCATAAATGTATGTATCTAAGTATGTATGAACAAATGAATGTATGTCAATATGTGTGCATGTATGCATAAATGTATGTATCTAAGTATGTATGAACAAATGAATGTATGTCAATATGTGTGTATGTATGCATAAATGTATGTATCTAAGTGTGTATGAACAAATGAATGTATGTGTGTATGTATGCATAAATGTATGTATCTAAGTGTGTATGAACAAATGAATGTATGTCAATATGTGTGTATGTATGCATAAATGTATGTATCTAAGTAAGTATGAACAAATGAATGTATGTCAATATGTGTGTATGTATGCATAAATGTATGTATCTAAGTAAGTATGAACAAATGAATGTATGTCAATATGTGTGTATGTATGCATAAATGTATGTATCTAAGTGTGTATGAACAAATGAATGTATGTCAATATGTGTGTATGTATGCATAAATGTATGTATCTAAGTATGTATGAACAAATGAATGTATGTCAATATGTGTGTGTATGTATGCATAAATGTATGTATCTAAGTAAGTATGAACAAATGAATGTATGTCAATATGTGTGTATGTATGCATAAATGTATGTATCTAAGTATGTATGAACAAATGAATGTATGTCAATATGTGTGTATGTATGCATAAATGTATGTATCTAAGTAGGCTACCACATTTAATCACATCTGCGAATGTTTTGTGTACTTACATTTCTTAACACTTCTCTACATATCCTACAGTACGCAAACGTATTTATTGGCGTGGATTAGAAGAAATGTTCACTTAAAATCGCCGTGGTTCGAGGAAGAGGTGATGTTCCCTCTACCTGTTTCTGCCTGGCGAATATGATGCGTTCAAGGGAACACGGCAGTGTCGGACGTTAGGCGATTGTTTGATTCATGGTTTGCAGTAAATAAATGCACAGACCAGCGCCATATGATGATGAATACGCTGTCACTCACCAATACTGGACTGCTGGACTTGTTGAACCCGGACCTGGACCCGGACGGACCGCGGCCACCAGACGGTCTGAGCTCCGGTCAGTCCGGTGGGCGGAGCCTCGGCAGGTGTTCTCACGGATGAACGTGACCGGAGGAGGCAGAGACGTCCCGGTACGACCCGCCGTGGCTCCACGGCTACAGCAGCTCCTCCACTCAGTTCTTTGGGTGGGTGACTCCCGTGCGGCGAGTGGGGGTGTCACCAGCGTGGAGTCTCCTCACGTGGAACCCCCACTTCCTCTCGAGTCCCCGGAAGTTCTCTCTTTCACTTCCGCCTTCCAACCAGGTGGGGTTAAGTGAGCTACTCCCCCATCTATGTTTCTGTGTTCGACCTCACTTCACCTGCTCCACATCTCCCCAACCTTCCCAGTTCATCATAAACACTCACATACATTCAGTTACAGTTAAAGGGATAGTTCACCCAAAATTCAAATTTCACTCATCATCTCCATTGACAACCATTATATGGACAAACCCTGCTGCGTTTTGGGTAATTTTGGGTGAACTATCCCTTTAATCTAAAATAAGGACAGAACATGTGCGAGGTTTGAAAATGAAAAATTTGTGTGGAAAAAAAATAAACAACATGGATAAATCCATTAGTCAGCATCAGATTTTATCAGAAGTGAAGTTTATTTACATATTTCACAATGCATCATATTTACGTCGAATCCTCGGAGCAGATGAAAGAGAGACGTTAAGGAGGGAGAACAGAGGGATGAGATGCTTCGTCAATCACAGAATCTGTTGCATAGTTGGACATGATTTAACAGAAACTCTTCTCTTCATATTGTGCTATACGTATATTTCCAACGTTAAACAGCCGGAGGCAGAAAGAGACTCCGGCCCCGTCCGACTCCGAAGCTTCCTGTTCCAGAAACCAGACTGGGAAGGTCAGGAGAGTCTCTACAGATGTCTCCACAGCTGGACGCGCCAGGACAGGAATAATCTCAAACGACCATAAAGAATATTTAAATGTGAGCAGCATCGACCCAAACACGGTCAGAACAGGCTTCACAACCACATCTGGTGCCAGGTGTTGGTTCATCTGGAAGTAACTGTCAAACAGATCAACAAATGTGCTTCAGTCGTTGTCTTCAACTTAATGCACGGAAAAAACTCAAAACCTTTCCAAGAATATTCGTCTTATTTCTATTCAAACTAATCTCTTTCTACTTAAAACAAGACTCGTCACCTAAAAATGAACTTGTTTTTACATCATTTTCACTTGTTTCGAACAAATTTTCACTTGAAATAAGTAGAAAAATCTGCCAGTGAAAAGAAGTTTTTTGTGCTTGTAATAAGGAAGAAAACTTTGACTAGAAATGACATTTTGACAAGAAATAAGACAAATATTCTTGGTCAGATATTTGAGTTTTTGCAGTGTGACCTGATTATTTGTGCTGTAAATTAGGTCGAATCATTTTAACATGAAAAATAACGACATCATCACAGCTTTAAATGACGTTCCGGTGATTCCTTGACCTTCCAGTCTGCCGTATGGAAGCCCAACTCTGCCTATTGGGAAAATTAGTTCTTTCCTGCAAATAATATGATGTGGTAACTCTACAACTTATTATCACTTACAAACATTATTATTTAGCATTGTTAATGGTGAGAAACTCAAATTTAAAATAAAAAAATAAAGATGTTTCTCATGTTGTAAAGTTTAATTTCTAGTGAAACCAAGTCATAACCATGAGAACAAATACTTATATTTTTGGAATAAAAGTTGTTTTTCGTTGGCAGAGTTGTTCTTCCATATTTTGCACTCAAAGAGATGAAAACTTTAATGTAATTGACGTGAACCGCAAACGTTTTTTCTTTCTTTACTTTTTTTTTAAAACTTCATTCAGCCATGCAAGCCTCAAAGCGTCCTCTTTTTGTTTTGTTTTAACATGTACACGTCAACGAGTCGTCTCGCGGTCTAGAAGCTGTGCAACCAAACAAATGTCCTCGGTTTACATCAGGGAGAAACAGACAGGAAGTGACCCGTCGAACCTGTTTCTCTGATTTATCTCGTATTTACAATATTATGAATATAAATGTTGTAGAGAAAACCAAAACTTTATGATCTAAGTATGAATTTGTGAAAATCAACTGGGAGATGACGTTGTGTTCAAAGGTTAGAGATAAAATCAGATTTCTAGAAGAGGCCAAAAAAGTTTCAGTGTTGTTGGTGCTTGTTGTGTATCAGTGGGACGGCGGCGGCGGTAACACTATGCTACAGAAAGAGCCCAGTTAAAGGGATAGTTCAACATTTTGGCAAATTGGCCCATTGCCATAACCCCTATAGTCATAGCAGTAGGTTTGTTACCTTTAATTATCAGTGCAAGCTATTTTTAGAACGGCGGAGCAGAGCCGTGAGCTGCTCAGAGCTACGCTACGGAGGCTCATGGGATTTCTTGGTGTCCCTCATCAAACTCATCAAATACACAATCCAACAACTCCACAACGCTCTGGTGGACAAGTTGTGACCTGCACATTCACCACGCTATGAGATAATAACACAACGTTACCACACAGAGTTGTTTTAGAGGGAAATACAGAGACCGATGATGAACAACTGTCCCTGAAGGCAACGTGCATCAGAGGTTTTGCATGAATTTCCCTCTAAAACAACTCTGTGTGGTAACGTTGTGTTATTATCTCATAGCGTGGTGAATGTGCAGGTCACAACTTGTCCACCAGAGCGTTGTGGAGTTGTTGGATTGTGTATTTGATGAGTTTGATGAGGGAAACCAAGAAATCCCATAATGAGCCTCCGTAGCGTAGCTCTGAGCAGCTCACGGCTCTGCTCCACCGTTCTAAAAATAGCTTGCAGCGACAATTAAAGGTAACGAACCTACTGCTATGACTATAGGGTTATGGTGATGGGCCAATTTGACAAAATGTTGAACTATCCCTTTAACTCTTAAAACTACCACATAATAATCATCATCAATCACCATCATCATCATGAAGGTAATTATTGCAGCACAAAACGTGAGAAAATGAAAAGCAGTCGCTCTGTTCTTCAGTAAAACAACAACAACCGGAGCGTCACATCGTGAACAACCGAGAGCTAAAACATGTCAACGCAACAGCAACAAAGTGACGGGGCTTTTACTTTGAAAAGATTCTGGCGACACATTTAGAGCGGTCCGTTGTTTTGCACCTTCTTGTAACAGGAAATGGTCAAATTAATAAATAGTTGGAAATATACTTAGGAAAATATAATGAAACGGCATCTGTGAAGCTAGCGCTATTAGCAAGTTAGCTTAGCACAGGCTGTAGGTAACTAGCTGTAGGTGACTAGTTATAGCTAACTAGCTGTGGGCAACTAGCTGTAAGTGACTAGTTATAGCTAACTAGCTGTAGGCAGACTACTGTAGGTGGTTAGCATCAAGTGGCTAGTTATAGGTAGCTAGCTGTGGGTGGTTAGCTGTAGCTGCCCTGCTTCGCTGGTCACTGAATTGAAAACAATGATAGAAAACAAACAGTTCTCGCTCTCGTTAGCTCGTTATCTGACAGGAGCAAAGTTGACAGTTAATTATATTTGTACCGGGGCGGTGCGTGGCGCAGTGGTCACTGAATTGATATATGCAACAAACGGGCGGAAATTTTCAGTCTCTCTGCCTCCCCCTTTCCTGTCTATCTCTACTGGTCTATCAAATAAAGGCATAAAACGCCAAAAAAATATACTTTAAAAAAAAAAAAAAAAAAAATTATATTTGTACCATTGTCTGTCTGACAGTTGTTTGACTCCGCCCCCTTAGAAGTCGTCACTGTCATGATGCACATTCAGGGGTCGAACTTTAGATTTACTGCCTCAAAGTAGCTGCTGCTAGATTTGAAAAGGGATAGTTCAACATTTTGTCAAGTTGTCCCATCACCGTAATCCCTATAGTCATAGCAGTAGGTTCGTTACCTTTAATTGTCGGTGCAAGCTGTTTTTAGAAGAGGGAAATTCATGTAAAACCTCTGATGCACGTTGCCTTCAGGGACCGTTTTTCATCATCAGTCTCTGAATTTCCCTCTAAAACAACTCTGTGTGGTAACGTTGTGTTATTATCTCATAGCGTGGTGAATGTGCAGGTCACAACTTGTCCACCAGAGTGTTGTAAAGTTGAGCTTCCGTAGCGTAGCTCTGAGCAGCTCACGGCTCTGCTCCGCCGTTCTAAAAACAGCTTGCACCGACAATTAAAGGTAACGAACCTACTGCTATGACTATAGGGGTTATGGTGATGGGACAGTTTGACTAAATGTTGAACTATCCCTTTACGGTTTTTAAAACACCAAACACTCCTATACTGGAATAACAGCTGTTTTTTCCTGATCGTCCGTGAACGCATCACCTGCCTCGTGCGCCGTAGCGTAGCCGGTCTCCGCGGGTCGTCGTCGCATCGTTACGTAACTGAACTTCACTGAAATGAAAAATGCATCATGAACTCATCACTTTAGTAAAAAGCTCCGGCTGCAGCAGCAGCGTCGTCGTCGTCCAGATGATGATGTCATCACCGGTAATCGATTAGAAATTAATAGATCCAACGTTTCAATATGGGATGCAACAGTTACAGCTGTGGTTGTCATGGCGATGGGAGTGGAGAGAGGAGTTGAGGGTGGCGTGATGGTGAGCGAATCCCAAATCCAACCTAAATGTGTCCTCGACGCCGTCACTGTACAGATCCACGGAACGTCAGTCCAGAGAGTGTGTGTGTGCGTTTGTGCATGTGTGTGCATGTGTGTGTGTGTGCATGTGTGTTACTGCGCCTCTTTCCGTCTCTTTTAGAACAGATTGTGTTTCCCAAGTTTTTCATCCAAAAGCAGCGACATGAACAATTGTCAGTTTTTCCTTTCCTTCCTTCCTTCCTTGCTCCCTTGCTCCCTTGCTTCCTTCCTTCCTTCCTTCCTTCCTTCCTTCCTTCCTTTCCTCCGTGTCCACTTCGACCTCCGCTCCGTCGCCGTCCTCCGTCACTTCTTGTCGCTGTTCTGAAATATCTGTTCGTACGGCGGCGGCGGGTGGTTGCAGTAGGACGGCGGCGGCGGGTACGAGCTCATCATCATGTGGGCGGCGGCGCCGGGCTGCACCGCCGCGTACGCCGGGTGCGTCATGGCGACGCCCGGGTCACCGCCGCCCGTCATCCCGTTCACCCCGAAGCCCTGCATGCTCCCCGGTTGCTGGGAAACTGGAGAGAGAGAGAGAGAGAGAGAACAAAAAAGTTCAAGTTCCCATGGCAACGCAGGTGGTTGCCAGGGGTGGAGATGGACGGATACTTCCTCCCTGCCCTCCGTCCTTCCCTTTTTGCTTCCTTCCTTCCTTCCTCTCTCCTATCCTTCCTGCCTTCTTTCCTTCCTTCTCTATTCCTTTGTTTTCTCCTTCTTTCATCTTTCTCTTCCTTCCTTCCTCCTTTCCTGTTTGCCATCCATCCTTCCTTTTTGCTTCCTTCCTTCCTTCCTTCTCTCCTTCTTTCATTTTTCTCTTCCATCCTTCCTTCCTCCTTTCCTATCTGTCCTCTATCCTTCCTTTTTGCTTCCTTCCTTCCTTTTCTCCTTCTTTCATTTTTCTCTTCCATCCTTCCTTCCTCCTTTCCTGTCTGTCCTCTATCCTTCCTTTTTGCTTCCTTCCTTCCCTCCTTCCTTCCTCTCTCCTATCCTGCCTGCCTCCTTTCCTGTTTCTCCATCCTTCCTTCCTTTCCTTCCTTTTCTCCTTCTTTCCTGTTTGCATCCATCCTTCCTTTTCTGTCCTCTATCCTTCTTCTTTGCTTCCTTCCTTTTCTCCTTCTTTCATTTTTCTCTTGCATCCTTCCTCCCTTCCTTCCTGTCTGTCCTCTATCCTTCCTTTCTCTTTTCCTTCCTTCTTCCTCTCCTATCCTTTTCTCCTTCTTTTCATCTGTCCTCTATCCTTCCTTTTTGCTTCCTTCCTTCCTTTTCTCCTTCTTTCATTTTTCTCTTCCATCCTTCCTTCCTCCTTTCCTGTCTGTCCTCTATCCTTCCTTTTTGCTTCCTTCCTTCTTTCCTTCCTCTCTCCTATCCTGCCTGCCTTCTATCCTTCCTTCCTCCTTTCCTGTTTGCATCCATCCTTCCTTTTTGCTTCCTTCCTTCCTTCCTGTCTGTCCTCTATCCTTCCTTCTTTCCTTCCTTCCTTCCCTCCTTCCTTCCTCTCTCCTATCCTGCCTGCCTTCTATCCCTTCTTCCTCCTTTCCTGTCTGTCCTCTATCCTTCCCTTTTGCTTCCTTCCTGTATTCCTTTGTTTTCTCCTTATTTCATTT
>CM064890.1:790000-840000 GCA_030347415.2 Decapterus maruadsi
TTTGTCGTTCACCTGCAGAGTTTAAACTCTTCATCTCAGTTCTTATTCGATTATCTCAATTTAAAAAAAAAAGGTTCTGGTTCTGAGAAACAAATAAATAAACACTCAGCATCACTCCTCTTCCTCTTCCTCTCTAACTCTGTCTGGTTCTGGGACCATCCATCATCATCCATCCATCCATCCATCCATCCATCATCCATCCGGTCCATCCATCCATCATCTCATCCCATCCATCCAGTCCATCCATCCATCCATCCATCCATCCGGTCATCCGGTCCATCCATCCATCCATCCATCCATCCATCCATCCATCATCCATCTTCTCGGTTCACCTGCAGTTTAAACTCCAGATTATCCATTTTCGGTTCTGGTTCTGAGAAACAAATAAACAAATAAATAAACACTCAGCATCACTCCTCTTCCTCTTCCTCTCTAACTCTGTCTGGTTCTGGGACCGGCTGCTTGTCCGGTCCGGTCCGGTCCGGTCCGGTCCGGTCCGGTCCGGTCCGGTCCGGTCCGGTCCAGTCCATTCCGGTCCAGTCCGGTCCGGCTCTGTTCATTGTCTCTGTGTCTAATGAGAGTGAGATGAGTGGTGGCGAGGAGAGGAGGAGAGGAGGAGAGGAGGAGAGGAGGAGAGCAGCAGGACGCCGTCGCTCCGTTACACAACGTCAAAGTTTCACTGTTGAAGCAGCTCAGACGGTTCCTGCTGCAGGACGGACAGAGCCGTTCACACGCTGCTACTGCTGCAAACGCTGCTACTGCTGCACAGGCAGCTCTGTGTGTGTGTGTCTGTGTGTGTGTGTGTGTGTGTGTGTGTGTGTGTGTGTGTGTGTGTGCTGCCTTTGAAGCTGCAGGACGCCGTGTGTGCGCTGCTGAGCTGCAGACGGAGTCGGTCGGGTGTGAAAAGTCAAAACGCTGCTGCAGCTCTCGTCACTTCTCTGATTCTAATCATCAGGAATATATATATATATATTTATATTTTTAATCAATATCATTGATCTCATGACTTCTGGTCGGTTTTAAAGGGATATTCCGTATTCAGGCGTAAGTTTGACAAACTCTTCAGTTTTCAGGAAGCGTCTCCACTTCTAAATGGTGTGAAATTGATTTGGGATTTTTACACAACAGCATCAATATCTGAACCTTTATCAGCCTCTAATGGTCAAAACCTGCTCCTCTTTATTCTGTTTCATCTCCTCCTCCTCTTCATCCCTCCATCCTCCTCCTCTTCATCCCTCCATCCTCCTCCTCTTCATCCCTCCATCCTCCTCCTCTTCCTGTCGTATCGATCTCCTCTGACCTCATGTCTCTGTCGTTAGCGACCAGCAGCTGATTGTCGGAGTGAGTTTGGAGGAGGAGGAGACGGTTTCTGTCTCTGTCTCCACGCTGGTTTAAATAAAGATAAATCAATCCTCTTTTATCTGTCAGTCTGTTGTTTCAGCGTTAAAGAAACGATCCTAATTAAGACGTTAATCACTCACGAGTTGCTGCAGCTCCACTCACAGCGTTTCATGTTACGTAACGTGAGATATTTTCAAACGGAGCAATAATTTAATAATTATTCAGCAAAGTTAAGCTGCGACAAAAAAAAAAAAGCCAAAAAAGCCTCTGAAATTAATCCGACATCTGTCAAAGATGAGAAATTATACAACAGCAGGAAAACAGCTGCTTCAGCTCCAACTGCACTCGACTGAAACTGTTTAATTCTAACACGAAGAAACTGGAAACATAAAGTTCTTCAAACGACAACGTTATGAAATTAATAATAATAATAAAAGTGGTTCTTTTCCAGTTGCTGGTTATTATTAACGCTGATTTGAACTGAACATCAGAGGAAACTTCAGCTTCACTTCAACAGTCGTTTTATCTCTTCACAGTGAAAATCATTCATTCATTAACAGTTCATGTTCATGTCTCTCTGAGGCGGTGAAAAAAATAAAAACTCTTTCTTCTGTTTAGAATTTTAGTTTTACGCTACACTACCCATAGACTTCCAGTGTTTGAGCTAAGCTAAGGCTAACACTACCCATAGACTTCCAGTGTTTGAGCTAAGCTAAGGCTAACACTACCCATAGACTTCCAGTGTTTGAGCTAAGCTAAGGCTAACACTACCCATAGACTTCCAGTGTTTGAGCTAAGCTAAGGCTAACACTACCCATACACTTACAGTGTTTGAGCTAAGCTAAGGCTAACACTACCCATACACTTACAGTGTTTGAGCTAAGCTAAGGCTAACACTACCCATACACTTCCAGTGTTTGAGCTAAGCTAAGGCTAACACTACCCATACACTTCCAGTGCTTGAGCTAAGCTAAGGCTAACACTACCCATACACTTCCAGTGTTTGAGCTAAGCTAAGGCTAACACTACCCATACACTTCCAGTGTTTGAGCTAAGCTAAGGCTAACACTACCCATACACTTCCAGTGTTTGAGCTAAGCTAAGGCTAACACTACCCATAGACTTCCAGTGTTTGAGCTAAGCTAATCACAGGCTATACGGCTCTATCTCCCTTGTTACTACACACACAGTGGAAAGGACGGCGTCTATCTGCTGGTCATGGACTCAGGACTGAGGCACGACATGAAAAAAAAATGTTGGCGTATCCCTTTAAACCTGCTCTATAGCATCTGTATTTATTATATGGGTCCTGAAACGTGCAGCAGCTCCAGAGCTTCAGCGTTTCATTACGATGATGTGAATTTAAATCTGCCAGATGTGACTTTAACGTTCCAGCTGTTCCATCAAATGTCAGAGTTATAAATCCACATCATCTGTCTGTGTGTGTGTGTGTGTGTGTGTGTGTGTCTGTGTGTGTGTGTGTGTGCGTGGGTCAGAGTGAACACAGCAGCAGAACCAGCACCAGGACTCAAAATGGATGGATGTGCTGCTCTAAAGTCAGCTGAATGGAATAAAATAATAATGACGGGATTAAATAATACATGGAAAGACATGAGTGTTGGACCGGCTGGAAGGAGGAGGAGGAGGAGGAGGAGGAAGAGGAGGAGGAAGAGGAGGAGCAGGGTCTGTGACCACACCATGCTGCCTTCAGGGACCGGTGAGGATAAAAACTAAAAAATTGAGCTGAATGTGTTTTCCTTTAAAACGACAAATAAAATTATATTTTTAAATTCAAAGAGAGATTTCACCTAAAAAAAACAAGGAAGTCTGAATAAAAATAGATGTAAAACATGTGGATAAAAGGAAACCAGACAAAGGAAATCTGAATATCAGAGCCTATAATTAGATTCAGCCTCCAAGCTGCTGTTTAACTGTACTGTGTGTGTGTGTCTGTGTGTGTGTGTGTGTGTTACAGGCCCAGTAACCCACAAAGACAAAGGATGACAGGATCTCAGGTAAACTGTGTGTGTGTGTGTGGTGCGTCCACTTCCTGTTGTGTGTGATGCACTGATGAGACAATGAGCTGCAGTTTCCTCCTCACACACACACACACACACACACACACACACACAGACACACACGCTCGGTCCCAGCTGCATCTGACATTTCTGTTTTTGTTCTCATGTTCTATGCAGAGACTTACATCAGCAGCAGCAGCAGCCAATGCAAAAGTTCAGCTCTTTACAGCTGCATGGGTTTTTTTTTAATGGCTCTAATATGAAGCCGAATTAAACCGAAGATGCTGCAAATGTTAGAAATATTCATATTTATGTTTTATCCTGAGTGACTTTGCAGCGCCGAGGGAGTAAATGTTAAATTAAGGGTTTTTTGAACGGAGTTTCGCGTTAGAATAAACAACCCGGTCTCATCCAGCCAAATAAAACCGTGCAAAAGCAGGAACAATAAAATATAATTAATGTATATATTGCATCTGAATGTTAAAAACAAAGAGCAGCCGCGGTGCAGCAGCTCCGGACAGCGACTCACCTCTAGAAGCAGCCAGAATGTCAGGGCGAACCCGGACACGGGGCTCCGCATCGCGCCGCCGGGAGCTGGATGAAGCCGAGTCCGCGTCAGGAGAGCACAAAGCCGGGGAGGAGAGAGGGGGAGGAGGAGGAGAAGCTCCGCGGCTCCCTACGTCGCTTTCATCCCGTCGCTGCTGCAGAGTTTCCCGGGGCCGCAGGAGGGGCGGATGGAGCCGGAGGATGGGGGCAGGAGACCGGGGTGATGGAGGCGGTCAGACGGTCCACACAGGCGGAGATTGATGGCATCATGGTGGGAAACTGCATCAGGCTGTGATGTAGGCGCAGGCCACGCCCCTTTTCTGTCCCCTCATCCTCAGGCCACGCCCCTTCCCCAACAAACAAACAAACAAACACAAACACACTTTGATGCTAAGATTAAAATATCACATTGCTGTAAAAATGAATAAAGATTAGCCTAACTATTTTTTCTTGATATACAAGAGGCTACAATCGTTAGCAGAGCTGTGTCCCAGTCATATGGTCAGCTTCAGTTTAACTCCAAGTTTGCTTTTTGGATTTTAAAGCTACAGCCTGGTGCGTAACTTCTATCGCCCCCTAGAGGAAGTCTGCGTTATTACAACGATACGGCCATGACTGAAAATAAACCACTGCTACTAAATATCGATCTCCCTGGAGAGTGAGAAGGAAACAATGAATGAGTGAGTGATTTTAGACACAACAATGAGCTGTAGGTGAATAAAAGATGGACGTAGCCTCAATGTTGTTGAACTCGGAGATAACGCTCATAATCCAAGATGGCCGCTCTGTGTGTCAACAGTGAATAAAAGCTGAACGTTTCACTGTTTATCAGCCACTATTGTTATCTATCTTATCTACTGTTTAGCAATAGAAAACAAAAGGACAAAACAGTCAATGAAGTCATCATTACATTTAGTAGCAATGTTTTCTCTGTTGCGCTGCCCCCTGGTGGACAGAACCATGATTAATACGCCTTTAAAAGTATAATTTATTTAACGTGATGGAAATCTGCAGTAGCCTACAGACGCAGACAGGAAACACAACGCTGCAGTTTTACGATGCATCTGAACCATTAAACCCTCATTTATTCTCTCATTCACTCATCTTTTATTTTAAACCAGACAAACCCATAAACAAAACTGAAATATTGAAATAGAAGCAGCAGCAGCGTCTCGTCCTCCTCCAGGTGATTACCAGACAGCGAATGAGCTACAAGAGACTGGATGGTTTTTGACGTATAGCTGCTATAGGTTATAAATATTAATAAGAGCACGGCTCCTTCCAGCTTCCTGCTCCTCTAATGGCTCGTAATGGTTCAGAGTTGGTGATGAACGACTCTGTTGTTCGCTCGTCTGTCAGTGAAGGGTTTCCATACGGCGGCTGTGACTCCGTTAACGGGTCGATTCACATCCAGCGCCGCGGCGTGGACAGACGGCGAGGAGCCGGCGCCAACAGCTGGAGACGGATGCAACGCTGCTGCTGCAAACTCTGGATGGAAACACACGGTCACGGGAGGAACGACGGGTCATTGAACGCACCACCAGGAACTCTGCTGCTCCGACCGAGGCCACGGACACACACACACGCACGCACGCACGCGCACACACACACACACACACACACACACACACACACACAGGCTGTGTCCTAATTCAGGAGCGACATCCTTCAAAGGCTGCATCTGAAAAACAAGACGAAGGTTATCGTCATTATTATTATTGTTATGAAAGAACAGAGGAGAAAAACATCAAAAACAAAACTGCAGAAAAAAATGAAGAGGCCACATCCCTCATCCCTCCATCATCCATCCATCCATCATCCATCCATCCGTTTTATTCTGTTACTGTAACTAATGAGAACATTTCTCCCAAAATTGAAATAAAAACGTTGTCGTTTACAGCGTATTGGCAGAAAATGACAACTTAAATAACAATAATACAAAGAAAACATGTTCATATTAATTCCTAACCAACACAACATGAATATTTTTAACTTAGGAAGAGTTGGTAAATCAATGTTTAATAGCAGGAGTGGGTTTTTATGCAGTTTAATCTTCCTATAAAATCATTGGTGGTTCAGGTTAAAGGCACAGTCTGTGACTTATTTGGCTTTTTATCATCAAAAATCAAACATGTCTTTCATAAATCTGTATTTCACTGAAGGTGAATCTCAGCTGCTACAAATGAAAAGCTTCCTCTGACCTTAGAACGAGTCGTTACAAATGTTATTAAAAATCTTAAACATCCCAGATGTAATACACCGATCAGAATAAGCAGCAGCTGTTTTATTGATCTCAGTGTGTGTGTGTGTGTGTGTGTGTGTGTGTGTGTGTGTGTGTGTGTGTGTGTGTGTGCAGCCAGACGGCGGCGGTTCGACCTCCTGCTGCGTCGGTGATGAGCCTTTACTCTCCTCTGCTGATCCACGACAACCAGGACAAACATACGGACGCCGCCGCCAGCGTGTGTGTCTGTGTGTGTGTGTGTCTGTGTGTGTGTCAGAGTCAGTCAGAATAATAATTGTCATTTATCATAAACGACACAAACACACGTCTAGTGTTTCATGTCTCTTCTCTGTTTTGCCCACAGGAAGGAATCAGCTCCAGTTTGTTGTTTGTTGTTGTTGTTGTTGTTGCAAACGTTTCCTTTAAAGAAGTTAAATTAATCATCTTAAAACGAGATGAAATCTTTTGAAACGACTGAGCAATGAATCATCGGTTGTTTATCTTTGTGGATTAAATCATGTTTCATAACAACGTCACTGTGCTGAAGTTCACTGTTACAACAAACATCTGATTATTAAACCTCCTGTCTCAACATCAGGCTGTTTTCTTTAGTTGACTGAAGGAATGATTGAACGTTTCACACTGATTTTATTTCTTTTCAAACTTGAGCTGAGAAGATTATTAATAATACACGTGTGCGCAGGATTTTAAAGGACAATTCCGTTCATTTTTTACCCCTAAATCGTTGTCCTGATGCAAAAACGCGACTAAAATTGATGCAGGCAAACCAGAGTCAGGACAACGGATTAGGAGTCAAAAATGGCCGCACTTCTCCTTTAAGCACCTGATTGGCTGGAAGGAATATAAACTGCTCAAATAAGTTTAGATGTTAACATTTACGACCACAGACTGTAAACAAAGATGGATGCCTCCTCTGTGACTCCGCCCACCGGCCCCGCCCCCTCTGTATCTCTTTATCCAAATATGGTCAAAGAGGAGGAGCCTGTGTGGCACTTACATAGCTTATTTAGTCAAAAATAGCTTGTTGTGTTTTATTTATTTTTTTGTTATTTGTGATGTTTTTTATTATTGGACAAACAGTGTGCACATTTTTGTAATTAAAATCATAGATTAAACAACTTTTCCATCTGCAGATTTATGAGATTTTGTTGTGTTGTGTAAACATGTGCCTTCACCTACAACTCACCTGTAGCAGCTTCTGTCCAGACAGTCTGTACGTTAGTGGAGTTGGAGGAAAGCTAGCCCACGATGCTACTAGCTTAGCTCCGGCATGAAGTAAAGTTGGAGGGAGGAGACGAAGTGGAGGGATTTCCACACTGCACGTTTATTCTCAGATACAGACCATAATACAAGCCTGGTCTCACGGCATAAACTATCATCTTCAGCAATTAATAATAAACGCACAGAAACATTCGTGACCTGTAGCTTCACCAGCTTCCACATGACTGGAGTCAAGGAAGTCGACTAGGGAGGAAAGGTGACAGTGACCGAACAAGAGGAGGCGCCGCCGTGTGGCCTAAACTGGCAGTGCAGCTCCGTGGGGAGGCCGCTCCGGTTCCCCACAATCTCCTACAGTGCACGAGTCAGGAACATAAAAATAAAGATAAAGAAAAAGGAAACAAAGAACGAAACGTGACTAGAATCGGCTCCTTGTGACTCGTGACTCTTCAGTTTCATCCTAATAAGTCTATTTTCAAGCTTGTTTGTAGCGGAAGCAGAAGAGACGGAGCCTCGTTCGTCCAAATCTGACGCGGGAAGAGGAGCTTCCTACAAACAAGCTTGGAAAATGGACTTAACGTAGTATTTAATTGTTTTCGGGACAATTTCGCATTTCAGGGCTTCAGTACAAGACGGACATTACATACGAGCAGCATGGAGGTATTTGGATGTTTTTTGGTGTCTTTTCGTTATGAAGACGGCTTTTACAGGCAAAAACACTGAGATACATCAGTCAGTCGACAGCTGTCACGGTCAGATATTTCTATTTTCAAAGCAACAAATCAACTGACTGAAATATTATATTTATGTTTAAATATTTATACAGTGAAACAAAAATAATAAGCATTTGATCCTCTGCTGAGTTTGTAAGTTTGTTCCCTCATAAAGAAATGGACCGTCCATGCAGTTTTTATGGTAAGTTCATTTTAACAAAGAGACAGGGGATTTATGTTCATAAGCCTTTTTTGATGCACTGCAGATTTCTACCTCTCCTGCACAATGTTTAATTTGACCATTTTCATTGTTTATGCAGGTTATGTAATGTGCAAATAAAAAACTAAACTAACATCAACTAAACATCCAGAAATAATATCGTCATATAAAGGTTATAAACTAATTTGATAAAGTGAAAGATCAGCACTGTAGGCCATTGTATATGTTTACATTCTTCTTAAATCAGATGTAAGGTGAATATATTGTACATTATGCATCTATCGTCATATATAATAAATATTTATATTGATGTCTCACATTCTTGATAGTTATATTTATTCATCACTTCTACACTCATGCAGATTGTTTCCATCTGCTGTTTCTGTTTTTTGCTGTTGTTGTTCACACTTTGTAAGTTGTTGGATTTAACACTTGACTTATAATTAACACCTGAATCACCTGCTCTTGTCTCTGTTTATAGACATTTTATTAAATTAATAATAAAAATTAAACATTTCCAGGTTAATTAATTTTTAACAAAAAACACATGGAAACTCCTCCCTCAGCTGATCATCTCTCCATTAGAGGATCTTTGCTGCCACCTGGTGCTTCAGCTCAGCAACGAATTCAATTACATGGTTTGTAAAAAAAAAAACATGTTAGATGGTGACTCACGTCTCTACAGGGTTAGATGACCTTTGACCTTTGACCCTGAGTTGCCAAGGCGATTATAGTGTATAAAGTTTTCTGAACCACTGAATCATTATGGGCTGTGTTGAAATGATTCAGTGTTTCAGAGCATTTGATACAAGTCAACATGGCGCCACCTGCTGGTCAACGGGGCGAAGTGGCATCAAAACACTTCATAAATAAAATACTCAACAAGCTTTTGAATTGTTTATTTACAGTAGGGGACATTCATGTACAAACCTGTTCCCATAGTAACAGAGCTTATTGTTTCATAAACACAAAATGTACAGTACGGTACGGATCCAGTGGAGGTGGAGGAGGAGAGAAGTGCTCACCGTCTAAATGTACGACTTCATCAACGCACCTTAAATCTTAAAAACAAACACAAACCTGCAGCAAAACACAGAATTAGAAAAAACTTCAAAACTCTGTCTCAGATATTTTGCAATAATAATAATAATAATAATAATAATAATAATAACACAGAAACACCTGAAATAAAAACAGCCAGAGTTAAAATTATCAAATATTATCTTCCAAGCATGGCACCAAAAAATGAAATGAAATAGAAAATGAGATGAAGAGAAGTGACGACAGGTTGAACTGGAGCAGCTGGTTCTGGTTCTGGAGGAAAAAAGCAGCAAAACACGTCGACGAGGACACGACCACGACGACCACGACAACGACACGGATTTTGGCTTCTGGATTCAAAAATCATGAAAAAATAAAAAACAAAAACACAGTAAGAAAAGTGAAAAATCTGAAATAAGTGCCACAAATAAAATAAAATAAAAATAAAACGCGTCCCAACTGCAAAATCACCTCAGTCGTCAGAAAACACCTGCACGACCCGGACCTGTCGTCTATTTACACCGGCGTTTCCATGGAGACGCACGCTCCCACCTGGTCGGATGGAGCTCGTTGCCACAGAAACGCGTCGGAGGAGTTTAGTTTGTTGTGACCTGACGTCTCGTTTACCCAGAATGCATTCTGCCTCCTCATCATCAAAAACATGGCCGGTTTAATTTCAGCGTTTTTACCCTGCAGATCGGATGATGCTCTCTGATTGGTCTGAGTGGGCGGGGCTTAGGGCTGTGATGTCACACACCTGTGTTTCAGATCAAAGAGAGCTGGACACAGGAAGTTTGATGATTATTGATTGATTGATTGATTGATTGATTATTGATCTGTGGATGAAATGAATCAATATCAAATATGTTTTTCTGTTTTATCTGTTGTTGTTTTTTCCTCATCAGAGAGGAACGTCTACACAGTTTGTGTGTGTGTTAGTGTGTGTTAGTGTGTGTTAATGTGTGTACCTGTAGTTGTGTGGGGGTCGGCGCTGAAACTGAACCAATGTATTGATCGATGGGATCTGATCGGTGGCTCTGATCTCGTCTCCTTCCTGCTGCTCTGGGTTGAATCCAAACATCCAGATCCACAGCTGTTACCGCCATGTTTTTATATCATATTATATTACTTTTAATAATACTTTATGGTATAGTATATATACAGAATAAATACTTGTTGAAGTTCAAATTATAATCTAGTTTCTTTTCTCCGACGCTTGGACTTTAAATGTGTTTTTTGGACCAAACATCTGCTGCTCTGGTTTCAGGTTTCAGGACTCTGGACTCTGGATGTGGATTCAGCCTCCGACTCCGTCTCCGTCTCCGTCTCCGTCTCCGTCTCCGACTCGTTCCTGCTCCGCGGTTTTAAAAAGACGACGTCGCTCGTCAAAGTTCATCAGTTTGTTTGTTTTTCTGCGTTGAAATCGTCTCAGGGGAAAAGGAAAGAAAAACTACAACAGCAAACCAAATGAAAAATACAGGTGACATAAATCTACTGGAGCGGTTTGTGTGTGTGTGTGTGTGTGTGTGTGTGTGTGTGTGTGTGTGTGTGTGTGTGTGTGTGTGTGTGTGTGTGTGTGTGTGTGTGTGGCGAGGGCGTCAAGCAGAGTGATGCATCATGGGAGAAATATGAAATATGCAAATAGGTTCCTTAGAGAAAAAAAAAAAAAAGCACTTAAAGTCCAAGGTGTTAAATAAACCAAACCGTCTGAGCAGCAGCATCAGGTCGTGATGGAGCGGAGTTTGTAGGAGCAGGTTTATTTGCGTTACCGTGACGACTCTGACGTCTCCTCAGGAGGAGGTGGTGATGTCATGTGATGCGTGGGGGTGGGGGTGGGCGGGGTCAGTAGATGAACTCGCCCGGCACCTCCTGCAGAACGCTGCAGAACGGCTCCTCGAACTTGAAGCGTTTGGAGACTTTGGCCTTCTGCTCGCCGACCACCAGGACCTCCGTCTCCGACGACGACGACTGGCGGCACTGACCCAGGGTGTAGGCCGCCATGACGATCAGCTCCTCCGTCACCGCACGCCCGTCTTCATCCTCTTCATCCTCCTCATCCTCCTCCTCCTCGGTGGTGGTGGTGGTGCTGCTGGGAGGTCCAGGGCTGCTGCTGCTGCTGCTGCTGCTGGACGCCTCCTGGTCCTGGTCCTGGTCCTGGTCCTGGTCCTGGTTGCCGGGGACAACCGCCTCCTCCTCCTCCTCCTGGGTCTGGGTTCCCTGAGACTGTGCGGACTGAAGCCAGCGGTGTTGGAGACACTGCTCCGCTGTGGCCCGGTCCCTGAACGCAACACGACACAGAAACAATGAGCTGAGCATCAGGTAGTTCTCAGCTCGGCCACTAGAGGGCGACACAGCTTCATTTCATTCCACTTTTTATTTTCCTCATGTAGAAACAGTACGGAAGCTTATTGCATTCATTCAATAAAAAAAATACAGATCCTGTTTTTCTGAGTAATTTTTTCTGTTTTTCTGAGTAATTTTTTTTTAAATCAGTTTTTCTGAGTAATTTTTTCTGTTTTTCTGAGTATTTTTTTTTAAAATCAGTTTTTCTGAGTAATTTTTTTTTTCTGTTTTTCTGAGTAATTTTTTTTTCTGTTTTTCTGAGTAATTTTTTTTTCTGTTTTTCTGAGTAATTTTTTTTTCTGTTTTTCTGAGTAATTTTTTTTTCTGTTTTTCTGAGTAATTTTTTTTTCTGTTTTTCTGAGTAATTTTTTTTTGAGTATTTTTTTCCCCCCAATTTTTCTGAAAAACAGGGGTAAAAAATTACTCGAAAGATAACGCCTCACTTGCAAGTGACTCCAATTACTCAGAAAAACAGGATCTGTATTTTTTTTGAATGAATGAATGCAATAAGCTTCCGTAAAACAGAACCAAACATTGGGAAAAAGCTTTTCATCCTGTGGCATTTTCTCCTGTGTTTCTCTGGCCTCGTCTCCTTGTTGTTAAACCTCAGAATCAACTACCTGATTGACTTTTTTAAAGCACAATTTGAGCTTTCAGAAAACCCACGCTGCAGTGGTGTCGTATGAATGTAGAAGAAGATATATGATCAGAAAAATAAAAAACAGAAAATACATTTCACATATACAGTGTCTAAAAAGAAGTTTATAATTGTTTTCTGTCTGTTCTAACTGCTGTTGGAGGGGAAAGCACAAGGCAAGACAATATACCGCTCTCCTGGCATGAAAACAGTGTCACAGGCTTTTAATTAATGTCCAGAGGAGCCCAGCAGGAAAAAAAGTGCATTTAGTGCATAATACAATGTTGTCCCACACACACACACACACACAAACATTACAGCCGTTTCCTGCAGGGAGCAAACTTTCTCCTTCCATATCAGGCCCCATGTCTTGGTCTGAGCTTGCGTGAAATGCATAAATGGTAATCTACACATTATTTATTGCATCTCTACGGCTGATTTCCTGATAATTGTGACCGAACGAGGAAACATCAACCGTCTGGATGTTTGAGGCAGGACGACTCTGCTCCTGGCTGAGCTGCAGACTCACCTGTCCACTCTTTACATTTATAAACTTCTGTAAAAAATCTGAAATATTAAACATTAAGAGTGTGTGTGTGTGTGTGTGTGTGTGTGTGTGTGTGTGTGTGTGTGTGTGTGTGTGTGTGTGTGTGCGCTCACTGTGGGTGTTTGCGCAGCAGCATCTGGATGAAGGACAGCGCGGCTCCGTCCAGCTGCTGCAGCTCGTCCTCCGTGTAGCTCACGCTGAGCTGAGAGATGTTCAGGAACGTCTCCTGCTTGTCCTCGCCCAGGAACGGAGAGATTCCCGTCAGCATCACGTAGGCCAGGACGCCGATGCTCCTGAACGCAGCACGCACACACAGAGACACACACACACACACACGGAGACCAGAGCTGTTAGAGCAACATCTGGCTGCAGCTGTGACCGTAGCTGTGACTGTAACAGTGACGTTTCCTCACCACATGTCTGTGGCCGTGCTGATTGGCTCGTAGTTCAGGATCTCAGGAGCTGACACAGTGGAGATGTGGTTATTATTCATTCATTCATTCATTCATATTATTCAGCAGCGATCAGGATAATTGGTCAACCATTTTCCAGGTTTTCCAGGACGCGTGGGAACCCTGGTGATTGATGGGTGACTCACCCACGTACTCCGGCGTTCCCATGATCTCCCGCAGCTCCTGGTGGCTGCAGACCATCCGGGACAGACCGAAGTCCACGATCTTGATGTCGCCGAGCGGAGAGCAGCTGGTCAGCAGGATGTTCTGAGGCTGGAGGACGACACGCCGTCACACACAAATATACGAGATCATTAATCGACTGAAAGGAAAAGGACAGACTGATACGTTCTGATCTAAGTGGCTCCGACCTTCAGGTCCAGGTGGACGATGTTGTTCTGGTGCAGGAAGGACACGCCCTCCAGGATCTGTCTCATCAGCCTCTTCACGTCCTCCTCGCTCCACGTCGCCTCGTCCTCCCGGTCCGCCACACACTGGTTGAAGATCTCGCCTCCGGCCGCGCTGCACAACGCACACACAAACACACACACACACACACACACACACACACACACACACACACAGGTCAGACTTAAGCAATATTACCCGACAGGGTGTGCTTTAACGTCAGGGAAATTCATGTAAAACCTCTGATGCACGTTGCCTTCAGGGACAGTTTTTCATCACCAGTCTCTGTATTTCCCTCTAAAACAACTCTGTGTGGTAACGTTGTGTTATTATCTCATAGCGTGGTGAATGTGCAGGTCACAACTTGTCCACCAGAGCGTTGTGGAGTTGTTGGATTGTGTATTTGATGAGTTTGATGAGGGAAACCAAGAAATCCCATAATGAGCCTCCGTAGCGTAGCTCTGAGCAGCTCACGGCTCTGCTCCGCTGTTCTAAAAATAGCTTGCACCGACAATTAAAGGTAACGAACCTACTGCTATGACTATAGGGGTTATGGTGATGGGACAGTTTGACTAAATGTTGAACTATCCCTTTAAACTGTGATCAGGACGTCACTGTTGTAAATAAAAGAAGAAATCCTTCAAAATAAAAGCATGAGAGTCAAACTTCAACAAACTCAACCTGAAACTTCTTCTTGGTCTTTTTGTGGTGAATCCCTCAAGACACACGGGAGATAAATCTCTGTCTAACCCCGATGTGTGTGTGTGTGTGTGTGTGTGTGTGTGTGTGTGTTTTGAGTTGCTGGCGGTGCTGCAGAAATAGACCTCCAGATATAGCAAAGCAATTATGAGGCCGGCCTGAATGAGGCCACGTGAAGAAGAGTCGACCGTCGATCGCTTTGTTTTTTTCTCTGTTAAAACAAACTGAAGCTGTAAAAAAGAAAAGAAAAGAAAAATCAACAAGAAAATAATAAAAACTGTGTCAAAGTGTCGTCGACTGTGAAGCTGAAGCTGCTTCGTCGCCGCCGCCGCCGCCGTCTGACCCGAGGTAAACTCCAACTGGACAAACTCAATCAGAGAGAAACGAGGCAGGGTTAGTCAGGAATAGACGGAGAGGTGTTCCCTCAGGGCGACGCTGAATTAGGCTTTATCTCAGAGGGAGGAGGAGGAGGAGGAGGAGGAGGAGGAGGAGGAGGAGGAGGAGGAGGAGGAGGAGGAGGAAGGTGGTGGCTTTTCAAGGTGAGGAGAAAGAGCCTTTAACCCGAGCACAGAGGATGAAAACATGAACTAATGAAAACCAAACAGAGCAGGAAGTGGCTGACGGTGAGTTCAGGGTCAGTAGGAATCTGAAAAAACTGATTAACTGTGGGTTTTTGTTTTGTTGTTGTTGTTGTTGTTGTTTTCTCTGGACCTGTTGACTGTTATTCTGACCTTTAAGGCGTTTCCAAGTCTGTTTAAAAATAAATTCAACCTCATGTTCATACACCGACTCTGAAACCTTCGTCCATCGTTACAATTTCCAGAACAGGAAATAAAAACGTACAGTAATCAGTCCGACTCGGTGTGTAAGGAGTCAATTTTTGTTGAATTAGAAAAACGCATCTGGAAAAATCCCCCAAAAAACAGACTTTGTGTACGAAAACCTTTAAAAGTCCATAGAGAGGAAAGATGGAGATACAGTATATTTGTATAAGTGTATAATCGCTGTTTGGTTTCTGTAGCCTTATAATTATGCTGTTATATCTACATAGAACAAGGGTTTTGCTTTAGAGAGCGTTGCCAGAATTTTTTTTTTTTTAATTTCACATAAATGCAATATTGCTTTTTGCAAAATATAGCACCATTTAAAAAAACAACTTTCTATTGCCTTGTCATCGTACATACTGTTTTATTTTGTTAGGATTTTGTTAGGTTGTTTTTACTTTGCCACCTTCTGGATACTGGCTTTGATTTTTTCTTGTCAGTTGGAGGCTGTAACTTTGATTTATTATTGGTACATAATATTTTCACTTGAGATGCAGCTGATGATCTGAAACTGTATCTGAGATCAACACAGACGAGCAGCAGAGCCTCTTCTAACATGGATTATTATGTGTTATTCATCTAACACGTATTATTGCAAGGAATAAAAGTGGGTGACTGAGTCTGAATGAAAGATGTGATCAACTATAGACGGCTGAAGTTGTTTCCATGGCAACTACTGGATGCATGAATGGATGTCTGAGGGTGCGTTTCCATCATAACTCAGGTCAGAGTCATTTAAACACTTGATGAAACAGAACTTCTTGGTTTAACACAGACAGAGTTCAGTTCACAGAAAAAAATCCATATTTTTCTAATTTTCTCACCTTTTCAGTTCAGTTTTGTTTAGAAAATCACATTTTCATCTTGTTGTAACGGTTCAGCGTCGTCTGAGGTCTTTAACAGAAACATTGTCTTCCTGTTGCTATGAAACCTGTGATAACTTCAATACAAACTGCACAGACGGTCGGAGGGAACTTTGGCTTCTATTAACTTTGTTTTTTCCTCCTCACTTGTGGTTGAGAAAATCAGATTTAACGACTTTAACAGTTTTTACTCACAAACACACACACACACACAACAAAGGCTAAACAAGTGTGTGTGTGTGTGTGTGTGTGTGTGTGGTGAGAAAACAAGAGGAGGAGAACTATGATGAATAATTAGGTCAACTGAAGGAATGTGTGTGTGAAATGATTGGTTTCTAATCTGTGTCACTCAGCGCTGAACACACAAACACACACAAACGCACACACACACACGGTTGCTCTCGGCACGTGCACCAAACTGCAGGAATCAAAGTTCATTCCTCCGAGGATCAGACACAAACTAATCCGCTTTGGAAACAGGAAACAGCACGTCATCATGAATCAGACGGAGGTTCTTCAGGTTCTTCAGGTTCTTCAGGTTCCTCAGGTTCCTCCACCAGATGTTCACAGAACCAGAACATCTGGAGGGTCAACCTGCTGCTGTCACTACGTCAGGGATGGATCATCTGGCCTCAGGAATGGATCAATCCTGCAGGGATGGATCAATGCTCAGGGATGGACCAACTGCAGGGATGGATCAACCAATCCTGCAGGGATGTCAGGGATGGATCAATGCTGCAGGGATGGATCAATCCTGCAGGGATGGATCAATACTGCAGGGATGGATCAATACTGCAGGGATGGATCAATACTGCAGGGATGGATCAATGCTGCAGGGATGGATCAATACTGCAGGGATGGATCAATCCTGCAGGGATGGATCAATACTGCAGGGATGGATCAATGCTGCAGGGATGGATCAATCCTGCAGGGATGGATCAATGCTGCAGGGATGGATCAATGCTGCAGGGATGGATCAATGCTGCAGGGATGGATCAATACTGCAGGGATGGATCAATGCTGCAGGGATGGATCAATACTGCAGGGATGGATCAATGCTGCAGGGATGGATCAATGCTGCAGGGATGGATCAATGCTGCAGGGATGGATCAATGCTGCAGGGATGGATCAATGCTGCAGGGATGGATCAATGCTGCAGGGATGGATCAATGCTGCAGGGATGGATCAATACTGCAGGGATGGATCAATGCTGCAGGGATGGATCAATGCTGCAGGGATGGATCAATACTGCAGGGATGGATCAATACTGCAGGGATGCATCAATCCTGATCAGCTTCCAGATAAGACGACTGGCGTGAACAGAGGAGCAACTAGAACCTTCACATCTTCTGTATCAGTGATAAACCTGAGTCTCCTCTTCTTCCTCTGCTATGAGACATGTTTATTTTGAATGAAGACCTCAGTGACCCAGAATCCTCATTAAACGGGTCACACACACACACAAACACACACTGATATGCCGGCAGACAAAGGCGGCTCGGCCCAGAGGCCTGACAGCGGCCCAGAGGCCCAGAGCGTTGATTGGCGGGTCGCTAATGTCATTAATGAAATGAGTGTGGGCCTCGGCGCTGTGGGAAGAGGATCGATGGGGGCTTTGATCGGCCGACCGTTCAGGGAAAAATGAAATAAAACAACAACACGGAGGTCGGCTGACCTGGATAACCCAACAACACAACACGACACAGCACGACAAATATGAGATGATCCTCCATGAACGAGTCAAAGTCCAGTCACTGTTACAGTAGAGAGGAAACAGCAGCAGCACAAAGAGACTAATGTGCCTCACAGAGTGGGGGTGGGGGGTGGGGGGGGGGGTAATAAAGTGAGAGTGAGGTCCAGTTAATGCCCCTCAGCAGCAGCAGCAGCAATAGCCTCCATCATCCTGCTCTCATCATGTGTTCCTGTCGACCACATCATGGAGTTTCCCACACGCTGCAGCAGCAAACAGCTCCTGACCTCAGGCCTCAAACATGACATCATCATCGTTACAGCCCTGAGGGGGGGGGTGGGGGGGCAGTAACCTGTCGAGGGGCCCCGAGCCGACCCGCTCTGACCCCGGAGCCCCACATACAGAGGATACAACCTCATTATGGTGTTGGAGTTTTGAGTTTTGATTCCTGTTCTGTTCATATCCACACAGTCTGTTTCCTTGGTGTTTCTGCAGGTGGAACAGCTGCTCTGATTCTGAACAGTTAGGTGGTTTTATTTTGAAAAAGTTTTAATTTACCCAGAATTCATTGCACCACAGTCCATAAGACTGTGCGTTCAAACCAAAAGCTTCCAAAGCGTCAAAACGCTGGAAGTCAATTCATTCTCACTGGTCACGTGCAGCTCGACTGACACCGTGAACTCTGGTCTGGATCTCTCATTCATTCTCTCTCTGTCTCTTTTTCTCTGGTTGACCGATCTCTCCATCATATCCTCTCCTCCTCCTCCTCCTCCTCTCTGTCTCTTTTCTTTCCTTCCTCTTTTTTTTATCACTCATTGATTTTTCTTTCTCTACTCTCTTCGAGCCTGGAAACAGCTCCAGGCCTCTCTCTCTCCCTCCCTCCCTCCCTCCCTCCCCTCCCCTCCATCATCGTGGCATGAATAGTTTTCTATGTCATGTTGACCCTCATTCGTAGAATACCCCCCCCCCCCCCCCCCCTCCTCTCCTCCTTTCATCCATCCTTCGATCCTCCTTCATCACCACTTAACCCACAACCCAAAATACCCGTCAGCTGTTGGATGAGAGGATGTCGTCAAGGAGAGAGAAGGAAGGAAAGAAAGACGGTATTCTAGTCTGGTTGTGGTCTGGATGTAAAAAAGGAAAATGACAGATGAGAAATGAAAGAGAGGGAGGGGTGGGGGGAGAGGGGAAGAGGGGGGGTGAATGGATTAAATAGAGTTTCATTCATATGATTCACATGATCTCTTCTTCACAAGCAGCTGATTCACTCTGAGACTTTAAACGTCTAAATCACTTCCTGTCACAGCTGCTCACATTGTATTATATTATATTATATTATATTATATTATATTAAATACAGAGAGATGTTTGTCTTTTATTTAAGATGTTCCACTTCTTTATGCTCAGGTTTTGGACTTTATCTGTTTTAACTCACAGTAACTTTGTTAAAACAGGTGTTATACCAATAAACTTCAGTGTTTCCCACACGTTCATTCAGCGCCGTAAATATAAACACATGTAACTGAAATCAGATGGAACAGACAGTAAAGTAAACATGTAACTGATAAACGTGTGTGTGTCTGTGTGTGTGTGAGAGAGAGAGGAGCAGCACTATCCTCCTCACTCAGAGCAGCAGTTAATTCTCAGATTATCCCTTTAATGAACAATGGCTGGGATTAGGATTATGAGCGCTGGGCCAACTGGACCAGTTAAAGGAGCATTTATGTGGATCTGCCTCATACTGGGGCCGGACGGCAGGAGCCACTGACAGCACGTAATCCTGGCTCTAACACACCACTACACACTGTTACACACCACTACACACTATTACACACTATTACACACTGTAACACACTATTACACACTGTAACACACAGGTATAAAAACACTCGTTACCACCTCTAAAAACAACGGAAAAGGAAACACATGCCTACAATGCATGACGATGAGTAGATGATTGGTGAATTATCAATTTTGGGTGAAGTAGCCCTTTAAGTTCTTCTTTGATGTTGTGCAGCGGTTGTGTGTTTTCTGAAGCTTTTCTGAACTGTGGTGCAATGTGGGCATAAAATTAAACATCAGATTCACGTGGAAGAGAAACTTTAAATAAACAAACGAGTCGTCGCAGTGACGTCAGATCTAGAAGACGAGGTGCGAGGGATCAACTCGACCTCCGTCTCCAGTTTCAGCAGAGTGACAGATGACAGCTGATCCTACACGTGTCAATACCGTCTAATCCAGACACCGTGTGTGTGTCTGTGTGTGTGTGTAACTGTGTGTGTGTGTGTGTGTAACTGTGTGTCACTATGATGAGCATTCAGGCAAAATCCAATATGGTGTGTAGTGGGACAGAGAGAGAGAGAGATGGAGAGGAAGTGAGAGAGACCTTCTTGATCAGTGTGGCGTGTCATGATGAACTGACACACACACACACGCACAGTCGCACACACACGTACACGCACGCGCACACACGTGACACAGTGTATGAGGTCGACTGTAGTTGCACCAGTTGTTGATGATGATCTCATCTCACTGGTCATGACTGGGCCATGCTTGACCTGGTTCCCATAGAGAGGGACAGTAAGTGAGAGTGTGCGTGTTTGTGTGTGTGCACGTGCATGTGTGTGTGAGTGTGTGTGTGTGTGAATCCCACATACTGGGTCACTCTGAGCTCCAGTTGGTCCTGTCTCAGTGTTGATGGTGGATTTACCATCACTCTGCTGTCAGTCGCCTCCCAGTCGGAGGCCGAGGACACAGGAAACCCAATCTGTGTGTGTGTGTGTGTGTGTGTGTGTGTGTGTGTGTGTGTGTGTGTGTACGAGTACACAAAGGACACAGGCGAGGCACATTGTTGGAATAGCTGGTGTTTGCTGGAGCATTAAAGTTTGGCTTGAAGCTAAGCTCGACTAAAAAAAAAAAAAAAACACTGCCGCTCCGTGCGACACATCTCCTTGCTCTGTTTACCTCCTGTTTACTCACAAACATCTACGGCCTGAACAACATGTAAACAAACAAACTGAGCCAAATATTAAACTCCACATTATTTTCTGCCAACTCTACAGAGACCAGAACCGGTCTAGGGACACTAAAAAGTGAGGAACCGGTTGCAATAAAGCGAGGAACCGGTTGCAATAAAGCGATGAACCAGTTTCAATAAAGCGAGGGACCGGTTGCAACAGAGCGAGGAACCGGTTGCAATAAAGCAAAGAACCAGTTGCAATAAAGCAGAAACCGGTTGCAATAAAGCGAGGAACTGGTTGCAATAAAGCGAAGAACCGGTTGCAATAAAGCAGAAACCAGTTGCAATAAAGCAAGGAACCGGTTGCAATTAAGCAGAAACCAGTTGCAATAAAGCAAAGAACCGGTTGCAATAAAGCGAGGAACCGGTTGAAATGATGCGAGGAACCGGTTGCAATTAAGCAGAAACCAGTTGCAATAAAGCAAAGAACCGGTTGCAATAAAGCGAGGAACTGGTTGCAATAAAGCGAAGAACCGGTTGCAATAAAGCAGAAACCAGTTGCAATAAAGCGAGGAACCGGTTGCAATGATGCGAGGAACCGGTTGCAATTAAGCAGAAACCAGTTGCAATAAAGCAAAGAACCAGTTGCAATAAAGCGAGGGACCGGTTGCAACAGAGCGAGGAACCGGTTGCAATAAAGCAAAGAACCGGTTGCAATAAAGCGAGGAACTGGTTGCAATAAAGCGAAGAACCGGTTGCAATTAAGCAGAAACCAGTTGCAATAAAGCGAAGAACCGGTTGCAATAAAGCGAAGAACCGGTTGCAATAAAGCGAAGAACCGGTTGCAATAAAGCGAAGAACCGGTTGCAATAAAGCAGAAACCAGTTGCAATAAAGCAAGGAACCGGTTGCAATTAAGCAGAAACCAGTTGCAATAAAGCGAAGAACCGGTTGCAATAAAGCGATGAACCGGTTGCAATAAAGCGAAGAACTGGTTGCAATAAAGCGAAGAACCGGTTGCAATAAAGCGAAGAACCGGTTGCAATAAAGTGAAGAACCGGTTGCAATAAGAACCGGTTGCAATAAGAACCAATTGCAATAAAGCAGAAACCAGTTGCAATAAAGCGAGGAACCGGTTGCAATAAAGCGAGGAACCGGTTGCAATAAAGCGAGGAACCGGTTGCAATAAAGCGAGGAACCGGTTGCAATAAAGCGAGGAACCGGTTGCAATAAAGCGAGGAACCGGTTGCAATAAAGCGAGGAACCGGTTGCAATAAAGCGAGGAACTGGTTGAAACGAAGAAGTTGCAATAAAGCGAAGAACCGGTTGCAATAAAGTGAAGAACCGGTTGCAATAAGAACCGGTTGCAATAAGAACCAATTGCAATAAAGCAGAAACCAGTTGCAATAAAGCGAAGAACCGGTTGCAATAAAGCGAAGAACCGGTTGCAATAAAGCGAGGAGCCAGTCTAACACGATAAACTCCACGTTGTTCACCTCTAACTCTACAGAGACCAGAACCAAACCTCCTGTTTCTCCAGTTGTCGTGTCTTCCCTACATGTGTGTCGTCAGTGACTTGTGTGTCTGTGTGTTTGTGTTGTTGGGTTGGATACTCACAACTCCAGGACCAGCACCATCTCCGACGCCATCTCGTAGACCTGGTGCAGGTTGACGACCCGCGAGCTGACGGTGGCGAGCTCCAGCACGGCGACCTCGTGGACGATCTCCGTGCGGCAGTCCTGGCCTTTCCGTCTCTTCCTCATGAACTTGGCGGCGTACTCGTGTCCGGTGCGTTTCTCCACGCACTTCCTGACCACGGCGAACTTCCCCCTGGACGAAGAGAAGACGAGATGGCATCATCACATCTGATCAGGTCTGACTTTACACAGAACGGTTTCTGTCTGTCGTCTGTTTGGTCACAACTGAGTTCACAAGACCTGAATTATTGGAAATGATCTGTTTCTGAACAGGAAGTGAAAATGAACCTGAGGCTGCAGAGAAACACTGATGTGAGTGGACGGTTCCTGCTCTAATCGGTTCTCTTTAATGTTTAATGAAAGGAGATCGAGGACAGTGAAGCTGTTCTATATAAACCTCACGGTTCTTTCAGCTCCGACATGCAGGAGGAAGAAGAAGAAGAAATGACTCTGCACAAGATTAATTTCAAGACATGAAAAAAATGGAGCAGGAGTCAGAGTCAGATGAGGAGAGAGGAGGATGAGTCGTCAGGTGGTTGGAAAACATTTCATTCTAATTAACTCAGCAGTGGCCTGTGAAGCTGTGACCTGCTGTGACCTGCTCCGACCTGGAGGAGAAGCTTGATTTGATCCAGATCAATTTAAAAAAATTAAAACCTCGGACTGAGAAGCTTTAACTTTTACAGCAGCTCAGAGTTTATTCTGAAGATCCTCAGAAGTTTAACAAGACACTGTACGTTTCTTTATCTGTCCAGTTTTCTCAACACGAATGGCCCGCCGGTATAGCATCTGAAATATTCTCATTTTGTTTAAAGGCGCCGTTAATGAAAAACAAAGTTATTTTATTTGGTTGCATTGAGAACATTAACAGTATGCTGATTGTTCAAATTTATATTTCTGATTAAAACAATGTCTATCTGGACGGCGACTTACATGTTTTACCTTTTGGCCCCTTGTGTGTTTGAGTTTGCCCCCCACTGCTTTAGGAGGTTGTTTCAGAGCAGAAAAACTGATAATTCACAAATAAACCAGAATTATGAGTCAGTTAAAATAACGAAGCTAACGGAGTCAGTTTCCACCTCAGCTTCACAGATGCTGCTTCAGTGAAACTCTTCTCTCTCTCTGGTCTCTGACTCTGACCCAGTTTCGCTGCCTGACTGGGAGCTGGTCTCATGTTAAGACCACACTGTGCCGTGCACACACACACATGTGCGAGCCGCCGGGGGGTATGGGGGGTATCCTCTGAAATGCACTCGGTGATGGAGATGACAAGCTCTCATCACGCGCTCCCCGAGGCCACGGCCGACAGTCGATGCTCCAATAATCCGGTCCACACACACACACAGGAGGACACACGGACACACGGACACATGCAAAATAAAAACTGTAGTAAATATAGTTGTTAATCCCTCAGAGGGAGCAGGTGGAGGCTGAGCCAGTAATTACAGATGTTTCCAGTCTGGTCCTGTTCACGGTCCAGGACGTTTAATGAGGAGCAGCACGGTCGGTCAGGAGCCTGGTCTGGTTTGATTGGCTGCTGGTTGTTGCTGCTGTTGGGCCACAGAGTCCAGTCCAGTCCTGACCGAGTCCGGACCGGAGTGCTGCTCAGCCTCCACAGAACACTAACGGTTAGCCTAGTTATTATAGATATTTTAATACACAGAGAAACATCAGATCATTTTTTATAATAAAACACTGAGTGGAGTTGAGAAATCAAAGTTTCTCAGGACTCTGACAAAGCAGATTATTATTCTATCAGTGTGATTAATAACAGTGTTATATTATTCTATCCAGTCTGAGCTGCAGGGAGATGAAGACGATGATGACGTTACAGGACGAGAATAAAAGTCAGTGGTTCTTCATGAGACCACGGCTCAGAGCTGTGACATTAGAACAGAATGAAGAAGAGAGAGTGTGTATGTGTGTGTGTGTGTGTGTGTGTGTGTGTGTGTGTGTGTGTGTGTGTGTGTGTGTGTGTGTGTGTGTGTGTGTGTGTGTGTGTGTGTGCTCATGTGAGAGTCATGAGGCTGCAGCAGCCGCGAGCTGCAGGTCCTCACATCATCATCATCATCATCATCATCATCATCAGAGCAGAGATGTGATAAAGTCTCAGTTTCTGCTGCAGCTTCTGATCATCTGATCAATATCAACACAAACTGATCAATCAACAAGTTCTTTAAAGGGATAGTTCACCCAAAATTAAAATTTCACTCATTATCTCCTCAAACAGCCTCACCGGTCCAACACCGAGCTGAACCGTTGAGCTCATAACGATCCATTCATCACAGCGTGACACATGGACATGACTTTCCTGGAAGGCTACCCACAATGCACTTGAACTTAACGTTGTGCATTGTGAATACAAACACATTTTAGTATGACGTTTAATGTTAATGTAATTATCCTTCATTTAAAGAGGAACTGTGCAGGATTTTCACCTTAGCTATTTATAAACCACAATTAGGAGAAGAGACTGGACTTGGAGATTCAGCTAAATCAACACTGAATTAATTCATTACAAGCAACATCATCAAAATAGTTGGTGATCTGCTTCTTTAAATCACAGACAGGTCGGTTTCACATAAACAAAGTCTTGGGTGAGTTTCAGGTGTGAATCAGGTCGAGGTTGGTGTAATATTATTGTATAGCTTCTATAATGTGACGTTTAAAATCCAGGATGACTCCAGGGTTTCATCTAAACTCAGCTTCGACTTGTTCTCTCCATAACAGAGTTTTGGTTCAACAACCGCCTGAGAGCTCAGCGAGGGGGCGTGGCCTGAGGGCCGAAGGGGGCGTGGCCTATGGTGTTTGGTTTGTGTGTGTGTCTGCTCTTTAAAAACCATACTGGGCCACCGCGGCCTTTTCTAAAGCAGCGTCAGCACATTTCAGGAGCTGCAGCCTCATTCACAGACTACACCCTGACAGAGACGGCTTTGTGTGTGTGTGTGTGTGTGTGTGTGTGTGTGTGTGTGTGTGTGTGTGTGTGTGTGTGTGTGTGTGTGTGATGGCATGCTGACAGTTAATTTAAAGAAAGCATCGTCCAATGAGAGTGTGTGTCCACTGTCCAGGTCCGACCTCGTCTTCAGTGCAGATTTATTGATGAAACTATTTAAAAAAAAGAAGCTATAAAACATTTAAATGAATTAAAAGTGGTCTCTGTTGTTAACTCTGTCCTGACTGTGTAAAATGATATAAAATAACATATATATTAAATATATATGATTGTATGTGTGGTAGTTTGAATCCACTGCAGTAAAACCCTGCAGCTCTAATCATCTAATGGTTTCTGGCAGACTCTCAGCTCCTCCTGGGGAGAAAAAAAAAACTGAACCTGAGTCGTTGTTTTTGGTTTTTTTCTGCTGCGTCATGTTTTCTTTAATAAGCTCAGGATGAAATTTGACTCTCATAAAAATAGTTTTTGCTGAAGTGATGAGAGGAAACCCGCTGACGCCGCCGTACGTTAACAACACCCACCTGACTGACGCAGGAGGTCCAGGGTCTATAACGACACTAACAACTGTTACTTTACTTTAGAAGAACAATGTAAGATGTTATTTAACCCTTAAATAATGTTCAGCCTTTTTTTATTATCCTGGATTTTATTTCAATTTTTAAAATTTTATCTTTTTATGCTGTTTTTTTTCCTTCCATTTCCAATTGGTATGTTTTGTCTTTAAGTAGCGCATTGAGTTGAAAATGTATAAATAAGATGCCTTGCCTAAGGCTCCACTGTGACCTGTTTTTATGTTTGAGAGCAGTAAAATCGCCCTAAACATCACGATAAAGTGATATTCCATATTCACTGTGTTTACATTTGTTTCCGTGTCATGGTTCAAACACTTGGACAAATCACAACATTTTACAGTTGGTTCATTAAAAACCTCCTTTGGAGCAGCACTGCAGGAAAATGTCCATAAAAAGGAAATAAAATGATTGATCTTTCATCACTTCCTGTTTGCAGCAGTAGAAACAGTAGAAAACTTTATTGTCCCGTCCTGTGTGACAGCAGCAGCAGCAGCAGCAGCAGCAGCAGCAGCAGCAGCAGCAGCAGCAGCGCTGGTCCAGGATCAGTGACAGGGACCAGGACACATTTAATGAAGTAAAGATTTTCTCTGGCTCGAAGCCAAACGCTCGCTCTGCTGCTGCTGTGGAGAGAGACGGAGGCCGCTCAGCTGATCACCATGACAACATCAACAACAACGAAAACAACCACAACAACCCACAGGTGACGATCAAAGACAACACGTCTCGGTCTGAATCATTAATTACCTCTGATTGGATTGTGGGAATAATCAATGAGCTCAAATCCTGTCCTTTCAGAATAAAGGGCTACTTTTTCAAAATAAAACAATGACAAACTTTTTCTTTTTTGGGGTGACTGCGACATCGCCATTTCGATTCCCATTCAACCGCCATAGTCCCCATGAGCAAGGTCAGAGGTCACAGTGAAACTAATCAATCAGGAAATCTATCAGTTAAAAGTTTACCTGGGAACATATACTGTAGATGTAGATTCTTTTCCTATCAATAAACACCACCTAACCCTATCAGTGAAGAGAAAATGATAAGTCAGATTAATTTATAGTTTGGAACAGAATAGAACAGGATGTATTGTATTGTTTGTTTAATAAAACTAAATCTGTTGTGCAGCAACCACACATCAACTAACACGTTTAGACTCCAGGAAGAAAAGCTATGCTAACGTGCTGGTGCTAATGGAGATCCAATAAATGAAACAAAATCTGATGATACTGTATAACAGAAAAATATATCACAGATATGTAATATATTCCTCCCCTAACAACAAACTCAACATTATCGGATAATATTTGGATGTAAAAAGTGATGAAATAACTTCAGTGAATTCAGTTTGTGAACTAAACAGTGAGTTGTTGAAGAACCAGTGAACATATGTTTCTGTTTCCGTCTCTAAGACTCATTGGAAGAAAAAAGCTTTGGGTCTTAACCATCTGGGACCCGCGCGTCCACCGTCACCGTCTCTAAAGGAGCTTGACCACAGACCATCTGGGACGCCCCCACCCCCCCGCCCACCACCACCACCACAGAGATGCACCGCAGGGTATTACCTTAAACTGCTCCATCATCATCATCCTCATCCTCAGCCTTCATCAGGTGACACACTCCTGTTCCTCTTTACAACATCCTCAGATCTCACACGTCCCAGCTTCTAATGAGCACCTGAACGCACCACCACCAAAACGCCTCCAACTACAAACCACAAGACACTGGAAAGGTGCAGGAATGGAAACAGATCTACGGTGGCCCTGAAGGTTCAATTCACTGCATTCTTGAAAAACACGCAATAAAGCGAGGGACCGGCTCCACCGGCTTTACGGCAGCCAATCAGCGCTGAGCGACAAGCGACTGACGGCCTGAGAGTTGGGATTTCTCATCTTTCTCATCTCGAGCAACGGAGCGACTTGAAGGAAAAAACACAAACGCTCAATGGCTCGTTTGCATTGACTGAACATGTAACTCGTCGCTCATTAGAAAAACAAAAGTCTGGTGTGAACGCAGCTTTAAAATAAAGATGATACGGACAGGAAGTGTAGATGTGGAGCAGATCCAGGATCAGAGGAGTAAAAGAGCGTTGGATGTTGTTTAATAATTAAAACTCAGAGCTCAGTGATGATTCACTGGGACTTCAAAGCTTCTTCTTCTTCACAGTTCATGTCTGAACATCTGACTCTGAATCACTTGACTGTTCCTGCTGCTTCACTGCAACTCACTCACCACTACTTTCTAAGTAGAGTAATTAATAACACAATAACAACAAAGCATTTTAACACTTCAAGACATGAATATCAAACTTTTTGCCTGCCAGAAAAATGTAATTTCTTAATGTTAATCTGATCCTTGCTGTTAATTCCTCTGTTCTGATTGCACAACCACTGGAACCGTGACGTAACGTACGTTATAATAATAATAATAATACAGCAGGAATGCAGATCCAACTGTTTTGAGTCTGAATGTGTTCAAATAAACAGTATTTGTTTATATAACATTGTGTGTTTGTTCATCATTGTGGTCAGTACACAGTTTTACCGTTAAACCATGTGGAACCTGAACGCAACTCTCTGACTGTCAACAACCAGGAGGCTTCGGTCCGGTCAGAGCAGGAATGCTGGGAGAGCGACGGGTTGGTGGTGGGAGGGGGGGGGGGGCATCGGCAGCACCGAGCACATCACACCTCACACTTTACAAACACACACACACACACACACACTGAGCTGCAGGCCGAATGTTCTGCAGCTGTGAACTAATGAGACAGAAGCTTCCACAGAGAAACAGACGACTGGGTTTGAGGCAGAATAAACAAACCAAGATTCATTAACTCTGAATAAAGTCAAATAAAAACCAGGGAGCAGAAGTTTTCAGTGCGTTGCCTCCGAGCTCCTCGTGCACGGCAGGAATTCACTCACTCAGGCCTTTTCAGATTAAAGCTGTGAACGTGATCCGATCAGAACCGGAGACGTGGCCAAGAGTCGCGGCGAGTAAACACAAGTCAGGACGCCAAACAACAACAACAACGACAACAAAGCAGGAAGTTGATTTTGAAGCTCAGTGATTGGATGATTGTTGCAGAAATGCACAAACAACAGCGTCACAGTTAAATTAACACCAAGGAAGAAAAAGTCTATCCTGATAGAAAAGGGAACAAAAGTTGAGAGAATTAATCAAAATATTATTAAAATTGCCAAAACTGTGTCAAATCTAAAACGCCTAAAACAATAAATGTTTACATTTTTCAAAATTTTTCCAGGTCAAACTTAAAATCTCAACTCGACCAGATGTTCAGCCATAATTAACCACATGTAGCCGATGAGGCCGTACATGTGCGCAGTGTGTTGAGGTTGTGGGTTTCGGACCTGGACGCTGCTGCGACATGGACCTGAACACATGAACGTGTGTCAGCTGACCGTCTCCCTGCAGCGCTGCACATCAGATCAGAGCAGCGCTGCAGATTAATGTAACCTTTCATGTTGCTCTGTGGCGGCTAATCTCAGTCACAATGTCATGTCATGCGATGCAAAGCCACACACACACACACACACACACACGCAAACACACACACACACAATGCCTTTGTTGTGGTGCTCTAAGACTCAGACGTCGTACATTGCGAACATAGCTGTATAACAGCAGATTATGACGACTTTGATTGTGACCTCAGCTCTGATCTCTGATGTTGGACCTGAGTCAGACGAAGCAGCAGGAACACAACTACACACTACTACACACACACACAAAAACATAGTGTGATTCTCTTTTTAAACAGGGATCGGCCTTGTGACTTTTCTTTCAGGACTAACATCCCTGGAGAGAGAGTGTTTCCTCTAATGATTAACCTTGAAGACATCCTGTGAAACATTAGCTGCTGAGGAGCGAGCACAGCTGACGGGTCGCTGGCACCAAATACACAAACCACCACCAACCGGATCTGACTGTCAAACGCCACAGACAAGCATGCACTTAATTATTAAACCTTTAAATGGAAAAAATACAAAAAAAAAATCCACAATAGGATGTTGTAGAGACGGATAGAGGAAATATTTTCTGTCACGTGACATCATCACACTGGACAATAACTGCTTTAAATCCAGGTGTGTGGGTCAGTTTATCTCAGAGACACTGCAGCATCTTGATGCAAAAGTCAAATCAATTTATCTCTAACAGACAACCACAGCCACAGAAGAATGCATAATCTATAAAAAAAAAAAGTGATATTATGAATTTAACAAAAGTAATGTGTTTTAATGTGATTTATGAAATAAATGCACAAATGAAATGAAGCACAAACGTGTGTTTACTGTTTACAGAGCAGTGGAGCGAGCAGCAGCCTGGCATGGAGCCGGACTGGGACTGTCCCGCTGCCAGGTGAACCACCACACACACTTCCACTGCAATTAATGTGATGGAAAATAGATAAATAAATGAAATGATATATGTATACAATAAAAAAAACAACACTATGAATGAAATAATCTATATTTAAATGTCAATTAAGGCGCCCAGCCTATAAGGGCTTACAAGACACGTGTCACAAGCAAAATCATCAGAGTCACTTATTCTTTTTGACCAGGCACTATTTTTTGGGGGGGGATGAAAGTAGCTATAGTAAAGACTTCTTTTCTGAAGAACCATTCCAACTTCACCTCATCATCAACCCAAAACAACTCAGGCTTCACAACTTGCATTTTCTCAAACAAACACTGCCTGGCTTTGTGAATGAAACACAACATGCAGTTCATCATCGATTACATTTAAATGACATGATCTGCATTATGCTATGATAGTCTGTTCTCCTCAGGTACTGACTTCTACTGCCACATAAAGATCTCTTGGTTCTATCTAATGACAAAAGTCACATAAACAATATACATTTTTCAACTGGCAATAGCCTAGCTTCTAAACTTTGGTTTAAACCAGATATCATTAGCCCATTTTTCTTTATACTCAAGAAATAACTTATGCTTCACAAAATGAACATTACAACGCAAACCATTAGTGAAAATATGGTGTTGATCAGCCTCTGTAAATAGCTTTCATGTCACGGTGCCAATAGTGATGTGTTTTATCCCAGTTAAAGATGTTTTTTGGCTATTTTATCCTCTGGTAAAGAAGACAAGTGGCATTTCTCTACAGTCGCCTGGTTCCAGGTGAAGTGACCGGCGGGGGGGGCTTACCTTCCCAGCTCCTTCCCGGGGAGGATGGTGTAGTGGTCGGTGAAGGGTTCGCTGATGATCGGGGTCTTGATGCCGGACAACAAGCCGACTCCGACGCCGACACCGCGGGTTGTTTCTGGGATCATGACGTCGTGAAGTTCGATTCGCGTCGTCGTCGGTTAAGTTTTTAAAAAAAAGTTGTAACGGACGGCGGCGACGGTTGGTTGGTTAACGTAGATATTATGGTGAAGGACGACGGCGGCAACGGCAACAACACGGAGTTTGTGGTCGGTGGAGTTAAAAGTTGAGTTAAAAGCTGCCGCATAGCTTCGTGTCGTGTCTGATATCGAGGCTCTGTCTCCGGCTCATCGTGGTGAAGGTTGTCCCGCTCTGAGCTGCTCTCGTGCCGGTCAACGGTCCTCACTCCGCTCCGAGTCACACACACCAGCAGCAGCGACCCACCGACCCACGAGCTGCTGCTGCTGTGCTGTCAGTTGCCATGGCAGCCCGCGCTGATTGACACATGGGCTGGCCAATGGGATGGAGCGGAGGGGGGAAAAGGGGGCGGGGCCACTCACGTGTTGAGGGGAGGGGAAGAGGGAGGGAAAAAAGAGATCGTCCAAATAGTTATGGAGGCTCAAAGTGACCAAAATGTAAATAGTACGTAAATAAAGAGTGCTTGTATTGTTTTTGTTTTTAAGAAGTGAGTTGATGCCAGTTTTTAATAAACTACAGAATTTGGATCAGGAAAAAAAAAAAAATCATAATTTGTGGTAAAAAAAAAAAAAGACGTTTTGCGGTGTTTATTTCTCGATGGACCACCGCTGAGCGGACTGTTGCTAGGTCTAATTTTACATGAATAGAATATCTTTTAATCATTATTTTGTGTTACATTATTGAATGATTTAGTTGTAGGCAGTGTTCTAGGCGGGATAATGTAGCCTAATAGTTAGCGGGTTGTTAATGGAGAGATAAATCCCTTCAGGAAGTATGGATTAGGTTCAAATGTAGACAAATAGGCTATAGAAGTTTTTATTTTGTAAACCACATTTAGTTTTGTATTTATTTGTCTACAATATTGCATTAGTTATCATGACATGGCCACTATTTACATTGCGTCTCATCTTGTTTATTCACGTGATGAAGGTTTGGTGACAACAATATTTCATCATTGAAATAACAAAAAAAACAAGCCAGTTAGATGAGATGACAAGTGATAATAGCGGTCCAAAACGAAACAAAAACATTGCAATCGTTAGTTCCAGTGAGTGCACAACAACAGTATTCAATTTGAGACAACCATCTAAATTCATAAGTATGTAGTATACTACATTACGGTGTACTCATGGAAGTACTGTATTTGACAGAGACAGCACAGGATCGGAAGAACCAGGGGAACCACAGGAACCAGGAGAGAAGAGGAGGAGGAGGAGGAGGAGGAGATGAAGGAGGGGAGGAGGTGGAGGAGACAGGAGCAGAACCTGGTTCAGTGCAGGGATCAGTATTACTGCAGACGAGATTCAATCTCTAAACATTCACTGGAAGTGATGCCAGCGCCCTGACGTCTGACTGACAGCCAGCTCTTATCAGACAAAGGGTAATGGGCACCTGCAGGAACACCACACGAGTAGGAACCTTCATCATACTCTTGGACTTGGCTGAGCTTCAGTTCTCCATCAGGTTTGTGTCCAATTTGAGTGTAACCCTTGAAGAAATAAGCCTCCACTTTCTGCCGATATGTGTTTTTGCAGCTCAGTGTGACATCACTTCCTATCGTCACAGGAAGTGCAGGAATATCCAGGATTACATCACCTGAAAGTCACAGACAGACAGAGTTACAGCTACAGACCAGAGTCACAGACAGAGTTACAGCTACAGACCAGCACAGACAGAGTTACAGCTACAGACCAGAGTCACAGACAGAGTTACAGCTACAGACCAGAGTCACAGACAGAGTTACAGCTACAGACCAGCACAGACAGAGTTACAGCTACAGACCAGCACAGACAGAGTTACAGCTACAGACCAGAGTCACAGACAGAGTTACAGCTACAGACCAGAGTCACAGACAGAGTTACAGCTACAGACCAGAGTCACAGACAGAGTTACAGCTACAGACCAGAGTCACAGAGTTACAGCTACAGACCAGAGTCACAGCTACAGACCAGAGTCACAGACAGAGTTACAGCTACAGACCAGAGTCACAGACAAGTTACAGCTAAGACCAGAGTCACAGACAGAGTTACAGCTACAGACCAGCACAGACAGAGTTACAGCTACAGACCAGCACAGACAGTTCCTACAGACCAGCACAGACAGAGTTACAGCTACAGACCAAGTCACAGACAGAGTTACAGCTACAGACCAGCACAGACAGAGTTACAGAAGACCAACAGACAGAGTTACAGGACAGACCAGCACAGACAGAGTTACACTACAGACCAGCACAGACAGAGTTACAGCTACAGACCAGCACAGACAGAGTTACAGCTACAGACCAGCACAGACAGAGTTACAGCTACAGACCAGCACAGACAGAGTTAAACAGACCTGAGTCAGACAGAGTTACAGCTACAGACCAGCACAGACAGAGTTACAGCTACAGACCAGCACAGACAGAGTTACAGCTACAGACCAGAGTCACAGACAGAGTTACAGCTACAGACCAGCACAGACAGAGTTACAGCTACAGACCAGCACAGACAGAACAGTACAATAAAAAGGAGGGAGTTACAGCTACAGAAAATAAATAAATTACAGAAAATATCAAAACAGAGATCATACAGACCAACAGACAGAGTTACAAAAAGACCAGCACAGACAGAGTTACAGCTACAGACCAGCACAGACAGAGTTACTACTACACTCCAGAGTCCAGACAGAGTTACAGATTACAGACCAGTTGATTTCACAGACAGGTTACAGTGGGTTTTCACCTTGGGGCAGTTGTCGATTGAGACCGAGTTGCTCCGTCCCAACCTGGTTTCACAATGGTAATATCCACCAAGTGAGCGGTCAGCTCCAGAAGGGAGCAACTCTCCATTGAGCCCCATGTTAAAACAGACTACTTTACAGCTTATAACAAATAATAAATTTCAAAAGTCTTTTTTAGAAAACTCTACTCCCCACGAAGAACTGTTATTAGGTTTTAAGATTACTGGAGGACCAATTAGGGGGGGGAAACATTGAGTGACAGGTCCGGAGACCACAGACAGTAACGAGGCCTCTCACCTGCAGAAACAGCTGGTCCAGACAGCAGCAGCACACACACACCTGGAACAGGAGGTCAGAGGTCAGTCACGGTTCAGACCTCCAAATATGGCAAGTCAAATCCAACATGGTGCAATTCAAACTCCCGTTAGCGGCACAAAACAGACCCCCCAAACCAATGGGTGGCGTCACGGGTGCTACGTCCATTCTTTTTACAGTCTATGGTTTTTACCACAGGAGACGTTGTGTCGTTCAGTAACATATTCTCTATCGAAAAGTAGACGACTCTTTTTCCAGTGAATATGAGACGATCTGTTGTCGGTGTCTGTATGTTAAAGCTCTTCAGATGCTCTACCAACAACTGGCTGCAGAGCCATGTGCTCCACAGCCTGGAGCTTCACAAGGTAATTTCATGTTAGCGTATGTGACCATTTAGTAGCTTTAATGTGCTAAATCGACTCGTTTATAAGAACCAGGCGCGTATTTGCAACAGGCTACAATTCATTTTTGCAATGAGCAGCACCAGACGAACAAAGAACGAGAAGTCCTTGCACGTGGGCGACTATTTGGTATATATGGCAATTCATGCTCTGAAGGAAGTGACAGACTGAGTGGTCTAACTGTAGTGGATCGGATCCCCATCAAATATATAGTCGAAAATACAAAAACAGAAACTAAAATTAAAAATAAATTAGATTATACATAAAAACTAAAAACAAGGAAAAAAAACCAAGTGAGCAGTATGCCTCATCTAACAATAATGCTCATTTGTAAAAAAAACAAAAACAAAAACAAAAACTGCAGCATGTCAGACAGTAAATGTTCAGTTTCAAAGAGAAACCCATCATTTTTGAAGCTGTAGCTGTGTTGACTCACCCAGCAGCAGAGACACAAGTGTAGTCTTCATGTTGTCTTGGAGCCGACTGATTGTCAATCTGAGCTGCAGAGCGTCGACGTCCTCATCATGGGCTGGACTCTGAGTCATACAGTATAACCTCTGCTGTGGTGGAAAGTACCGTAGTCTGTTCATACAACGTTGACTCCCGTATCAACACTTTCAGTTTTCCTTTTTGTGGTGGCCTGTACATTTGAAGAAGCACGTAGCAGACGTACAGGATGAGGTTGAAAAAAGTCTGTGGGACGTGTGAATCTGCAGATCCTGAACTACCAGGAAGTGGAAGAAGTGAAACAACTGAACATCAATTCAATTCAACTTTATTTATGTTTCCAAACTGATAATCCACCACACAGTGCACACACATTGACTTTGCATTGCTCCTTTATAGATAGAGACAGACAGACACCCACAGACAGGAACAGTTTCCTCTCTCACCTGCAGAAACAGCTGGTCCAGACAGCAGCAGCACACACACACCTGGAACAGGAGGTCAGAGGTCAGTGAAGGGCCAACTTCTCTAGGAACAAACTTGAGCTCAGCATTTTGTCTCGACAGACACCTTTGGGGCCGCCTGGTGACGCCACTTCTCTACTGAGTCAGAAGCTGTTTGGTCTGTGGCAGCAACAGCAGACGTCAGGCCACCAGGCCCCAACACTCACAATGACAGCATCACTTGCACAAATTGCATGGTACAGAGATTAAATTACACATACGAGGACAATAATAGCACTTTTTTTTGCTTTTCCACCAGCCCTAGTACCTGGTACCAGGAACCATTTTTAGTTCCTCCTCGGCTCTGGTTCCAAGCGAGCTGAAGCCGTGAAAGTGTAGTGGACATTTAAGATTTCTGCTTTTTCTGTAAAATGAGAACATTTCTGCTCTGTTGTTGTGTGTATATATACTATGTTATGTGTGTGTGTGTGTGTGTTGACTCACCCAGAAGCAGAGACACAAGTGCAGTCTTCATGTTGTCTTGTCGTCGACTGACTCTCAGTCTGAGCTGCAGAGCGTCGACTTCATCATGGGCTGAACTCTGGGGTCACAGTCCGCTCATATACACACACACACACACACACACACACACTTGAATGCATGAGGTTGTGTCTACCAGCCGCTGTGGAACAGAATCATTTAGAGTTTGGCAAAAAAAAACCAACAACAACTGGAGTTCCTGTGAACCGTGCTGCAGCTGTCAGAAGGCGTTGTCGTGTCCTGTGCTGATCTGAGTTCAGCCTGAGCTTCTCTCTTGGGTTGACGTTCTAATTCTTTGGTATTTGTCCTTTTTGCTTTGTCTCTTAATAAAAACTAAGCTGCTGCTGAATGTGAGTATTGACCCGTTAAAACAACTGGAACTGAGCGGGCTGCAAATAATGTGCAAAAGTGCAGGAACCTCTTCGTAGTGAAGCTACAACACACCCACACGACGGCAACAAGAAGTACCAAAGTGACCTTTTTATTGAGATTCATAAACAGTTGTATGGTTCGGTGGAGCGGCAGCACAGCCTGAGTATTTAGCAACCCGTTCTCACAATAAACAGAGCTGTACTCTCCCACATTATTTACATACTGTATGTGTGGCACACTCACACTCACATTCACACATACACACCGAAAAAAAAAAAAAAAATCATGCTTCAACGTGTCAACATCCACTCACATTTCCCCTTTTAATAAATTCCCTTTTTAAAAAGCAAATAAACAATAAATAATTTAAAAAGACACAAATACCAAACTGCAGCTACAGTTTTCCACCACCTCACCTTTCTGTAGATTTCCCATGATTCACCTCTTCTCTAAAAGCTTATTTAAATATTTCTATAATAGCTTCACTCAGTGCACTTTACATACAGAACCAGTGGAATTGTCGTGTCCGTCACCATCATGTATTAAACATATAAACCTAACAACAGCAACACGTCTGTACACCGTCTTATTGGTTGTTCTACGCTGAAAACACACGAGGCTGCAAAATGCACGACCGAACAAAAACTCAGAATCCAGACACAGCAGCTCGACAGGAAATAGAAAAGACACAAACAAATAAAAAAAACACACACAAAGGCTTCAAAAGTGAAGGCAAAACCGTTTCTCATTGCATTTCTAAAAAAAAAACTGCAAACAAACTAAAACATTCAGGGGAAAGCTCCAGGTCTTCCCTTAGTACTCATAAATACAGTAGAAATAACAGTAGAAAAGATCGTAGAAAAGAAAAAAACGGGGAATGCAACATGATCCCAGCCTGTGTGGAATTCAATCTCTACACTTTCAACATACAATGAATTTAAAAATCCAGTGTTTCGGTTGCCGTAGATGCATTTGATCGGTGCAAAAAAAGAAAAAAGAATAAAAAAACACAATTCAGGCAAAGCAAATAATAAAATACTAAAATAACATCATGTGTTGTGGGGAACAAAGAAGCGTGAAATCCAACCGGCTGCTGCTTTTACTTCACCGTCAAACCAAACCTCCACGCTGTGACGAGTCTGAAACTCATTTGCATAAAAACGTTACAGGAACTCTGTTGTCAAGGCGATTGCTCCACGGTTACAGTCTGTCTGTCCGGCGTCGAGTAGCAACAGAACCACATGTCTTCAAGGAAAAGACAAAAATGTTGATGTTGGATTCAGCGTTTGAGGAGTTAAATCACCTCATAAATTAGAACTGATGTTAATTTCATAAATTCACGCTTTTATTTATTCTCATTAATTATACGTTAAGGGAGGAGTCTGATCCACGACCGCACTAGCTACGTAAAATAAGTTGAAACGTAAAGTGCTTCATTAGTTCAGTTTCGTAAATATTCGATGCGTGAACCTGATGCTAGCATCTGTAGCGTTAGCCAGTCGGGAGTCATCAACTATGCAAACAAGAAGTTTCTGTAGCTATAACTTCCAAAAATAAGTTAATGTTAGATTCAGTGTTTGTTTAAATAACCAGACTCCTCAACATTTACGTTTCACCTTCAACTCAGATCTTTTAGCACAACATTTTATCATTTGCTTCCGAGAACTACAGTTAGCAGGCGTAGGCTAATTGTTACAGAGGACCAGTTTGTTAATTTGTTCATTACATGATATTTGTGAACATTAAAACGTTCACTTTTTAATACAAAAAGCTAATGCAACAGGAGAGAAAAAAATTCAGTGAAGCTAATTTAGCCAAATAATATTTAGCTAAAAACTAGCTCAAGCAGGACAAATTTCAGCTAAGCTAGTTTAGCCAAATTAGCTTAGCTAAACTAGCTAGCTCAAGCAGGGGTCCATGGCATTGGTCCGACCACCCATTAGTCCGACCTCCCATTGGTCCGACCACCCATTAGTCCGACCTCCCATTGGTCCGACAATCGGAGTAATGAGAGTTCGAACTAATGGGAGGTCCTCATTAGTTCGAACTGGACTAGTATTAAACCAACTCTCCATTCCCAACATTCACCATGCATTTATATAATTATTCATATAGGCTCCACCTGTCTGTCAATAAGACACACGTGGAAGAAGAGGTGCAGTTTACACCAACGAGGAGCTGTCATTACGCACGAGTTTTACGCACTGCTGCGCGGATCATGTGCATAATTAACTGCAAAACAAGCACTTCATGACATATAACGCTGGCCTGTCTAGCCTCTACCTGGCATTTTTACTAAACTTAACCAACTCCTTTCTTCATTGCCTGAACACAACCAAAGCCAAATTTACTCTCTCTTTCTTTCTCCCTCTCTCAGTCTACTGTCAGCTGGCGCGGCGGCTGCAGCAGGCTCGCGGAGCGGGGAGAGAATAAAAAGTGTATTTACTTTACTCTCTGGGGGTCATCATATGGGGAGATTCTGGGTCGTGCGTGTGGGGGGAGTTTGCATGCTCGTATGAATGGAAGAGCTTGTCAGAAAGTAGTGATGACAGTTCGGACTAACGGGACCACCCATTGGTTCGACCTCCTATTGGTCCGACTTGTGGTTGATTTTGTCGGAATAACGGGAGGTCGAAACAATGGGAGGTCGGACCAATGGGCAGTTCCCCTCAAGCAGAACCAGAGATCTCGTCTTGTTTATTCCCCACATTCTTCGTCATATTTGTTCCTTTGCTGTCTGTTATGCTAACAGAGGCTAATGTAGCCTCAAGCTAACTCCTGATTTTTCGCTCTTTTGATTGTTTTCTTTCTGAAACTCGTCGCCTTCGGACCAAACCGACACGATCCAGTGATGTCACACAGTTTTCCTCTGAGGATACAAAAAGTTTTCGACATCTTATCTCACACATGAACCACCTGGTGTAAAAGTCAGCAGAGCTTCCCTTTAATCTTTACGTCTCGTCCAACGGTTGCGTTTGGAATAAAAATAACGTGTGCGGCTCTGAGAGATGAAAAGCTTTTACACCTTCTGTCAGACTTGTGGTTGCATTTGTACTTGGCTTTTATTTTTTTTTGTGCCCATGAAGACGCATGAGGCGGCTGAGCTGAGTGTGAGTCTGGAAAACTCACGTCGACACGAGCAGAACATGCAAAAACGAACCGATGCAAATATCTGAACTCAGGACTTTTCCTGCGTGAAGTCCCACAGAACCAGAACCACAGGCCACGATGAGGCAGTAAGTAACTGAGGCACAGCTTCTGTACTGGACTGGATGGAGACGAGGGGGGGGGGGGCGGAGTCAGTGAGTCACTGTCTGGGGACAACATGGCCGACCCTGGGACACACTGAAGTTAAGTAGGTCTTAACTATTGCATATGTTACACTGGTTGGTCCGAGGGTCTGGGGCCGGGTCGGTTCTGACGGTGCAGCCCTTGGAGACCAGGACGACTCCGGTGAAGGTTCAGATGTTTCACGGACCCGTTCACAGACACAGAAGATTGAAGAAGTTCATCAGTGGAAGACTTGAAGACGAGAACGAGAAGCTCCTGTTCACACAGCAGAGACCAGACCAGACGCCCACGGGTCCGAGGTCTGGACCCGCTCGCTCGCTCGGTCTCCACAGGAGGAATCCCTACCCAGAAGCCCTTGTGTTGGCGTCGATGGCTACTTTGTTGGAGGAGACGTGACATCATTGTCTCTGCATCACAGATCAAGAAGGTTTTTGGAGAGATCTGGGTCTTCCTGGACTGGACGTGTAGGAGGTCTGAGAACCGGTCTGGGCTTCAGGTCTTCCCTTCGCCGTTCATCATTTTACGTTTCTCTGCGTTTCATCTCATCTGATTCTCCTCAAAATCTAATGAAGTACTTGAGTTTTTTTTATTTTTTACTCTGGTTCTGGTTTTAGATTTGATCATAAAACCTCTCTCCACTTCCTGTTCCTGTTGACCCGCCACAATAAAATACCGAGCGATGCCTGCTGACCGGCGCTCCAGACCAGATGTTGACCGTTCCTCGGAGAAGCTGGCGTTCCTTCTGATGAGTCGTCGTTCAATTTGCATAATAATTGTTTTCCATGAAGCCACATCTGCAGATGTTGACCTGAACATCTGGGAGCCGTGGTCGTTCGCTTCAGGTTTGAATTCACAGAAAAGATCATTCAACATCTGCTTCTGTTAGAGTTTCATTTAATTTATTTTAATTTAATATAATTTAATCATTTAAAAATTAATAAATAACTTTAATCTTTTCTGTCGATTCAAATGTTGAGGATGAATCTGCAGATATAGTTCTGGTGTGTTTCTCGCTCTTCGGTGTCTTCCATCTGTTCGTCTTTGTATCGTCATGACGGTAGGTTTTATATTATTGGATGGATGATGCATTTCGGTGCATGCAACTATAAATGATCTTGAATCCATCGTACGTATCCGTTTGTTTATATCTTCTATATAATCTTATTTTCTTTTTTTAAAAAGCCAGTCTCGTGTTGAATAAACTCCAGTCTGATGATCGATATAAAAATAAGTGCGGTCCTGCTGCGTCGGCGAGTGAACGACGTCAACGCCGAGTCACGCACACGCGGTCAACGTCAGAGGCTCAGACGAACCGCTCCTATTCTTCTTCTTCTTCTTCTTCTGGATTTGTTCTTTTTGTTTCGTGTCCGGACTCAGTTGTTGTTTCAGAGAGAAACTCAGCGAGGACCCGTCTCACTCCAAACCGAAGGTGCTGGTTTCCTCCACAGCGATCAGCAGCTTCTCGTACAACATGGTGTACGACGGATACGGAGGAAGGTCCAGGCGGTTGAAACAGGTGTGAGCCCTGAGAGACAGAGAGAAGTAGATCTGTTAGATCTGTTGGACATGTGACCATCCTGCATCTTGTTATTTATGTACCGGATCCTTTAAAACTGTTGAACATTTGTGATACATACATCCAAAGTTTATTTGTTAAAGGGATAGTTCAACATTTTGGCAAATTGGCCCATTGCCATAATCGCTATAGTCACAGCAGTAGGTTCGTTACCTTTAATTGTCGGTGCAAGCTATTTTTAGAACGGCGGAGCAGAGCCGTGAGCTGCTCAGAGCTACGCTACGGAGGCTCATGGGATTTCTTGGTTTCCCTCATCAAACTCATCAAATACACAATCCAACAACTCAAAAGCGCTGTTGTGGACACGTTGTGAGCTGCAGAACCACCACGCTATGAGATAATGACGGAACGATACAAAACGGAGCCGTTTTCGAGGTAAATACAGGGTAAATGCGGAGACTGCTTGCTGAAAAACTGTCCCTGAACGCAACGCGCATCAGCGGTTTTGCATGAATTTACCTCTGAAACAGCTACGTCTCGTAACGTTCTGTTATTATCTCATAGTGTGGTGGTTCTGCAGCTCACAACGTGTCCACGACAGCGCTTTTGAGTTGCTGGGTTGTGTATTTGATGAGTTTGATGAGGGAAACCAAGAAATTCCCTTAGCCTTCATAGAATAGCTCTGAGCAGCTCACGGCTCTGCTCCACCGTTCTAAAAATAGCTTGCACCGACAATTAAAGGTAACGAACCTACTGCTATGACTATAGGGATTATGGTGATGGGCCAATTTGCCAAAATGTTGAACTATCCCTTTAAAAAGTAGCTCTGACTGGATTTTGGATCATGGATTGGATCAAATCTTGAAAATGAGTTGTTTCAAAACTCTCAGAACTTTTTAGGAAAACTTTGATCCAGAAAATCTGGATTATTTTGATCAGGAGGAACAAAATGTGATTTGAATTAAATACAAAGTAGTCAAATAAACAAACAAGAACTGGATATGAACATGTATAAATAAATATTTGACCTGTAAATATGAAGACAAAGACAAACTGACCTGAGCTCACACTGCAAAAACTCAAAATCAAATTATTTCTAGTCAAAACTAATCTCATCACCTAAAAATGTACTTGTTTTCAGATAAATTTCACTTGTTTCAAACTTATTTTTAACTAAGTTTTTCGTGCTTGTAATAAGAAAGAAAAACTTGCCCCATTGGCAGATTTTTCTACTGATTTACAGTGAAAATTAGTTTGAAACAAGTGAAATTTATCTGAAAACAAGAACATTTTTAGGTGATGAGATTAGTTTTGACTAGAAATGAGACAAATATTCTTTGCTTGATTTTGAGTTTTTGCAGTGCAGCAGTGACAGCTTCATATAAACCTGCAGCTAAAGGTTCAGTTCAACTGCTGCTTTAATACAGGCTATTTATTTATTTATTTTATGACGATGTTTTCTCTTCAGCTGCATAAAAACACACACGCTCCTCTGCAGTGAAATCTGATCCCAGCTCAGTTTCTGCTGATCTTGCTCTCTTTCTGGCCGTGAACCGTGTCCCAGCGTGAGGACAGAGGACAGAGACGCGTCCGCTGGTTCTGCAGAGGAGGCGAGACACTAAAACAGCTGCTCTGCAGAGCGGCGGCGAGAGGCGCGTCGGCCGCGATGCGTTCAGGTACCTGGGCAGCGACGTGACTTTGCCCCACTTCTCGATGCAGAAGCGCCGCAGGCCGTTGGAGCCTCGCAGCGCGGCGAAGCCTTCGTACGGGACGCTGGACGTCCCCGTGACGAACTGCAGCAGCCGCAGGCGCTGCTCGTTGTTGAAGCGCTCCACCGCCGCCCAGAACCAGCGCATCACGATGTGGCCGTCATGGTAACCTGGTCACGGGCAACAGGGAGACAGAGTTACACACACATGGTTTCACCTGCTCAGCACAGGAAACACACACACACACACAGACACACACACACACACCTCCTCTGTACTCCGTGTTGCTCCTCCAGTCTCCCAGGTCGATCTCCACCGTTCCTGCGATCACCAGCTCCAGCTCCCGGGCGTCGAACACCGACACCAGCCTGGAGTCGACCACCTGGAGGGGGCGGAGCCAAGGAGGGGGCGGAGCCAAGAAACACTGGTCAATACTCAACTGTTTGACCACTTCTTGCTGGAATTTGTTTCCTTTAGAAATTTTACCACTTTTTCTAGAATTTTTTAAGGTTTTGGAGAAATTTTTACCACTTCTTTTAAATATATATAAATACTGTATATATTTTTTTAAAACTTTTTTTTGGTTTAAATTTTAACACTTTTTTCTACAATTGTTTTTGATAAATTTTACCTCTTCTAGATTTTTTTTCTTTAGAAATTTTACCACTTTTTCAAGAATTGTTTTTTCTATTTTGAGAAATTTTAACAGTTTCTTCTAGAATTTTTTAGTTTTTAGAGACATTTTTGCCACTTTTGCACTTCTTTTAATTTTTTTTTAGAAATTTTACCAGTTTTGTCTATAATTGTTTTTGAGAAATTTTACCACTTCTTCTAGAATTTTTTTTCTTTAGAAATTTAACCACTTTTTTGAGATTTTTTTTTCAAACTTTCCCACTTCTTTTAATCTTTTTTTTTTTTTTTTTTTTACTTTTTTTGGAGATTTTTTTCCACTTTTTCCTAGAATTGGTTTTGAGAAATGTTATCACTTTTTTCGAGAATTTTTTTCCTTTTTGAGAAATTTTTAACAGTTTCTTCTAGAATTTTTAAAGTTTTTAGAGAAATTTTTGCCACTTCTTTTAAATAAACTTTTTTTTAGAAATTTTACCACTTTTTCGAGAATTTTTTTTTACTTTTTTGAGATTTTTTTCCACTTTTTCCTAGAATTGGTTTTGAGAAATGTTATCACTTTTTTCAAGAAAATGTTGAACTTTTCATTTACATTTTATTTTTATTTTTTTTTAGAAATCTTACCACTTTCTAGAAATACAGTATTTAAACTTTTTTTTGAGAAAACTTTTTATTTCTGCGGACCATATTACTGTATGTATCCATCCTTTACTTTAAAAGTGAAAAATGCATGATAATATTGTTAAAACATAATGAAAAAAACAACTCTTTATCATTCATTATCAAGGTCTCGTATCTTATTTTGTTAAAACACCACTTCCTGTCCCTCCCTCACTCCACCAATGACCTCGTTAGTGAATGAGTTGACTGATTGATGATTGGCTGGTTCACCTCGTAGAAGCCTCGGACCAGCGCCTCCGTCTGCTGCACCACCCCCCTCTCCACCCTCCACTTCGCCATCCGCTCGATGTAATCCTTCTTGTTCTTCTCCGTCACCTGCAGGTGGGAGCCGCCCGACTTCAGCTCCCGCTCCGTCACCTAGCAACACAGGAGGGGGAGGGGCTGTCTGGTTAACGGTTAACTGTAGGCGACGTCGTGCACGCAGAGGACGGAGCAGACGGATGACGTCACCTGGCCGAACACCTCCTCGTTGACGGTGAAGGTGAGGTCCAGGATGTCGGTGATGTCGTTGTCCTTCATCCACTGCAGCGACTGGTGGAACTCCTCGTCCAGGTACTCCAGGTCCGACAGGTCGGTCGCCCTGCAGCGCGCGCACACACACACACACACACACACACACACACACACACACACACACACACACACAAACACATTTAGTCCAAACTATCTAATAATAACAGCAGTAATAATCGATAATAAAGCTGAACCACTGACAGTCTGAGCAGCGCCTTGTAGAACGGTCTGGTGAAGAACGCGTCCAGCAGGTACTGGTGGATCAGAGCCAGACCCAGGATACGACCGCTGAACCGGAACCTGTACAACAACAACACACCAACAACAACAGTCAGCTCCTTTAGGCCAGTGTTTGTGTCAAACTGTCACTTATATTTTCAGTTCCCTCACTATATTTAGCAGATCTACAGGACAAACCCACTCTACACTCTTATAGTCGGGTGCATTTATGACTTTATCGTAAAAAAATTCTAACAAAAGGTTTCTCAGTTGTTTTTTATAGTATTAGATCCTTAATAACAAACTAAAAGTTTACCAAAGTTTGACACTAGAAAGGTGTCATTTTCAGGATGGCGTCCTAATGTAAATGTAATGGGTTGAAAGCCTGGAGAGACGCTCCAGGTGAATAGGGTAAAAAATTTAACTAACAGATATCACCATGAAACTTCCCAAGTTTATCACTTACATTAAGACAAATCACCATGAAACTTCCCAAGTTTATCACTTACATTAAGACAAATATTTTTTGTATTACAAGTTTTGTCAAATGTTATGTTTAAATATGTAAATGAGGCAATAACTAATTAAATATGCGCTAAATTGCATACTTTTCCAGATCCAAAAATTTAATGGATAAAGCCACTTTCAAAAGTCTTGTTTTATTTAGTTGACACATTAGAACACATTAGAGTCAGAAGGTCTTACTGAGGAGATTCTGGATATCTCTTTTTATCACTTTGTAAATGAGAAAATACTGTCACCAGCCCTAAATAAATCACATTTCCTCATGTTTTCAGGACTCAAATATTGTATAAATGAGGCTGTGAATGATAGATCAACAATCCCCTCTGTAAAAACCTTCAGAATATGGAAAATGATCAAACTGGAAGGTTTGGTGTGTGGTGGATCTGGAAAAGTTCTGGAAAAGTATGCAATTTAGCGCATATTTAATTAGTTATTGCCTCATTTACATATTTAAACATAACATTTGACAAAACTTGTAATACAAAAAATATTTGTCTTAATGTAAGTGATAAACTTGGGAAGTTTCATGGTGATACCTGTCAACCCATTACATTTACATTAGGACGCCATCCTGAAAATGACACCTTTCTAGTGTCAAACTTTGGTAAACTTTTAGTTTGTTATTAAGGATCTAATACTATAAAAAACAGTTGAGAAACCTTTTGTTAGAATTTTTTTACGATAAGGTGCTTTTTTTTCATAAATGCACCCGACTATTATAGATTTGACTGCATTACTGTCATCACATGACCACCTGCTGCATCTGTCGTTGATGAAAGCAACACTACTCACACTGATTGGCTCTGTGTGTGTGTGTGTGTGTGTGTGTGTGTGTGTGTGTGTGTGTGTGTGTGTGTGTGTGTGTGTGTGTGTGTGTGTGTCTCACCACTCCAGGTGGTTCTCCACGAACGCCGACATGGGGCTGATCTGGACCGTGTAGGTGTCGTTGGCCGAGTACTCGAAGAGGCCGTAGTACGGGTTGAAGAGCTCCTGGGACAGGAGGAAGAAGAACTCTCTGGACGGACCGCTGTAGTCCAACCTGAGGACACCAGGAGACACCAGGAGACACCACTGTTCACCACTGTTCACCACTGTTCACCACTGTTCACCACTGTTCACGGCTGTTCACGCTGCTCGCAGTAGACTTGAAATCATAGAAGTCAGAGGTGACGATGCTGCACCGTTTAGAAACATAAAGTCCAGTTTATACAAAAAAGGTGGTTTATTTAAAACCCTCCTGTTGTCCTCCTGGGTCAAGGAAGGAAGGAAGGAAGGAAGGATGGAAGGAAGGAAGGATGAAGGTTAAGAAGTAAGGAAGGAAGGACAAAGAGAAAGATGGGAGTAAAGAAGGAAGGGAAAAACGAAGGAAAGATAGACGGAGGGAGGGAACAGATTGGGTTAATTGGGTCAAAAAAGAAAGGAAGAAGGAAGGAAGGAAGGAAGGAAGGAAGGAAGGAAGGAAGGAAGGAAGGAAGGAAGGAAGGAAGGAAGGAAGGAAGGAAGGAAGGAAGGAAGGAAAAGGAAGGACTAGCGGGAGAGATCTAAGGGAAAAAAATGAAGGAGGGAATGAATAAGTTCAGAATGATCAAATCAAGGAAGGAAGGGAGGGACATCTGAACTAAACACTGAGAAAATGAAAAAGGAACTCTCAAAAGGAAGGAAGGAGGAAGGGAAAAGGGACGTTGATCTGCAACAAGAGGGAGAAAAAGGACACTGATTCATGGCCCAAAAGGAAGGAAGAAGTAGGATGAAGGGAAGGAAAGGAGGAAGGAAGGAAGGGAAAAAGAATACTAGCAGAGATCTAATCAAAATGAATTCAAATGAGTGTGTGTGTGTGTGTGTGTGTGTGTGTCTCACCCCTCCTCCCCCAGGAAGGTGACGTAGAGCTTGTTCCTCTGCAGCTCTTTGCGGGAGTACGCCATCACCTGGTTGAAGGTTCCCTCCAGGAGATGTTCCCTACGGATCAGCAGCCTGGACACAACAACACAATTAATAAAAAGAAAACAACACAAAATAGAAGTGGTTGTCTGTTGATAACAATGGTTTTCTGGTTGTAGAGAAAAAAAGGGTTTTATTTTGAAGGGGACAGGAAGTCTTACTTGATCTTGCCCGGTCCCTGTCCGTAACCTTTGGCCTCCAACTTCCTGTAGAAGTTTCTCAGTTTGGCTTCAAAGTCTCTGCGGTACGGAGCCGGGGCCCGGGCCCTCTGTAAACCTACACACACACACATTAAAGGGATAGTTCAACGTTTTGTCAAATTAGAATCCCTATAGTCACAGCACAACAAATACAGAGACTGTTGATGAAAAACTGTCCCTGAAGGCAACGTGCATCAGAGGTTTTACATGAATTTCCCTCTAAAACAACTCTGTGTGGTAACGTTGTGTTATTATCTCATAGCGTGGTGAATGTGCAGGTCACAACTTGTCCACCAGAGCGTTGTGGAGTTGTTGGATTGTGTATTTGATGAGTTTGATGAGGGAAACCAAGAAATCCCATAATGAGCCTCCGTAGCGTAGCTCTGAGCAGCTCACGGCTCTGCTCTGCCGTTCTAAAAATAGCTTGCACCGACAATTAAAGGTAACGAACCTACTGCTATGACTATAGGGGTTATGGTGATGGGACAGTTTGACTAAATGTTGAACTATCCCTTTAACAAGTGCACAGCGTAAATCACTTTTTAATTTACTTTTTTAATGTCTTTTTGTAGAATCAGACTTGACCTCCGGTTCTTACAGATGAGCTCTCATCATCATCATCATCATCATCATCATCATCATCATCATCATCATCATCATCATCATCATCATCATCATCATTTTTCCAGGTCACGTTTCCACAAAGACAAAAAACAAAACTAACAAATGAGGCACAGTAACAAACCAGAGGCCTCCCCGCCGTGACCCAATTTCCCTTTATAGAACATCCCATCAATAACTCACATACACACACACACACACTAGTGCACGCACACACACACACACACACACACACACACACACACACACACACTCAGCCTGAGGTCTCGTGGAGCTCATTAAGAGAACATTAGTGGACTCTAACAAAGCACAGCAGGCTCCGTCGAACTGTAATGATCACTGTTGTGGGGCTTCTGTGTGTGTGTTACTGTTGATGCCATTGTGTGTGTGTGTGTGTGTGTGTGTGTGTGTGTGTGTGTGTGTGAGAGAAAACACAGGAAACACTCGAGAGCTGCCTTCGAGGAAAACACTAAACCACCAACTTCTTCTTCTCCTTTTTGTTTTTAATGTTGCAGCTTCTTCACAGACTGAACCTGTGATAAAAATGTTTTATATTTTCAATTCCAAACTTGTTATTATTATAATTCCTGTGCAGCCGCTTTATATTTATATATATTTATAATTAAGGGACAAATTGTATTGATTGAAACCTAAATGTCAGTTCATGCCTAAGTTTATATTCTTACTGATGGTCCCACAGCAGCAGCTCCCTGTGGCTGTGAACTAATGAATTTACAGGTAAATTTGATCTAATTACGATCTGTATGGTGTTTATGATTCTGGCGACGTACCGGGGGAGTTCTGCGGCGAGGAGCCTGGCGAGCAGCGAGGAGAGAAGCTGAAGCTGGGGTGGACGGGGTGAGGAGGAGCGTAGGACATGATCTCTTCTTCAAACAAACTGAGGGAAGAAGAAGAGGAAGAAGAGGAGTTGAACTCAGGACTGTGATGATGTTTTGCTTTGGCGGCGTCGGTGTCACGTGTTCTTTACCTGAGCAGAATCACCAGGTCGGCGTCACATGACAGCTTCTCCACGCCCTGCGTTCCCTCCGTCCGGATGTAGTGGATCTTCTCCCTGAGGAAACACAACGTTTGGCTTTTTCTGTTTGTTTCTTCCCATTGGAGTCAATACACTCAAGGCTGCTGCTATAGTCTCCTAAAAAGGGCGTGGCCATGTGACATCATACAGGAAGCGGTCTCGTCATGGTCGCCGTTACCTCAGAGCGTGGTTCCTGCTCAGGCTCGGCTGTCGCTCCTGCAGCATGTCGAAGATGTTGGGCTGCCGGAGGAACGCCACGATCTTATCGTTGTACGCTGGAGAAGGACACAGAGAGGTGAGGTCATCAGAAACAACCGGTGAGTGAAGTGATGAGATTAAAGGGATACGCCAACATTTTTTTTTTCCGTGTCTTGCCTCACTCCTGAGTCCATGACCAGCAGATAGACGCCATCCTTTCCACTGTGCGTGCAGTAACAAGGGAGATAGAGTCGTATCGCTATAATTAGCTTAGCTCAAACACTGGAAGTGTATGGGTAGTGTTAGCCTTAGCTTAGCTCAAACACTGGA
>CM064890.1:845000-851759 GCA_030347415.2 Decapterus maruadsi
CAGGTTGACGACGACTCTGTACTCCGATGTTTTTAATAATACAAATGAAGTTTAGTGACATCATCACAGTGACATCATCACCTGTGGGAGCAGCGTCGGAGTCGGTCTCTGTGCTGCTGCTGCGCTCCAGCCTGGGACCTCCTCCTCCTCCTCCTCCTCCTCCTCCTCCTCCCTCCTCCTCCGTGGCCATGGTCCTCTGGATGCTCTGGTACCTGCAGCACCAGGAGAACAGCAGCTTCAGCAACTAGTAAATATATTCATTGATTATGTATTGATTTGATCATTTCCCACATGATAATCCACACACAACCACTGCTGGTGTAATTCCAGCTCCTGCCACCAGGTGTCACCATCTCTCCACTTCTCCTCCACTTCCTGTTTGTAACTGATGTATATTTCTTTCTCAATGTTTCAATCTCAGCATCTTGATGCAATATTGTTGTTGTTTGATTAAAGGTATTATTATTTTTTTTTTAATTGTTTAATTCATGTCCAAACAATTTCTTTTCTTCATTAATAAAGTTTAATCTTACTGTTTGGTATCTCATGTCTTATCCTGTGTTTGAATTGTCAAGCATTACAGATCTTTATTGTTAATTTAAAAATATTTTTTGGAATAAAATATATTTTACTTTCATGCACAGGTATTCAAAAATTACAAAAAAAAATAATATTTTTTTAAAAATTACAAAAATGTTATTATATGATAGAAGAGTTATATCAATGCAACTCATAAGCCATGATTATATTTATTGATGTTATACTGGTGTTATTTATACTTTGTTTATGTGTTTTCTTTTTTCCTATAGCATTTGTATTATTACATATTTATATTTGTTCTGATTTACCCATATTTATCTGTATTAAGGATTATGTTGATTATAAAATGAACTGATGTAAAAGTGGATGTAAAGAACTTTATATTAAATAAATGAAGGATGTTTGATGCTCTGACCTCCTGTTGAGTTGCTCCATCTGCTGAGTGGATCCGGACCGGGGGAGACCGTGGTTACACTTCCCTCCTCCGCCTCCGCCCTCTCTTCCTCCTCCTCCTCCTCCTCCTCCTCCTCCGTGACTCGGCCTCTGCCAGGTCGTGGTCCGGTTCACGTGGTCCACGTAGAAAACCCGTCCGTGGCTGTCGATACGAGCTTCCCAGTCTGAGGCGACGGAGACAAGAAGAAGAAGAAGAAGAAAAGGAAAAGTAACTCACTGATGAGCAGAGTGGATCTGTTGCTGTTTCTACTGATCGATGAGGAAAAGATCAGGACGAGTCCAGGACGTTCAGAGCAACCGGATTAAATCCTACACAGCAAACAAATAAATAACAACAAAAAACAAAAACAGAAACTAAACTAACTATGAATTAATTTGTGTTTGGCTGAAACATGTTATTAGTTATTCTTCTGTCCACCAGGGGGCAGCAGCACGAGCAGCCGCATCTTCAGACAACACCTCAAACAAACCACAGGAGAAGAAAGAAGAGGAAGAGGAGGAGGAGGAAGAACAAGAAGAGGAAGAAGAGGAGGAAGAACAAGAAGAGGAAGAGGAGGAGGAGGAAGAGGAAGAACAAGAGGAAGAAGAACAAGAAGAGGAAGAGGAGGAGGAAGAAGAAGAACAAGAAGAGGAAGAGGAGGAGGAGGAAGAACAAGAAGAGGAAGAGGAGGAAGAAGAAGAACAAGAAGAGGAAGAGGAGGAGGAAGAACAAGAAGAGGAAGAGGAGGAGGAGGAAGAACAAGAAGAGGAAGAGGAGGAGGAGGAAGAACAAGAAGAGGAAGAGGAGGAAGAAGAAGAACAAGAAGAGGAAGAGGAGGAGGAGGAAGAACAAGAAGAGGAAGAGGAGGAGGAAGAAGAACAAGAAGAGGAAGAGGAGGAGGAGGAAGAACAAGAAGAGGAAGAGGAGGAGGAGGAAGAAGAGGAAGAGGAGGAGGAAGATGAAGAAGAGGAAGAGGAGGAGGAGGAAGAACAAGAAGAGGAAGAGGAGGAGGAGGAAGAACAAGAAGAGGAAGAGGAGGAGGAGGAAGAACAAGAAGAGGAAGAGGAGGAGGAAGATGAAGAAGAGGAAGAGGAGGAGGAGGAAGAACAAGAAGAGGAAGAGGAGGAGGAGGAAGAACAAGAAGAGGAAGAGGAGGAGGAAGAACAAGAAGAGGAAGAGGAGGAGGAGGAAGAACAAGAAGAGGAAGAGGAGGAGGAAGAAGAACAAGAAGAGGAAGAGGAGGAAGAAGAAGAACAAGAAGAGGAAGAGGAGGAGGAAGAACAAGAAGAGGAAGAGGAGGAAGAAGAACAAGAAGAGGAAGAAGAAGAAGAACAAGAAGAGGAAGAGGAGGAGGAGGAAGATGAAGAAGAAACATGGAGGTCTGATTGTTGTGTTTGTGAACGTGTGAACGTGTGAACGTGTGAACGGAGGAAGCGCCGCCGCAGCAGCTTCTCTCAGTTCTGACTAACGGCTGTAGGAGGAAGAGGAGGAGGAGGAGGACGATGATGAAGACGAACCCCCTCAGGACATAAAACACCCTTTATTGGCTGTCACGACTGCTCTGCCCACACACACACACACACACACACACAGAAAGACACACACATAGAAACACACACACAGAGAGACAACAACTAGTTCCTGCAGCTCCGAGCAGCAGGAAGTGAAACCTCCGACTCCGACCGGAGACGAGGTCGTGTGGATCTGGACACAACAGCTGTTTTCACTGGGAATCGAACCTGCTCCACGGCCTGTAGGAGGGCTGTTGTTCATGTCCAAGAGGAGAATCAGGAGAACAATAAAGTTTGTTGTTGGATTTAATGGATATTTTTATTTTTTTACCTTTTTGCTTTAACTTACCGTATATTTCTCCTGGTGTCTGCAGGTGGTTGTATTTTATTTTTTATTCCTTTATAGTTTGTCCCGTGTTCTGTGAACTCGTCTCAATCTAAGACGATTTCCTTTCTAAATAATAAAGTTCTAACATTTTCCTCACAAGAAATATTCTCCATCGATGGGGTTGATGCACGTCGTCCACAACCATCGACTCAGTAATTAACACTTATATTAATCTCACCAACAGGAATGTAAACATGTTAATCTGTACGTCACGGGCCAAACCCAGAAATATGAATCTGAACCACCGGAAAACTGTCAATTTTCACAATAAATATAGAATGAAATAAGAATATTAAAATGAAGGAAAATTAAAATAACTTTGTTTTTCATTAGCATTTTATTGTTATAGAGAATGTGAAGTTACGTCACGCCGTTGGACGTTGGCCGCCATGTTTGGAGGATTGTGGATGTAAACACTTGCTCGCCCCCCCTGAAAAAAGTTCCCAAAGTCGCTTAAAAGTAATGATGGTGGGACAGCACTGCTGCATAAAAAATGTCACAGCAGTATATGCACTAATACGAAAAACGAGATAGTTCACAATGTCTGGATAAGTCAGTGGAGGGAGTAAATCTGGGTCTTAATAAGTTGTAGTGTTTCTGTTTACCTTTGTTTCTCATTAAAATTGAATTTATCATGATACGTTCCTCCTTCCTTTCCCTTCCTCTTCTCCGTTTCTTTTTTGTTTTCTTTTTTTGTCTGTCTTCCTCATCTCTTTTTTTTTTCTTTTTACTTTTTAGTTTTCCTCCGTTTTTCCCACTCTGTTTACGTTTGCGTTCCTCCAAAGATGGCGCCGACGTCCCACAACGGCAAAGCGGCGTGACGTCAGCTTCACATTCTCTATTGTTTATTTCTGTAAATTTTGTGAGTTACAGTATTATTTTGCTTTTCTTTCTTTCTTTCTTGTTTTTTTTTTTTTTAGGCGTCTGGAGGTTTTGCTCCAACAATGTTTTGTTGCAAACCGAACAATGACAAATAAATAAATATATATAAATTAACTGTGCCTTCAAGCTAAATGACAATATATCAGACATGAAGAAGCTGGTGGAAACTGTATTGTGTTTTCAGAAAAGCAGGCGGGTTTTCTCCCGCTGCGCCGTTGGGCTGTTACTAATAGTGATGTGAAATGTTCTTGCAGGCCACATAAAATTGTAAAATTAGTCTCGAGTTAGAGCAGTGGTTCTGAAACTGACACTAAATAGACCACGCCCCCCCGTGTGTGAAACAAACACCAGAAATACACAAATATTTGTTGTGAGACTGAATAACGAGACTTTTTTAGTCAATGTACGGTCAAATTGTGGCCAATGGCCTGAATTAATGGAAACATTTTAGAGACGTTTCTGGTCAGTTTGAGAAGCACACCCCCAACCATCCAACACTGACGCCAGCAGCACAGACTGAAGCTGAACATGGAAAACTGAAGGAGGACAGGAAGTGACACAATGATGATGATGATGATGATGATGATGATGGTGGAGGATAAACAAAGAGGAAGATGGAGGCTGCATGCACACACACACACACACACACACAGACACACACACTCTCGACAGGCACCGACAGGAGGTGGGATGAGACTCCAGAGTAAGACTGGGACCTGTGGGTTCTTACTTGGAGGTAAGGCTGGGTCAGTGGCAGCAGGAAAATGGTTTAGGTCATGGCTGGGTCGCAGGACTGGAAGATGGCCGACAGGAGGGGAGGAGCCTGAGCCTACGGGACATCAGAGAGACAGGACGGGACAGGTTACCAGGAGGTCAGGGGGAGGAGGGGGGAGGAGGGGGGGAGACACCACACTCTGCTGAAGACCAGCTGAAGGAACCAGGAGGTTTAATGGGTAGTGGATTAAAGGGATAGTTCAACATTTAGTCAAACTGTCCCATCACCATAACCCCTATAGTCATAGCAGTAGGTTTTACCTTTAATTGTCGGTGCAAGCTATTTTTAGAACGGCGGAGCAGAGCCGTGAGCTGCTCAGAGCTACGCTACAGAGGCTCATTATGGGATTTCTTGGTTTCCCTCATCAAACTCATCAAATACACAATCCAACAACTCCACAACGCTCTGGTGGACAAGTTGTGACCTGCACATTCACCACACTATGAGATAATAACACAACGTTACCACACAGAGTTGTTTTAGAGGGAAATTCATGTAAAACCTCTGATGCACGTTGCCTTCAGGGACAGTTGTTCATCAACAGTCTCTCCTTTAATTGCAATTAAAAGTTATTTGTTGAAACACACATCTTCATCTGCTTCAAAATAAACATAAATTGTGTATATTTTTATCAGAAATGAGCCACAATGTTAGTTTGTGTAAGTTTTTGCTGACACTTGCCGACCAACATGGCGGCACAGTGCAATCTTTGTATACAATTTTGACTTTTTCTATTCGTGTTTCTTTTTATTTTGTTTTTGAATTTGCTGCACGGTGTTTTGTTTTTACGTAGGAAAGGACGATAAAGTCAAATCAAATCAAATAATTTGCAACTTTTGTAGCGTGAAGGGGCTGAACTACGGTGGCCCCCTGAGGACACAATGCACCGTCTGCAACTACACAACATATTATGTTATAAGAAGCAGTTGAGGAAAGTGTGTGTGTGTGTGTGTGTGTGTGTGTGTGTGTTAGTGGAAGTAAAGAGCAGGAGCAGCGGGAACATGGCGGCGTCAGATCAGCTGCTTCATGTTCATCACACTAACGAGGAAGCAGCGCGACCCGAGCGGCGGCGGCGGCGGCGAGACGTGATGAGAAACATCAGGGAGACAGACAGAGACACGGCGGGGTGTCACCGAGTCAAGGTGTCGTCGCCGCGGGAAACAACGAGATAAACACGACGAGAGATGGAGACGAGAGGTGAAACCTGACGACGATGGCGCGTTCACGACGCTGATCTCTGGCGTATCCGTCTGAACAGGAAGTGGAACGTTCACTTGTTGATTCGTTGCAAAGAAGAAAGAAAAAAGACGACGAAAACACAAAAAACACAGCTTCACAGGTTCATTAACGTCTCCAGCCAATCAGGAGCCACCGTGGACGACGACATCATCGTTTTCCTCTATTGGTCCACACAACTACACAACCCTAGAATCTTCAAAATAAAAGTCCAGCCGAGAGTTTCAAAATAAAACCGAGCAGCAACTTTTCTAAGATGACGAGTAAAACAGGTTTTTATTATTATATTATTATGTTATTATATTATTATGACTAATACTTGATTAATTAGTGTTTTTATTGCTGTTACTAATTGTTAATGTTGGTTTAGTTTGTTTTCAAACGTCTCTACACTCACCTTAAACCACTGAAACACCTGGACGAGAAAAACAGGATTTTGTGACATCACAACGACATTTTTCATATAGAAATATCCGACTAATTATTATTCTATGCAGAGTAATTCAGTCTTAATTCAACAATGTGAATTAATATATGTGGACTTAAAGAGCAATAATATAATATTAATCATTACTTCCTGGTTTTATTCTGCTGTGTGTTGGTCTGTCGTCACGGCGACGCCGCGCTACAGGAGACGACCCACATTCACAAACCAGGATCTAATCAGCACAACAGCAGCGTTTCACACCTCGTTTACACAACACGAGCCGGTGTGAATGTATCGACAACACCGGCTCCATGGTGATGCAGCAGATACGACTCTAATAAAACATCCCATAATAATCACACACTCACTCCGTACCGGGACCGAAGCATCTGGAGAGATTCTCAGAATAAACTCAAATTTAATTTTCCTAATAAACAGAAACCGTTGTGGTCCTGTGTGTGTGTGTCAGTGTGTGTTTGTGTGTGTGTGTGTGTGTGTGTTTGTGTGTGTGTGTTCTGTGTTGTTGTGTTTTCAGAAAAAAAAGGAAAAAGAACAAACCTGGCAACC
>CM064890.1:852259-927259 GCA_030347415.2 Decapterus maruadsi
GTTTCTGCAAGAATATGTGCAACGCAAGAGTGTACAGTGTGTGTGTGTAGTGTGTGTAGTGTGTGTGTGTGTAGTGTGTGTGTGTGTGTGTGTGACCTACTTTTTGCAGCACAGCCATCATCATGTAAAAAAACACAAATACAGTAGAAACCGTGTGAAGGTTTCCAGAGGAACGTGTTTCTTCATCATTTTCTTTTAGAGATCTTAGTTTTTAAGACGATATGGCTTCATTTATGTATTTATTTATTTATTTATTTATTTATCTGGTTAATGTTAAATGTCTTTCGGGGTTTCAGCCCCCGCTCTTAAATTATTGATCATGATGTTCAGACACGATTCTCTCTGATCAAGCTGCTCTGCTGTGAATTCATAAATCTGTTTTACACTCGATTGTTCAGAACTGATCCTGAATCAGTTCTTTTGAGCGGTTCGTACAGTAGCATCAGTTTTTATTATTACACTGACCCACATCATGTGGTTCTCAAACTTCTTTTACATCGAGGACCCACAAATTAGACCACGGACAAACACACAAATATATTTGTTTTACTTTTTTAGTCAATGTATGTTCAAATTAGGGCCAATGGTGTGAGTTTTTGGAAATATTGTAGAGAAATTTCTGGAAAAAATGGTGCAATTTCTCCAAAAACATTTAAACATTTCTAGGTAAAAATTCTCTAAAAAAAAAAAAAAAAAAAAAAAAAAAAAAAAAAATCTGGTAAAATTTCGAAAAATAACAAAAAGTTTAAAAAAAAAATATTTTTTTTTTTAAAAAAGTGGTAAAAATTTCTCCCCCACAGAAAAAAGGGGGGGTTAAAAATTCTAGAAAAAAGTGTTAAAATTGATCATTTTAAGAGAAATTTACTGACTTTTTGTGATTTAAAGTCTCCATTTCCCTCTGAAAACAACGAGTGAACTCTCTGTAACTAGTCTGCTCTTCCTCCTGCAGGAGTCGAGTTGGACTCTGATGTCACTGTGATGTCACTGTGATGTCACTGTCGGGCGTTTTACAGACGAACAACATGAGACGTGACAGACAGACGCGGCCGAGTGCAGCAACAGCCAATAAGAAGGCTTCATCTCACCGCTGTGGTTCCTGTCGCTGGGCCCGGCCACGGCTGGCTCCTCCCCCTGCTCTCCCCTCCGGGCCTCCTTCCACCTCCCCGTCCTCCTCTCTCCTCCGGCGCCGCCGCCGCCCGCCTCCTGGCCCTCCGGCTCGAAGGCGCTCTCCTCGTCCTCGTCCTCGTCCTGGGAGGAGAAGACGGTGCTGCCCGACAGCCGGTTGCTGTCCACCGAGGAGAGGCGGGTGTGGCTGCAGAAGCGGCTCCGCCCCTCGTAGCCCGAGTTGCTGTAGCAGGAGGTGCTGTAACAGGAGGTGCTGTAGCAGGAGGTGCTGTAGCAGGAAGTGTCGCAGAACTCACAGTCGTGTTCTGGCGGTCTGTGGGCGACGCCTCCTCCTCCGCCGCCGCCGCCGCCGCCGCCAACGACTCTCCTCCCTCCGCTGTTGCTGGAGTCGCCCTCCTCGCTCTCCAGGCAGGAGGGGGAGATCCTCCTGACGGCCGTGTGCCCCCCCTCCCCCTCCAGCAGCTGGTTCAGCTCCGACAGGCGCTCGATGGAGAGGCTGCGGGGAAGCGTCCGGCGGCAGCACGGCCCGGGACACTCCGGCACCTGAGGAGCAAACATCACAAACATCATTCTGTCACTTCTAGGCCACCGTAGATTGGCAACAAAGAAAACTGAGGATGTGATGCATCGCAATGCATCGAAATGAATCAAAATGCATCGAAATGAATCAAAATGCATTGAAATGAATCAAAATGCATCAAAATTAATCAAAATGCATTGAAATGAATCAAAATGCATCGAAATGAATCAAAATGCATTGAAATGAATCAAAATGCATTGAAATGAATCAAAATGCATCGAAATGAATCAAAATGCATTGAAATGAATCAAAATGCATTGAAATGAATCAAAATGCATCAAAATGAATCAAAATGCATCGAAATGAATCAAAATGCATTGAAATGAATCAAAATGAATCAAAATGCATCGAAATGAATCAAAATGCATCAAAATGAATCAAAATGCATTGAAATGAATCAAAATGAATCAAAATGCATAGAAATGAATCAAAATGCATTGAAATGAATCAAAATGCATTGAAATGAATCAAAATGCATCAAAATGAATCAAAATGCATTGAAATGAATCAAAATGAATCAAAATGAATCTAAATGCATCAAAATGAATCTAAATGCATTGAAATGAATCAAAATGAATCAAAATGCATTGGAATGAATCAAAATGCATTGAAATGAATCAAAATGCATCAAAATGCATTGAAATGAATCAAAATGAATCAAAATGCATTGAAATGAATCAAAATGAATCAAAATGCATTGAAATGAATCAAAATGCATGCAACAGTGGTAAGATTTCTCAAAAGGTTTTAAAAAAATTCTAGGAAAATGGTAAAATTTCGAAAAATTACAAAAAGTTACAAAAATGCATTGAAATGCATCGTATGAGTGAATCAACCCGAATCGTCGACTGAGGAATCGTAATCAAATCAAATTGCGAGGCCAGTGAAGATGTAAATACAATTGAGGATGTGATGCATTAAAATTAATCAAAATGCATCGAGATGCATCGTATAATCGAACCAAACAGAATCGTTGTTCCGCCTCCCGCCAGCAGGAGGCACTGTTATACTTTTGTGTTCATGTTTTGATGTGTAGAAGAAGCTAGCAGTTAACAGGAAGTGAGAGGTAGAGACAGAAAAAAGAAAATGGTGGCTGAAGTGTGCCTGTGACTGCATCCCTCCTTCTTTGTTGTTTTCAGAAGGCATTGTCTGTGAGTATTTACAGTGTTAGAACATATTTTCAAGCTGTATTAGTGCTGTTTGCGGTATGGAAACATTTGAATTTATTACAGTTGATTGAGTTCGCATTACTGACATGATTAGCTGCATAAAAAGTAGCATGTGTTTTATTGCTTGCATTTTTATTTAACTTTATACAACGAATAAGCAAGTGAACTTTATTTGTGGATTTCTCTGACATCTTAAAGGGGAAATTACCTAAAAACTGTATTTTATTATTTTTCTTGCAGTTTCACTCTGTGGTCTTGTGAGGGTAAACGTCTTAATAAAGAAGACAATACACCTGTCATTCGTCTACGAGTTTATCTGTCTGCTTAGCTGTGTTCAGGCCGAACAGTAAGAGCAGAACAGTGAAAAGACACTTCATCTACAGCAACAAAATTACAAGGGACACGCACGTCGTCCGCCACACGCAGAACTTTAACATGTCTCAGCCAGACAATGAGGATGCCGCGTCAGTCCGGACCCAATCATCAAAATCATCAAAGGGCTCTAATAAGTCAACGGCCAGCGCCGCCGCAGTTAATGCACGGGCCAAAGCAGAGGCAGCACGAGCAAAAGCAGCCTTTGCTCGAAAAGAAATTGAGATGAGAGTTAAACAAGCACAGCTCAAAGTAGAGGAGACACGTCTGGAGGCTACATTGGATGCGCTTCACCAGGAACGTGACGCAGAAGCAGCACTCGCTGAAGCCAATGTCTATGAAGCTGCGGCAAGTGATATGGAGGTAGGAAGCCTCAGTCAAACGTCGCACAAATCAGAACATACCAGTGACTATGTGAAAGATCAGAATTATAGAAAGTTTAAAATAACTCCAGAACGAGATTCAAAACCTCCTTGGTTGTCAGAACGCCCAATATATGTCCAACCCAAACTGGAGGTTGACATGCCTGACTTAGGTGCTCCAGCTTATGCCCCGCTACCCCAGGGAAACCCAGTTGTCCCTCAGCCACCACCGGGCATCAAAGTAAGTGGATCACTACCAAGCGCCAAACCTCAGACTGTCTCACAAGATAACGCATACATATCTGACCTCTCCAGATTTCTAGCCAAACGTGAGTTGCTCACAGGAGGACTTACAAGGTTTAGTGACAAGCCAGGTGATTATTGGGCGTGGAAATCCTCCTTTGAAAACGTCACACAAGGGTTGCATTTAACAGCCAGTGAAGAGCTCAACTTGCTGACCAAGTGGTTAGGTGACGAATCCTCTCACCATGCGAAACGCCTCCGGGCAGCGCACATCAACCATCCATCCCTTGGACTTGCCAAAGTGTGGGACAGGTTGCAAGAGTGTTATGGCTCTCCTGAAGCCTTGGAAAAGGCTCTCTTTGAAAGGCTAGAACGCTTCCCCAGAATCACAAATAAGGATCCCTATCTACTACGTGACCTTGGTGACCTTCTCCTAGAAATAGACTCTGCCAAGAGCGAAGGATACATACCAGGGCTACTTTACCTTGATACTGCACGCGGAATCCATCCTATAGTTGACAAGCTTCCGTTTGGGCTGCAGGAAAAATGGATGTCACATGGGACAAGGTACAAACAAGAGCACTTTGTGTCATTTCCACCTTTCTCTGTTTTCACCGCCTTCATTAGGGATGAAGCCAACATGAGAAATGATCCCAGCTTTAGGTCTTCTGCTCCACAAACTATTGCAACATCCAAGGTGGACAGTTATCAGGGAAGGCGCGACAGAACAAGAACGCCCATCTCCGTCAACAGAATGGAAGTGGTTAATTGGGAACGCAAGCAAAGTGCAGAAACAAGAGTCGAGGACCCTAACAAAGAGTGTCCCATCCATAAAAAACCTCATGCACTCAAAAAATGTAGAGCATTTCGAGAGAAATCTTTGGAAGAGCGCAAAGCCTACCTGAAGCAGAGTCAGATATGTTTCCGCTGCTGTGCTTCTTCCAACCACCAGGCTAAGAACTGTAAGGTAGAAATCCACTGTGTAGAATGTGGAAGTGACTCACACATCACGGCTCTCCACGCCGGTCCAGCACCCTGGAAAATACACACTGCTGCAGATCCCATCACTGATCACGGCGGGGAGGGAGAGTCAGCTTCGCCCACTGCCACCTCCATATGCACACAGGTGTGTGGGGATAAGACAGGTGGGCGGTCATGCGCCAAGATTTGCCTTGTTTATGTCTATCCACAAGGTCATCATGACAAGAAACTTAGAACTTATGCAGTTCTGGATGATCAAAGCAACAAATCGTTGGCCAGATCTTCATTCTTCGACACCTTTGCCATCACCCACAGCTCTTCTCCATATATTCTGAAGACCTGCGCAGGAGTTTCGGAGGTAACTGGAAGAAGAGCAAGCCACTTTGTTGTGGAATCACCTGACGGCCGATGCAGTCTACCTTTGCCTACACTGCTTGAATGTGACATGCTCCCCGACAATCGAAATGAAATCCCAACCCCGGAGGCAGCGCTCTACCACTCTCACCTCAGCGACATTGCTGCAGAGATCCCAGCGCTTGACCCCCAGGCAGATATACTGTTGCTGCTAGGGAGAGACGTCATTCAGGCCCACAAGGCACTTGATCAGCGCAACGGGCCTCCCAACGCTCCATTCGCGCAGAGGTTACCTCTGGGGTGGGTTATTGTGGGTGACATTTGTCTTGATGGGGTACACAAACCTGCACATGTAAATGTTTTCAAGACAAATATCTTGGACAACGGTCGACCAAGCTACCTCTACCCATGCCAGAACAGCATTCAGGTAAAGGAAAACTACAACAAACGGCAAGCCATCCAACGCCTCACCTCAGTTTGCCGCACGTTGGAGAAGCGACCTGAAATGAGGAAACAGTTTGTGGACTTTATGCAAAACATATTTGACAATGGACATGCAGAACTAGCACCGCCGCTGGACAAACAAGAGGAGTGCTGGTACTTACCCTTCTTTGGGGTTTACCACCCTTATAAGCCAGACCAGATAAGGGTGGTCTTTGACTCCAGCGCACGTCACCATGGACTGTCCCTGAATGATGTCCTTCTTACAGGTCCTAATCTCAACAATAGCCTGCTTGGCGTGCTAATGCGGTTCCGCAAGGAGCGAGTGGCAATCACTGCCGATATTAAGCAGATGTTCCATTGTTTCTTGGTACGAGAGGATCACAGGAACTTCTTGCGCTTCCTTTGGCACCGAAACAACAACATGGACGAACCCATAGTGGAGTACCGTATGAAGGTGCACGTGTTTGGCAACAGCCCATCGCCTGCAGTGGCAATCTATGGGCTCAGGAGGGCATCTGTTGATCAAGAGGACGATGGTGGTAGGACAAAACACTTTGTGGAACGACATTTCTATGTCGACGATGGTCTCATCTCATTTCCATCTCATGATGAGGCTATTGCTGCTCTCCAGAGAGCACAAGAAACTCTGGCCGCATCGAATTTGACATTGCACAAGTTTGCGTCCAACAGCATCAATGTGATGAAAGCCTTTCCCAAGGAAGACCTTGCAAAAGGCCTAAAGGACCTTGACTTGGGCACAGACTTCCCACCCATGCAAAGAAGTCTGGGCATAAGCTGGGACGTTGCCACAGACGAGTTCACCTTTCAGGTGTCTTCCACGGAGAAGCCCTACACTCGCAGAGGGGTGTTATCAACGATAAATAGCCTGTATGACCCGCTTGGGTTTGCGGCTCCTGTGAGTATCCGAGGCAGGGCTTTGTTGAGAGAGCTTACCACAGAGGCTTGGGAGTGGGATGACCCACTTCCTGAAGGGAAGCTCAAAGAGTGGTGTGAGTGGAAGAACTCACTCAAAGATCTAGAACAGGTCAGAATCCCGAGGATGTACACATCCATCTCTCTCAGCAGTTCCACAAACAGGGAGTTGTGCATCTTCAGTGACGCCTCCACTCAAGCCATTGGGGCCGTGGCCTACATTAAAGTCACAAATGCAGATGGCAAGAGCGAACTTGGATTCGTGTTTGGCAAGGCCAAGCTTGCACCTCAACCAGAGGTGACAATTCCCAGGCTTGAACTATGTGCAGCGGTTCTGGCTGTGGAAATTGCAGATGTGCTCATGGAAGAGATGGATGTTCAGTTCCATTCTCTGAGATTCTTCTCCGACAGCAAGGTCGTCCTTGGATATATTCGCAATGAGTCGAGAAGATTCTACATCTACGTGAGTAACCGTGTTCAAAGGATCAGGAAGTCATCTTCACCAGAACAATGGAACTACGTTCCCACAGACATGAATCCAGCCGACCAGGCTTCGAGATCAATCTCTGCAAACACCTTGACGTCGAGCACATGGCTTAAGGGGCCAGACTTCCTGTTGAAGCCAGACAAGGATGAGGTTGATGCAGAGACATCCTTCAGTCTTGTCGATCCCGATTCCGACCCCGAGGTCCGTCCTTTGGTGATTTCCTGCGCCACTCGGGTCGTAGAGTCTCCCTTGGATCCAAGACGTTTCGAGTCTTTCTCATCCTGGAGATCACTTTCAAGAACCATGTCAAGACTGATCCACATAGCCTGCACCTTCAAGCGAGAGGACAACAAGGGCAGTTGTCAAGGTTGGCACACATGCAAAGATTCCCGTCCAGAAGATCTTGCTAAGGCTAAGAGCGTTATCATACGCAGTCTTCAGTACAAGGCTTTCCCTGAAGTCTTTGCATGCATCCAAGAAGGGAAAGAGATTCCTAAACAAAGCCAGCTCAGTAAGTTGTGTCCTTACCTGGATGATGCAGGTTGCCTCAGAGTTGGGGGCCGTTTGGCGCTAGCTGATCTCGAGAGTGATGAAAGAAACCCACTCATTATCCCTCGTCGTCACCATGTAACGAACCTCCTTGTGCGCCATTATCATCAGCAAGTTCGACATCAAGGACGCCATTTCACGGAGGGCGCAGTGAGGTCAGCAGGTCTATGGGTCATCGGTGGAAAGCAGTGTGTTAGTGCCATCATTCGTCACTGTGTGACCTGCCGAAAGCTCCGTTGGAGAACTGAGACACAAAAGATGGCGGACCTGCCCTTGGATCGTCTAAGCATGGACCCCCCATTCTCTTACGTCGGGGTAGACGTATTCGGGCCCTGGACGGTCACTACCCGTCGAACTCGAGGAGGCGCCGCCAACAGTAAACGGTGGGCGGTCATTTTCAGTTGTATGAGCACCAGAGCCATACACATTGAGGTGATTGAAACAATGGAGTCGTCAAGTTTCATCAATGCGCTGCGGCGGTTCCTCTCCATCCGCGGCCCAGTCAAACAGTTGAGGTCTGACTGCGGGACCAATTTCTTGGGCGCGTGCAAAGAGCTTGGTATTGACTCAAGACACTGCAACAATGAGGCCATACAGAAGTTCTTGAGTGACAACGAATGCACTTGGGTGTTTAACCCACCTCACGCCTCACACATGGGGGGCAGTTGGGAACGCATGATCGGTGTGACAAGGCGTATACTTGACTCGATGCTTGCAGGCATTACTCCAAAGCAACTGACCCATGAGGTGTTAACCACTTTCCTGGCAGAAGTTACGGCCATTGTCAACTCACGACCGCTGGTCCCAGTATCCACCGATCCAAGCTTTCCACTAATCTTGACACCAGCTACTCTCCTTACCCAAAAGGTTGGCGTTCCGTCCACTCCCTCTGGTGATTTCAATGAAAGTGACCTGTACAAACGCCAGTGGAGGCAGGTGCAACATCTCTCCAATGTGTTCTGGCATCGTTGGAAGAACCAATACCTCTCTACTCTGCAAGGTCGAAAGAAATGGCTGTCAGAAAGGCCTAATCTCGAAGAAGGGGACCTTGTGTTGCTCAAGGACAGCCAGGTCAAGCGAAACCACTGGCCCATGGGTGTGGTGGTCAAAACCTTTCCCAGTCCTGATGGGAAGGTGAGGAAAGTTGAAGTCAAAATCGCCTCTGGAGGAGCGTGCAAGACGTTCTTGAGACCCATAACGGAAACCGTGCTTCTCCTACCAGACACGAAGGACAAAGACTGTGGAAAGGAAATGTGATTGTGACATCTTAATGTCAGACGGGGAGTGTTCCGCCTCCCGCCAGCAGGAGGCACTGTTATACTTTTGTGTTCATGTTTTGATGTGTAGAAGAAGCTAGCAGTTAACAGGAAGTGAGAGGTAGAGACAGAAAAAAGAAAATGGTGGCTGAAGTGTGCCTGTGACTGCATCCCTCCTTCTTTGTTGTTTTCAGAAGGCATTGTCTGTGAGTATTTACAGTGTTAGAACATATTTTCAAGCTGTATTAGTGCTGTTTGCGGTATGGAAACATTTGAATTTATTACAGTTGATTGAGTTCGCATTACTGACATGATTAGCTGCATAAAAAGTAGCATGTGTTTTATTGCTTGCATTTTTATTTAACTTTATACAACGAATAAGCAAGTGAACTTTATTTGTGGATTTCTCTGACATCTTAAAGGGGAAATTACCTAAAAACTGTATTTTATTATTTTTCTTGCAGTTTCACTCTGTGGTCTTGTGAGGGTAAACGTCTTAATAAAGAAGACAATACACCTGTCATTCGTCTACGAGTTTATCTGTCTGCTTAGCTGTGTTCAGGCCGAACAGTAAGAGCAGAACAATCGTAGGTGGTGAATCGTGATCAAACTGAATCGTAGGTCAGTGAAGGCAACGCCACCGTCCTATTTCGTACCTGTGACGGCGACTGCGTGGTGTCCTCCTCCTCCTCCTCGTCCTCGTCCTCCTCTCTGTCTTTAGACGTCTTCAGAGTGGGAGACGTGGACGTGGTGTCGTCCATGTTGTTGGTATTCTCTCCTCCTCCTCCTCCTCCTCCTCCTCCTCCTCCTCGGTGCTCCTCCTCCTCCTCCTGGCTGGGGGGTCTGTGCTGTGCGGAGGGGAGGCTGTGCAGGAGGTGGTGGATGCGGATGTAGTGCGAGCGCGGCGTCTCCGGCTCGCCGCACGCCGAGGCGATCACCGTCTCCAGCTCCGACACGGGCAGCGAGCAGGGCCGCGTCTTGCGCCGCGAGGAGGTGGGAGGAGCCTGCGGGGAGGCGTAGTTGGAGAAGAGGGACTGGCAGGCGCAGGGGGCGGGGCTTCTCCTCTCTCCTCCTCCTCCTCCTCCTCCCTCCGTCGCCTCCTGCGGCGCTCCTTCTCCTGGTTCTGCAGGAGCCGGAGCCTCCTGGGAGGTGATGGCGCTCCCCTCCTCCTGCTCCTCCTCCTCCTCCTCCGGCTTCGGCTGCGTTTCCTCCTCCGTCGCCATGGCCGTCGCCTCCTCCTCGCCTCCTTCTGTCGCCTCCTCAGCCTGTGGTGGACACTCCTCGGTCTGCGCCTCCTCTCCTTCCTCCTTCGCTCCCTCAGCCTCCTCCTGCTGTGGAGCTGAAGCCCCCTCCCCCTCCACCTCCACCTCCTCCTCCTCCTCCTCCTCCTCCTCTTGACCTTGAGGCTCCTCCCTCACCGTGTTCTCCTCCTCCGCTGCTCCAGGCTCCGCCCCCTCCGCCTCCTCCTCCTCCTCCTCAGGTGGTGGCGGCGGTGCAGACTCCTCCTCCTCAGCTGTGGAGGCGGGAGGCGGCGAGGCCTCTGGGTCAGGAGGAGGAGGAGGAGGAGGAGCAGCAGGAGGAGGAGGAGGAGCGTCCAGGGGGAGGTCGGGCATGTCTGGACCCACGCTCATCGTGTCGTCGTCGGGCGCCGCGGTGACGTGGTTGAGCTGCGCGGCGTCGCCTCCTCCAGGACAGGAGGCGTCGATGACCAGAGACACCTCCTCATCGTCTGGAGCAGAGACACGAGTCAGGCAGAGGTTCAGCTTCTTCAGATTATATTATATTATATTATATTATATTATATTATATTATATTATATTATATTATATTATATTATATTATATTATATTATATTATATTATATTATATTATATTACATTATATTATACTATATCATATTAAATTATCACATTTAGAGATTGAGTCACGATTACTTCCTAAAATCCCGTCACTGTCCAGAAAAAGATGACGTCAGAACCAAAACAGCAGCGACTGAGACTTTAAATGTAAACATGTAATTTGTAATAATAATAATTAAAAAAAACGATTAAAATAAACTTTAACATTAACTACAGATATTAATAAACATATTACTGACTTGATTATTTCAAACATTTACCTTTTGGATTAATAACTGGTCTTATATTAATAGATACTTCAAATATTAGTAAAGTCATTTAAATTTTGACTATATTTGATTTTTACACATTCATAATGTTGAGAAATCAGTCACAACATCACATTAAAACAATTCTCTTTTCATTTAAATCACTTTAAATCTTATTCTTGGATTTACAAATCAATATTTTATGCTGCAAACTCATATTTTCTGCTCTATTTTAGTCTAGTTTTTATTTTACAGTATTTCTTCTTCTTTCTACAACGCTACAACTACTTTATTTTAGTCTTTTTTCTTGCTTTTAATTGTATATTTAATGTTTATTCTTTTTTTTTTAATTCTATGTTAGTTGTTTTTGTGTTACATCCGCTATGTGAATAAAGTTGCCTAATGCATAATAATCTAATCATGATAATCGTAATAATGTGGTTATTTCATGACGATAAACATGTGTAATGATGACATCACTAGTTGCGTCAGTGAGGTGAACAGTGTGATGTCACAGGTACCGGGGTGGATGGACGACGTCAGCTCGAAGCGGAACTGCAGTTGACCACAGACGTGATCCGTCGGGAGGCGGCGCCCCAGAGAGTAACTCACCACCCGGTCCCTGCAGAGAAAGAGAGAGAAGAAAGAGGAGTAAAACATGGTGAACGGCTCTGAACTCCGTCTGGTGCTTTCGTCTGGTTTTTACCCGATGGCGTGTTTCTCCAGGAGCCGCTGCACGGGGACGGACAGTTTCCCCAGGAAGCGCTTGATGATCGGTCGACTCTTGGCGAACTTGTCCTTCACCTCGATCTCCAGGACGTCGGTGGGAAGAGACACGAAGGTGAACCTCTGGAGACAAGGAGACAAGGAGACAAGGAGACGCAGGAGAGACAGGGTCAGACGGACGGGTCATGTTTAAATACTGAGTTTCATGTTGAAATGTTTCAGTTCCGTGTGTTGTGATGCTGGTCTGGTTCAAAAACCATAAAAACCAAACAACTCCATTATACTGTAAATAACCAGAGTTACAAAACCAGAAATTTTGATGCAACTTTTGTTTGTTAAAACCCTCCTTTTAGATTTCTTGATTTTTAAAATTTCATTTATTAAAGCTATAGTGCAGTAACTTGTATGTGTCTGTAAGGATCCGTTTCACCGAAGCCACGACAGGAGGAGACGATAAAACGCTGATGAAGCCGTTCAGTATCGTTGTAGTAACACAGAAATCCACTAGGGGGCGATATAAGTTACGCACTGTAGCTTTAAATCCACTCATTTTGTTTATTTATTTGTGTTCTGAACTGCTAAAGTGCACATCAGTGAAGATGACACTGCAGTGAATAAACAGAATACGTGGTTCCAACATTTAAAATATAAATAAAGACAAAGAGAAAATCCAAAGCTGCACCTCCAGACGCTGCGTCTCCGGCTGCAGGCGTGTCCAGGTGTTGCAGGGAGATTTGTGTCCTCATGCGACACATAACCATGTTCAGATTTGATATTATTATTTATTATTCATTGCTTATTGTTTATTTATTCAGCAGCAACAAACACCTTCAGTGTCTCTGTCTCTCTGTTATTGACTCTCCTCTGTTCCACTGGATTAAAATATCTTTCCACAGCTTTGCACCCACTTCATTTAGAAGCTCCTTTCTCCTCTGAGCCAATCAGGCTGCAGGAGGCTTTGCTCTGAATGAAATAAATAATCCCCCCCTCCTCCCCCCTCCCTCTCAGCGGGGGTCTGATCACCGTCCAAGCTTCTTAAACGCTGCTTCACAGCCTCGGACTCGACCGTCCAAATCCTCGGCGGAGGCTTTTACACACACACACCTTTTCAAAATAAAGCTCAGAGGAAACGGCGGCGGCGGCGGCGGCGGCGGCTCTGAGAGCAGCTCCTCTGTTTCTGTCTCTAAACGAATGTTGGCAAACAAACAAGACGCTGATTTGAGCCGTTTTTAAACCCAAAAATAGCCACACACACACACACACACACACACACACACACACACACACTGGTGCAACCTTGAAAAAACTAAAAAACAGGCTGAATATTATTTACGTGGCATCCATGAACGAACAGCTGGATGTTTACGCTGCTTTAATTAAATATTATACAGTATGTTTTTATTATTTTTCCTTCGTTGCTTCATTTCATTGAAGTTTATCCTGTAAATAAATATCTGTTAACCATCGACCGACTGGTGCTTTTTGTTATTAATTATGATAATTAAATGATAATGAGACGCGTCACTGAGTTTCACACTGGATTTCTCTTCTAGTAAACATACACACTGCAGTGTGTGTGTGTGTGTGTGTGTGCGTGTTGGTAAATACATGCTCCTGTGTGTTTTCTTCTTCTCTTTATTTACAGCTGAAAACGACAGATGAAAGAGATGAAATCAAACATTAAACGTGGATGAAAAGAGAGAGAGGGAGAAATGTAAAGAGAGAGAGCATCTGTTTGTATGTGATGGAGGAGGAGGAGGAGGAGGAGGAGGGGGGTGAAGAAGAGGCAGGGCAATCAGTGCAAAGGGTGATAAAGAAGGAGGAGGAAGAAGAAGAAGAGGAGGAGTGAATAATTTACAAGAAGAGCCAGGAGGGAGCAGAGAGAGGAGGGAGGAGGGAAACTAATGAAGAGGCTGAGAGACAGAGAAAAGGAGAAGAGAAGAAGAAAGAGGATGAGAGAGACGAAGAGAGGAGAGAGGAGGAGAGAGGAGATGAAGTGAGGAGGAAAGAGGAGAGAAGAGGAGAGAAGAGGAAAGAGGGATGGAGGGAAACCGGTTCCAACCAGACAGAGACTGAGTGTGAAGAAGCAGCGACGGCAGAAACTAAATGTTTGGTTGTGACGTTTGTTTCCTCGTTAACGACGACTCCGGCTCCTCTGAGGCGGAAACGTCCTCCGCTCCTCGCCTCATTCTTTATGGATGAACAACACTTTCTACTTTGATAAAAACGGAAAAATATGAGCTGAACTGGGAACGTTGTTGGAGGAGTCAAATGTCTCCAGACACTCTGGACCTGAGAGTCCAGGTCACTGCAGCAGGAAGTGATGAAGCCACTCATGAGGTTGTTTTCCGACATGTTTGTGTGTGATTTGACCCCTCAGGGCCACCGTACTTTAGACTTTCTAGCATCTTTGTTACAGTAGAAATATAATAAACTCTTCCTGGTCAGTCCACAGATCCTCTGTTGGTCCCTCTGAGCGGGAACAGATCCTTCAAAGATTCTTCTAATGAACTGAAGTTTAAAAGCAGAGGAGCGCCGCTTTTAAACGACTTTAATCTACAGACGTCAGCGAGTCACAACAAGCTAAAAATATCTTCACCGGTGCTGATGAGCGGAGCTGCGGGCCGGACCGATCGCCTACTGCATGTCAGTGTCACGTTTGATATTTCAAAATAAAAGTCCTGAAAGGTCAAAACTAAGCAACATAAAAGAACAAATGCATCAGTATCGATTTGATGACACATGACCTGCAAATACAGAAACTGACTGAGACGCAGTTTGTTCAGTGGTGTTCTGTCCAACCCATGAAGATGTGTTTTGAATTTGCAAAACTGCACAATCAGTGGAAATACACTATAATTAATATTGCAATATTGCACTAAATCAAAGTGCGCTCTCCAAATCACAGGAGCTGCTGTTTGTTTTGGGTTTTTGGTGATAAAAGGTAAAAGGTGTGATACCAATGTTGTTGTTACTTTAGAAAAGCCCGGGTCGACAATTTGCATTCTGCAGATGAACAGAAACATGTTTGTTCACCATCATTTTTATATTCTTTTGAGTGCAAATTAAATGTAATGTATGACTTTCAGGGTTAAAACGCAGAGTTGGGCTCTCACACTTGATTTTTAAATTACTTTTCATGCACAGGATGCAGCTCAAAGTGCTTTCACGGATATAAAAGAGAAAGAGTGTGTGTTAAAAACAGGGAAAACATTAAAGACAAAAATGTTTAAAAAATACATGACTGCCATCTAAAGTTTAATGAATTCCCTCTGGAGTCAAGTCAGCGTCTCTGTCTGCAGCCAGAGATCGACAGCGACCGGTTCAGCTTCAGGAGCTTCAGGAGCTTCAGCAGCTTCAGAGCTGCAGCAGCTGTCGCACATCATCATATTGATCACGTGCACGCACACACACACACACACACACACAGTCATAGTTCATGTCTATGTGCAAGAAGCCGAGTCAGATTCTCCCAGATGAGACCGACAGCGACGTTCTCACGTGCAGAACGGTGGATGATGGAAACTTCACTCGACCGACAGCGAGTCACATAATGAGGAACATGTAGGTTTGAACGCAGCTCTCTCTCTCTCTCCACACGAGAGGTATCGATGAGCTCGTGGTCATAAAGGTCGTTTTAATTGGATTCATATTGATCTCATTACATTTACAGCACATTTATAAAAAAAAAAGGTAAAGAGACTGAAGGAGGAGGGATTTATATTTACATGTTCTCTCTGCACATTATGCTATGAATATTTCCACTATAACTGCTCAGGCTTTTTTTTTTAAAACATGCAAATACGACCATTAGCCGACCTCATGAAGCCTGAGGTGGAGCGGCTCACTGACTCGACGACACGCTGCACTGACAGCCTCCAACTGAGACTTTAAAATAAATGAACGTCAAAACTCAAGACCCTGCTGCCAAAAACACCTGAATCACCTGAACTCAAGCTGCGTCACAAACCTAAGGAACCAATCCTGATGACCTGTGGAGATGAGGGGTGGAGCTAAACACGGTGCAGAGACCACAGCTAACCAACCAACCAACCAACCACTGCCAGTCACAAGCAAACTAGCAACATAAACAAAGAGATGCTATTTTCTGTCTCAATGTCCCATGGGTTTCTCCATAACTCCGCCCCCTTTAGGAGACCTGCAGATAGTGACTCCGCCCCCTTTAGGAGACCAGCAGAGCATGACTCCGCCCTCTTTAGGAAAACAGTAGACTATGACTCCGCCCCCTTTAGGAGACCAGCAGAGCATGACTCCGCCCTCTTTAGGAAAACAGTAGACTATGACTCCGCCCCCTTTAGGAGACCAGCAGACCGTGACTCCGCTCCCTTTAGGAGACCAGTAGACTATGACTCCGCCCCCTTTAGGAGACCAGCAGAGCAGGACTCTGACCCCTTTAGGAGCCAGTAGACTAGGACTCCGCCCCCTTTAGGCGACCAGCAGAGCATAACTCCGCCCCCTTTAGGAGACCGGCAGAGCATGACTCCTCCCTCTTTAGGAGACCAGTAGACTATGACTCCGCCCCCTTTAGGAGACCAGCAGAGCATGACTCCGCCCCCTTTAGGAGACCAGCAGAGCATGACTCCGCCCCCTTTAGGAGACCAGCAGAGCATGACTCCGCCCCCTTTAGGAGACCAGCAGCAGCAGCAGGTCTTTAATGTGAGCTCAGATTATGGTCGATTCTTTTGCTCCGTAGTCACTTTAAGTAAATATTGGACTCATTTTTCATAAGACACGTCTCTTCTGAACATTTTGACATGAAAACGCCAAATTTCAGAAGAATGAATCAGGAGAAAATGAACTGTCTCTGTCTCAACAGATCTGACACAGATCTCCATGGTGTTGCAAACGTAGAAACAAGTAGCCTAACATTGAAATGTACCACCATCACCAGACGGATACAGTGACATTAAAGAAGGTCAACATTGATCTGACATCCTGGCAAGTGAAAGTAAATATAACCCTGCATTAATTATTCAGAAAACACATTGTACTCTAAAAAACACACTTTCCAGCAGCGCACAGGTTTCCATGGATCAGCTGTCGTCTTGGCAACACTTTGCAGCTGCTGTAACATTTCATCATGTTATTTCATTATTATGTGAAATGTTGCAGAGTGGCGGCGGCCTGCAGCACGGTACAGTACGGTACAGTACGGTACAGTACGGCGCGGTCAGCGTGCTGACTGCAGGCCTCGCTACAGAGAGCCATTAGAGTAACAGTGCATTACTGCCAAGCAGAGCCCAGCTCCACTCAACACGGGCTGTTTGGAGCAAGAAAAGTGGCTTTGAGCTGAGTGGATGTGGATGCTGCTGCCAAGAGGGACGCTGCTGCATTAGAGTCGTACGGTGTCTCCTGAGGGACACAATAGACGGATTGAAAACAGCTCAACGTTTATGCACAAAGCTCTGAGTCATTTCCAGCGTGTGTGGTGTTGTTACGGTCCAACCCGTCCTCAGATTCATGGTTTCACACAATTAACTATTCAACCACAGTTTCACCACACGGCTGATCACCAATATTGATTTTTACTTGATGCTCAAACAGAGAAACCACAGTAAAGGTGAGTTAACTGAGCTCCAGCTTCGTGTTAAATCTGGGTCACCTGCTGTCGAGGCTCAGCTCTTCAACATAAAACCTTTTCTGTGTAGCTTCTGAATCAGCTGTGCAGACAAATATTGACACAACACCAGAGAGAAGTTCACTAATTGGACGTAAAGTCTTGAAACTTCAGCTGCGCAGTAAAAGAGAAAAAAGTGCACATAAAAATCTGATGAACAGAAATCTCTATCTATAATTTACACTACAAATCTATTTCTGTAAAAGATGCTCTTTTTTTTTTTGATCAACAAGCACTGCTGCAAAAACTGAATTCATAATGCAAACACTGTAATGATTTTAAAAGTCAGTTAATTACTTCATAAATACACATGCATGCTGCACGGTCTCTTATTGCGCCCTCTAGTGGCCACAACTCAACTGATGCATCTTTAAATTACTAAGTAACAAAGACAGAGAATCATTAGGCTTAAAGAATATCCAAATACTTTATGTGTTATTGGTACAGCTTATTGTTATATGCAGTATTTTCTAAAAAAGTAATAATAGAAGCTTCGATCCTCTTCCTCGGCCATCTTTCATCTGCTGAGAGCTCATTGATCGATTGATTTCCAATAATGTGGGAATTTCTCCACTTTAACTGAAGTAATAGGATCACTGGTCTTTGTAGTTTATTGTGGTTTTTTCCGACTGTCGAGTGATGAAACTCACAGTTTTCCAAGAAAAAAGTCCTGGATGAGAAAATCAATTGGCTGATCTTGTTTTCCACAAAGCAAACATGATTTTCATGGATTACATTGATCCTCTTACTCCAACTAATGAAACCAAAGAAGCCCCTGAACCCCCCCCCCACCCCCCCTCACCCCCGGTCTCTGCTGCACAGTCCACTGCTCTGGGTTTGTATTATGAACCTATCAATGGATATTTACATAACAATTCAATAATCAGAGAATTAAGATTACATTCAATTTCTAACATGTTGAGATCCATTGTTTGCATTTGTAAACTTTTAGTTCTTACCCCTAAATACCCCCCAATATAAAACATCAATGACTGCAACTTTTCTCACAGTATCACAACCTGTGGGACGAGTAGCCTTCGATGTACCTGCTTGACGTCACCATGTATCTGTCAGTAATGTTTCGACGCAAACGTGACCAGTTGTTAGACATTAAAAACAGAACTGATATTAGGGAGTAAAATCAACGACGTCCGAACAACAAACCAAGAAAATATAAAAGTTAAAAACAATGTTTGTTTCAAGAAGGTTGTTGAAGTCATCACAAAGGAAGACAAACTGATTTAGATTTGTAGAGTTATCATATTTGTGTCACGTGTGTGTGTGTGTGTGTGTGTGTGTGTGTACCTCTGCGCTCCACTGCGGGTTGACCGTGTTGCACACCACCCCGGAGCGTTTCTCCTGGCCGTGGTGCGGCAGCGAGGGGAAGATGCTGTGCTTCCCCGGCTGGATGGAGAGCTTCAGGTACGGGTCGGGGTTGAAGAACATCCCCTTCTTCAGGCCCACGGCCTGCAGGTCTGTGACAACGACACACAGTGTGACATCAGCGTTACCACGGCGGCCACGAGTCAACGTGAAGCTCTGCGGCGCCGCGTGATGCCGAGATAAAACACGGCTGGTTATCTACAAAGCAACAACATGAAAGTCTGACCCACTTTCTCTGAAAAACAGCAGAACAATCAATGTTTAAAGTCCAATAAAACTTCTCAACTCTTGAAACTCTCAGAAAAATGAAATAATGTTTTCATTTAATTGTGAAAAACTTGTGCAGCGTCTGTGTTTTAGTGTAAATCATGTCCCTCCCTCAGTTGATTAATTATTGTTCCAATATTAGCAGTGAAATGTCTGTTTCTACGCCGATGACACCACCTTGTACGTCTCAGTCCCGCTGCAAACCAACCAGACCGTCTGCAGGTCTGTGTTGATGATGTCGCTGTTTAAGAAGTGAGAAGGTTTGTAAATATGGATGTTTATATCTGTTATATAAAAAGAGTTGGACTGGGTTTGAGATTTTTAAGATATTTATCCTCTTTAGTTGAGTTTTAAGCTGTTAACTGGTTTCCTACTTCTCCTGGGTGTTCTCGTCTCGTCGTGTTGTGTTGTGTTGTGTTTTGTTTCACGCTTTGCTTCAGGAAAAAAAAGCCAAAAAAGTGATTGATTTACAGTATGGTAATAAGAAATCCAGACGAAGCCAGTTATACTGAATTTAAATGTTTAATCCCGTGAGAAAAGATTAACCCAGATCCATCAGCCAGTTCGGGGCTGCCTGCAGGACACGCGTGTTGTTTCAGTCCGTGTGGAGCTTTTGTAAAAACACTGTGGTCGTGTTTATGGAGAGAGGATTAGTGGAAAAATACTAGAGAGAAAAAAGAGAAGTGATGCTCTGCCATGTTGTGTTAATGAGCTCCACAGAGTTGAAGTTGACTTTGCTGCATTATGCATTTATTTATTTATTCACTCATTTTAAAGGTTTCAAGGTTGTTTGGGGAGTGAAATTGAATTTTAAGTGTTTTGTGCATAATTTGAGCTGGAGGAGCCGAGATCGTCCTCAGCACATCCAAGGTGTGTGTGATGAAAGGCTAAATGATGAGTGATGTAAGACACAGCGTCGAGTACGGACCGCGCCGCGCTCACACATCAGCTCTGCTTGTTCAGACTCAGATACTTGATGCTTAAACATCGGCAAGAAGAAGATTTTTCACCGCGTCTCTAAAGTGCAGTTAAATCTTTGATCCTCTGTGAAGATGTAGAAGACGCTGCCTTCTAATAAGGAGAAGTGCTTCAGTATCAAAGCCCTGCTGCGATGTGAGCACCAGCGGCTAATGGCTGATTCATCCCACTCCTAATGGTCTCAGATTTTCAAAATGTAAACAAATCAAAGCTCACGTTGGAGGCAGCAGGGAACGCGCTCCTTATACTTCCTGTTTACATCCCACAGAGTGATATGGAAACTTTAGTCCTCCAATTTAAATCCTGATTATCCACTTTTTGGCAAACTGTCCCATCACCATAACCCCTATAGTCATAGCAGTAGGTTCGTTACCTTTAATTGTCGGTGCAAGCTGTTTTCAGAACGGCGGAGCAGAGCCGTGAGCTGCTCAGAGCTACGCTACGGAGGCTCATTATGGGATTTCTTGGTTTCCCTCATCAAACTCATCAAATACACAATCCAACAACTCCACAACGCTCTGGTGGACAAGTTGTGACCTGCACATTCACCACGCTATGAGATAATAACACAACGTTACCACACAGAGTTGATTTAGAGGGAAATTCATGCAAAACCTCTGATGCACGTTGCCTATTTATTTGTGTATTTGATGAGCTCGCGGCTCTGCTCCTCCGTTCTAAAAACAGCTTGCACCAACAATTAAAGGTAACGAACCTACTGCTATGACTATAGGGATTATGGTGATGGGACAGTTTGACTAAATGTTGACCTTTAATGACACTTTCATTCTGGATTATAGAATCACTAAATGTCAAAGCAGTTTTGATCTCACACTGAGCTGCTTCACCGTCGCCATCTTGGCAGCACCTGACTCCGCCCCCCTGACTCCCAGATACTCCTCAGGAGAGGAACTGTAGTTCACCACTTTGGTTTGAACCGGCTACGTCAGTGACAAATGTTGAATAAAAGACACGAGGACAGGATGACATGGTGTGTAGGATGAGGATACCTGACAGGGAGAAGTTAATGAGCCTCCTGTTGCCCAGGCCGTGGTTGACTTCAGGACTCACCACTGGCTTTAAGACCTGGAGGCAGAGACAGACACAAAGAGTTAACAACTGTCTACGAACAGGAGCAACATGAAAACACACTCAGCCCTTCCTCCTCCTCTACACCAGCATCTTCCTCTCTTTCCTGGAAGATGAAACTTTAATGATGCCCACGAGGAAAGTGGGTCACTGCAGCCAAACACACGGTAGGCAAGTAAAAAAATAAAAAAGACAGCAAGTAAAGAAAGTGTACGATGGGTAAAAACCGAACGGAGGAGGAAATCTATTTCAGGAAACACACACTCGTACAGTAGAGGCTCCGAAAGCCCAAAGTCAGGATGATGTCAACGCTGCTGAACCAAGCGTCCCGGCTCCATTCAAAGCTCCATTTCAGCCGGACGGCGTCCTGTAATCAATACTCTGTCTTCATTATTCTGACATTGATTCTCCAGCCAGGAAGAGGAGGAGCACGAGGGGAGGGAGGACGGAGGAAATGTAGATGTAGACGCTACAGTATGTACAGAAACATTTGCTCCTGCAGTAAAAACCCAATCAAATAAGAAGAGGAAGACTCAGACCGTCAGAGTCTGGAGCTTCACAAAGTTCTGGATTTTGTTTTTGTGAATCAGGATCTTAACTCGGCATCGAGGCGATCCGTCATCCTCCTCCTGCGTCGATGCCCAGATGCTCCTGTGTAAGGGCAGGGATCGTTAGCCCAGAGTAAATATTAAGATTTAACAATAATAAGTCTGACATCCGGGGTCACATGGTTCGGTTTCTGCTGCCGCACCGCGCGCTTCATCAGGATGACGGATCTCCGATCGATGAGACGGTTGATGAAGCGCTGAAGCCTGGCCGGCGTCCAGGTGACCCACTCCAGGTACGCGCTCTGGAAATCCCACGGGCGGCAGCGGCGGGAATACAAGCTGCAGGACCAGGACACTGAACACTCAGAAAGTCCCACTGATGAAACCAGACATTAAAGCTGCAGCTCAGACACAGAATGTGCAGAAAAACACATCATTCAGAGGAAGGAAACTTATTTTATGCAACTTATTTTGTTTATTGTATTAGAAGATTTCAGATCAAACTAGAGAATCATCTTCTCCAGTGTGACTCAGAATATTCTTACGCAATAAGACAGAGGAAGTTAAGCAGGAGAACGGAGCCAGAGGAGTGTGTGTCAGCGCCGTCTCTTCAGAAACGCTGCAGAGTCTCTTAAAGAGTTTCTCTGTCAGGTCCCAACGCTTACGCAACAACGGGCCGGAGACGAGAACACAAAGCAAGTGCAAAAAAACCCAAAACAAACCCAAAAGAAAACAAGATAAATAAAAGGATAAAGAAATGACAGATGTTTGGACCAATTCATCTTAATGAGATGCTAATCTGCGGCGGCGGCGAGCGGCGGCGCAGGGAGAGAAGAGGCAGCGCCGAGTCTCCTCAGAGATTCTAATCTCACAGATAAACCGAACGACAACTCCATCTACGATCTGCAGACGCACACTTTATATAATCCACCATGCTGCTGCTGCACAGGACAGACACACACTCACACACTTCACTGTATACAGTAAATGGAACAGAATGTACAATTTATGAGCATCCTGTGTGTGTGTGTGTGTGTGTGTGTGTGTGTGTGTGTGTGTGTGTGTGTGTGTGTGTGTGTGTGTGTATGTGTGTGTGTGTGTGTGCGCGCTGCAGGAATCTTAAATCATGTAAGAGGAGGAGATTTTACACAATAAAAGCCCCACGTCGTCCTCCGACCACGACGAGCTCAGAGGAGACAGTCTGTGTTACACAACGATCTCCATCTGATCACAGGTCAGATTCACTACACTCCAGTGGCTTTTAAAGGGATAGTTCAACATTTTTGTCAAATTCCTCCATCACCATAACCCCTGTAGTCATAGCAGTAGGTTCGTTACCTTTAATTGTCGGTGCAAGCTATTTTTAGAACGGCGGAGCAGAGCCGTGAGCTGCTCAGAGCTACGCTACGGAGGCTCATGGGATTTCTTGGTTTCAAACTCATCAAATACACAATCCAACAACTCCACAACGCTCTGGTGGACAAGTTGTGACCTGCACATTCACCACGCTATGAGATAATAACACAACGTTACCACACAGAGTTGTTTTAGAGGGAAATACAGAGACTGTTGATGAAAAACTGTCCCTGAAGGCAACGTGCATCAGAGGTTTATCATGAATTTCCCTCTAAAACAACTCTGTGTGGTAACGTTGTGTTATTATCTCATAGCGTGGTGAATGTGCAGGTCACAACTTGTCCACCAGAGCGTTGTGGAGTTGTTGGATTGTGTATTTGATGAGTTTGATGAGGGAAACCAAGAAATCCCATGAGCCTCTGTAGTGTAGCTCTGAGCAGCTCACGGCTCTGCTCCACCGTTCTAAAAATAGCTTGCACCGACAATTAAAGGTAACGAACCTACTGCTATGACTATAGGGGTTATGGTGATGGAGGATCTGACTAAATGCTGGGTGAAAGTTTAGCTCAGCTCCTCTTTAACATCTCAGTAACATCTGCAGCTTCAAACATACAAGCAGAGTTTTTATGAATTGCCCGTTGCACAACTTTTTTTGTGCACAGAAAGCGATTCGAACAGATTCACGCATCAACTGTGACCCATTGCACCACAATTACTGTACATTGCATATGATGAGTAACGTTCTCCACCGCTCCATGGACTGATTCGTTGGAAACAAATGCCTTAAAAACTAAACTGACTGAGGCGTTAACATTAAAGACCATCTCGGCCGCTGAGCGAGAGGCTTCACCCTCAGTGTCACGTTATGAACTTTAAAACCAACTGAACAGAACAGAGCAGTGTGTTTCTAGCTGTGTGTGTCTGTGGAGCTGCAGCAGCAGGAACCAGACACACACACACAGCGAGCTGCAGACTGACTGAAGGAGCTGTCACACAGTAAATATTCAGGCTTTACCCAGGCTATCCAGCTGAGCCTCGTCCTCCTGTCGCTGCCCCTCCTCCCCCTCCTCCTCCACCTCCTCCTCCCCTCAGAGGGACTGGGAGACAGCAGTCCCAGCTGGAGACACATGCCGTCCATCACACACATGCAGAAACAAATGGAGGTGGCTGCTCTCTCCGTCTCCGCTCTTCTGCCCGGCGACAGTCAGTCAACACGAGTCAGAGCAGATGAATCCTCCTCCGCTGCTCCGTCCGTCCATCACCTCCTCCTCCTCCTCCTCCAGCTCCTTTAAACCTCTGATCCTGGACGCTCCGCGGTCGGCGCTCCGCCACCTCCCTCCTCTTTGCCGACTCTCTTCCTGTGCTGGTTATTTTTATTCCTTTGTCCTCAGGAAGCGAGAGCCGAGCAGATCAAGTTCTGGAGCCATCAGCGTTTCCAGAGGCCGACGGCAGCAGAACGGGACGGCCGCCATGGAAACCCAACCGGCCGGCTGGACACGGGAGGAGGAGGAGGAGGAAGAGGAGGAAGAGTGACTGACAGGAAGCGTTGGAAGGACAACCACGGTGTTGATGCGCTGACTGTAGAGTCCCGTTAACATCCCATAAACAGGAAGTGAGTGGCTACAGCTTGAGACCTGCTTCCATACAAAGACTTTAACAGAGTGAACTGTGATGCAGTGTGTCTCTACACACACACACACACACACACACACACACACACCCTCTGACATTAACATGTATCTCAGTCTGACGCATTTAGGACGCATTTGAGACCCGATCACTCAGACGGCGTTCGGAGGGTCCGGCGCCACGAGGCCGCGCTGTTTTCAGGACACATTTGTCTTCACATGACTAAAACAAACTCTGCAAAAAAAAAAAGTTATGAACTTCCCCTTTAATAAAACCAACTGGTGTTGTGTTGTATTAACTGAGTTTATTTTACTACTTTTAAAAGGGATAGTTCAACATTTTAGCAAATTCTCCTTTTGCCATAATCCATATAGTCACAGCAGTAGGTTTGTTACCTTTAATTGTTGCATGACTATAGGGATTATGGTGAGAGGAGGATCTGACTAAATGTTGAACTGTCCCTTTAATACATAACACTTTATTTCGCCGTGTGCAGCACAACACAACCTGCAACCACGACGTTGCCATATTGCACCGTGGGTAATGTAGGCAGGAGGAGGAGGAAGAGGAAGAGTGAGACTCACGGGGGCGGGGCCTTTCTTGATGGTGACGGTGGGCGTGGTCGCCCTCAGCGCTCCCGTCACGCCGTGGTAATACCTGAAGCACACCTGCGTCTCCGCTGTCGGACATGATGGAGACAACATCAAACAATAATCATTACACAACTCATCATCATCACCATCATCATCACCATCATAATCATCACTTCCTGTTTCTGATGCAGTCTGACAGGCCCCTGAGTGGCTTTTAAATGTTTTACACAACTAAATAATAGTGACTGTATTGTATTACGTCACATGTTTTCATGCTTTTATGATTTAAAGTTAAAGGGATAGTTCAACATTTTGGCAAATTGGCCCATTGCCATAATCCCTATAGTCATAGCAGTAGGTTCGTTACCTTTAGCCTAAGTGTCTGAGCAGCTCACGGCTCTGCTCCGCCGTTCTAAAATAGCTTGCACCGACAATTAAAGGTAACAAACCTACTGCTATGACTATAGGGATTATGGTGATGGGACAATTTACCAAAATGTTGAACTATCCCTTTAAAATGTGATCATACAGTCCTTTTTAAGTTATCTCTTTCTGGTTGAATTTTTCTGCTTCTATTTGAGGAAATGCAGGAAAACCAGAAGAGAAAGACAGAGAGCACACGGCGGCTCCGCTGGAACATCATTGTTAATATTCTCCATCAGTGGATCGGTGACATTTATCATTTCTGGGCTCCACAGTCGGTTGGAAAATAGGTGAAGTAGAGAGAGAGAGAGAGAGAGAGAGAGAGAGGGAGGAGGGGGGGGGGGTGAAGGCAAAATGCTTCAGGGGGGCAAAGGCAGATTAAGGTCAAAGTAAAGCTCCATGTTTTCATTTGTCCAAACACACTCAGAGGGTTGAAGAAGAAGAGGAGAAGAAGAAGAAGGTGTGACAGGATTTCATTACATTAGAATATCGCAGTTTTAAAAGTAATAGCATATGAAAAGTTGAAATTATGCAATGACTTAATAAAACAAAAAGTAAAATAATAATAATGAGATCAACTCATTGAATTACATGAACATCAAAAGGTAAGGTTGTTCTTCTTTCAAGGTAGCCTTTTACCATCTGGCAGAGGGACAACCGGTGAAAATTAGCCCTGCTGGCTAACCCGGGTGCATTTACACTAGATGATGTTTTATTAATGTACACTGTCCCTTTCTTAAATAAATAAACTATAAACTATAAACTATAAAAGAAATAAAATTAAACGTTAAAGGGACAACGAGGAGTTTTGGAAAAGCAAAGTGTTTTCACGCTGCCTCCGCGCGCACCGTAGAATTCCTCCACCGGCGCAAGACGGACTCATGTTTTCATTCATCAAGGATTAAAGTCGGAGGTTCAGAATATCACCCGAAGTTATTCTCATTTTAAAAGCAATAACAAAATAATGATAGAGACAAAACGATATATTGATGGAAAATGGAGCCATTAACAAGTGTGGGTAGCGTAGATTCATCCACATTAACGTGAGACTGTTTTATAACCGAATAGAAACTCCTCGTTGGCCCTTTAAAGAGAAATAATTTTGTTTTTTGTTTTTTTCATTAAGAGAGGTGACACGTGGTCACAGATAAGTCATTATAATAATAATGATAATAATAATGATAATAATAACATTACATTCACTAAATTATACCAGAAAAAAACATGGATGTTGTTTTTTGCAGCGTCTCTGTGCCGAGGGTTTGTCCAGTGGATTCGTCTGCAACAACAAAGCGTGCTGAGCTGCAGCAGCGAGTGAAGAGCTGCTCTCTGAACAGCAGAAGCAGCTGATTAGAGGGAAACGGTGCAGCTGACAGGCAGGAATGGTGCACGACCGAGGCTGAACGAGTGCACGTGTGAAGCTGAACACGTTCATCAGCGTGGAGACGACGCCCTGCAGGAGCTGCTGTTGCAGAGTCTCCATCACACCTGTAGCAGGAGTTTCTATTGTTTTCTCAAAGGATTTTACATTTGTTGAGCTTTTTAAAATAATAATTAGGGTGGCGAGGTTTAGCTCAGTTGGTAGAGCGCCCGCCACATATGTTGAGGCTATAGTCCTCGCTGCAGGCGGCCCCGGTTCGCGTCCCGCATCGGACGGCCCTATACTGCATGTCTTTCCCCCCCATCTCTGCCTCCCATTTCCTGTCTCCTCTCTACTATACTATCAATAAAGGCATGAAAAGCCAAAAAATAAATCTTTAAAAAATAATAATTAGGACTTAAATCATAACTAATGGTGTAGAGAACAAAAAGAAACAGCAGCAGCACATTCAGAAACGTGATGTTTTCATCCTCTAGCTCAATGATCATCAACTGGCGGCCCGCGGGCCGAATCCGGCCCGCCGAACCTTCCAATCCGGCCCGCGACTGAGTTCTTATAGTTTACAAGCATTGTATTTATCGGGCTCTGTGCGCCTGTAAGTCAATGTGCTGGGAAATGGAGACACGCTCAAAGTGTTTCCGTGTGCCTATGAGCCCCTGCGCTGGGATTAGGAAACACCTCATACCCAAAGCACCATGCATGAAAGTTTAGGGAGCTGCTGGACTGCAGGGTTTTCCCTGCCTGTCTGCAGAGGCCAGCTGGGTGACAGGCCGCCTCGGTTAAACGCCGTGGTTGGTTGTGCATGCGTTCAGATGTAGAGTCTTTTGGCTGACTTACACCCATTCAGTGTAGATGCACGCGTGATGCACGCTCTCAAAACAGAAGCGATTTGAACACGCGTGTTTGATGCCACTCAGTTGTTGTTGTTTTTTTTTTTTTCTGAGACGGACCTCCTCCGGTGTTGTGTCCCGGTTCACCTTCGTGGCCTGTGTCTCTCCTGTTTCCCACTGAGCTCTGTCCATGTGTGGAAACACACCAAGATGTAAAATGTGCATTATAGAAGAGAAACAAGCATTTCAGGACTACTGACTTGTATCAATCAGAACCGATTGTCAGCCTCCTTTCATATGTAGGCTGAAAATCACAGGCCAGGTCAGTGTAAAGCTCCAGCATGGAAGTCAGCTGTCAAGATTTTTCATTTTATATCATACAAAACACCAAAGATATGTAAATGAAAACTATGAGCTTACAGGTAAAATAAAATATTAGCAACTAAATGATTTGGCAAAAAGGTGACTTTAATTTCAATCTTGGCCTATTTGAATGTCCGGCCCCCAAGGGGTCTGTTGAGAAAGATTCTGGCCCTTCGACAAATATAGTTGATGACCCCTGCTCTAGCTGTTTACTGAAGCTCTGTCTCACTCCGTATAATCACTGGAGGAAAAGCTGTGTATTTATATTAGATCTGATCTGTGCCATACCATAATAAACATAAAGTGGGCCTCCAACATGTTCTGCCTCCACACAGATCCTTCTCTCGTACAAAAATGTCACATCGGACGAATCATCGTTTCTTATCATGTTGCTCAGATTCAGACCGAGACTCCAACAGTTTGTTATGTGAATATTTCAGATGGTTTTCTTCCCCCTGCAGACTGACTGACAGGCTGGATGATGGTTTTCTTCGCCCTGCAGACTGACTGACAGGCTGGATGGTGGGTTTCTTCCCCCTGCAGACTGACTGACAGGCTGGATGCTGGTTTTCTTCCCCCTGCAGACTGACTGACAGGCTGGATGATGGTTTTCTTCCCCCTGCAGACTGACTGACAGGCTGGATGATGGTTTTCTTCGCCCTGCAGACTGACTGACAGGCTGGATGATGGGTTTCTTCCCCCTGCAGACTGACAGGCTGGATGGTGGGTTACTTCCCCCTGCAGACTGACTGACAGGCTGGATGATGGTTTTCTTCCCCCTGCAGACTGACTGACAGGCTGGATGGTGGTTTTCTTCCCCCTGCAGACTGACTGACAGGCTGGATGATGGTTTTCTTCGCCCTGCAGACTGACTGACAGGCTGGATGGTGGGTTTCTTCCCCCTGCAGACTGACTGACAGGCTGGATGATGGTTTTCTTCGCCCTGCAGACTGACTGACAGGCTGGATGATGGTTTTCTACCCCCTGCAGACTGACTGACAGGCTGGATGATGGTTTTATTCCCCCTGCAGACTGACTGACAGGCTGGATGGTGGGTTTCTTCCCCCTGCAGACTGACTGACAGGCTGGATTCAATATTCATAGGTCATAAACACACTCTGACTGTCGCCAAGTCGTGTGTTTGTCGGTTTATAGATGGTTTCCAATGTGAACAATAGAAACAGGAGGACGGAAAAACCTCTGTGACGGTTGATGATGAGTTTTATAGAGAGAAGAAGAATGGAAATAATCACTCACTAGGGTTCAGTTGTGAGAATAACAGTTTACTCCAATATATGATGAGTTCATTTAGAGGATTTGTTGATTGAACATTTCCCTGGACTCTTGTCCACTTGTTTAACTCTATATTATATCAGTTGTTATTGTTGAATTGGTCATTAATCATCATTATGCTCTATAAACCATAAAACACCAAGCTAGACCTATTTCATGTTCCTTCACAGAAGAAGTCAAATTATTTATTATTTATTAAGTCTGGGCCTCAAACCAAACGAGCACGTGGGGATAATATAAAATAAAATAAACTGGATTTATACATTCAAATATATGAATGGCTTGAGCAGCAGAAGACATGAATCAGAATAAATCAGAATATCATGGAAAAGTGTATTTTATGTCTATAATTCAATTTAAAAAGTGAAACTACTCTATTATATAGATCCATTACACACAGAATTAAACATTTCATGTCTTTATTTATTTAATTTCTCTTAATTATAATGATTACAGCTTCACATTAAGTCTAACTCATTTTTGTTTCTTTCAGTTATTTGTTAATGACTTTGAAAGGTTTTGTATAAATAGATTTTGATCAGTTGATTGAACGCAACTCTACTTTTTTTTACTTCTTTAAAAAAAACTCTTCATTTACTCTTTGTACGTTTCTTTTATCCTTTTTAAATCATTATGGAGAGATGCAGCTCGTTGTGCTTCATTGCTCGATGATAATAAAAGAAAATTGATCAAAAACAGTTGCTGTATTTGTTCACTTGAGTCATGGCTTTTGCATTTGTGTTGACCCATCTGGGCCACCATACATGTGTGTGAATGTGCATATTTCTAACTGCAAGGATCTCATTGTGCAGCATGTTGGCTATAAAACCTTCAGATGTCACGTTTCTGTCTCTGTTCTCCGTCTCCGCCTCTGACTGTATTAGTGATGAATCCTCGTCTGCTGCCGGCGCCGAGCAGCTGGTGTTTTATCAGAGCCGCTCTCTGCTGCCAGGAACGAGGCTGACGACCACGATGATGACGATGACGATGACGAGGCCGAGCCAACAACACGAGTCAGCGACGCCGGCGCCGACAGAAACGCATCAGATGTAGTAAATTAACCTGCTGTCACTCTCCACTATTTGATTTGATGATTCAGGATGACATCACCACAGCAGCTTGTTTTAGCTTCCTGCTACTGTCTCCCAGCTGGTTTTTAAAGGGATAGTTCACCCAAAATTCAAATTTCATTATCTACTCACCCTCATGTCGACTAAAGGCTGGGAGAAGTTTCAGAGTCCTCTGTGTCTTGAGAAATTGTTCTAAAAAAATGAAATAAGTCTATATTTTAAGCTTGTTTGTAGCGGAAGCTCCCAGTGTCTTTTTGGACGTGCAGTGCTGCACGAAGCCCTGCTGTAACTCAGAGAAGGCACGGAGGACTCGACATGAGGGTGAGTAGATAATGAGTGAAATTTGAATTTTGGGTGAACTATCCCTTTAATTTCACCATTACAACGTTATACAGCATCTCCGAGCGGAGCCGCCGACTGTGTCCGGATTTCAGGGGAAAATGTGACTTTGATTGATAGAAATAATGCAGTTTAATGTCCGACTGAGAGCCGTCACTCCAAACAGGAACGGGCACGGGAACGTCGTTGCAGAACCGGGAACGCCGTTACAGAACCGGGAACGTCGTTACAGAACCGGGAACGTCGTTGCAGAACCGGGAACACGACTTGGACTGAATAGTAAAAGATGATTTAACAGTACAGTAGGAGCTGCATGAGGAGAGAGCTTAACTAGAGCTGAATTTAATGAGCGGCTCGTCGCCCGGAGGGAAAACTGTTTTCTGCTCAAACAAAAAAAACAAAAAAAAGCAGAGGAGTTTTTTTTTTATTTTTATTTTTTTTAAATATTACTCACAGTCACTGAAGTGGGAGCTGCAGTCGACTTTCCAAACGATCTGTCCCTTGTGAGAACCGTTGATTCCTCGGTTCTTGTAGTCGAGAAAGTTCTCAGACAAAGCCTCGTCTGAGGAGAAACAAAGAGAGACACAAAGATGAAACTCTGCTGCGAGCGACCTCCCACAATCCTTTGCAGAAGTGTCTTTTATTATATTTAATCTCCAAATGCACTCACAGAAGGATAAACTGCACCTGAGCGTCGGAAGAGTCAGAGTTTATGATTCATTATTATCTCGGTGTTTCCAGGTGTTTATTGATGCTCAGATCATAGAGGAGGTTTTATTCTAAATGCACTAGTAGGTTTCAGCCAAAACACAAAGTTCACGACATCATAGGAATGTACCAAATCCTGATTTTGGGGGGTTCTGCCGGAATACCGGATTAAATGTTCAGGATTCGGCCAAATCCAAACCCAAATACTGAATCCCACTCTCATCTGCCCATACAGCAGGGGTCGGCAATAGGCGGCCCGCGGGCCGAATGTGGCCCGCCGAACCTTCCAATGCGGCCCGCGACCGACTGAGTTTTAATAGGGACATGGAAACACGTGTCCCAGCGCATTGTTGTGTGTCTGCCTGTGAGACGCTGCACTGGGATAATAAAACGCCCAGGTAAAATGTGCGAATGTTCGGGGAGCCAGCTGGACTGCAGGGTTTCCCTGCCTGTCTGCAAAGTCCGTGGGTGATTTTGGTCTTGGTTCAACCGTGTGTACATCATTGTTCAGAATGTTCAAACCCATTCAATAGTTTATGTTACTCAAAATAGCGGAGCATTTGATTTGTTTTTGGTTTGCACAAATGACTCTGGTGTTGTGATGCTCGCCCTGTGTCTCTCCTAATGTTTCCCACTGAGCTCTGCCTCATTTTGAAGGAAGCCCACGGTGAGATGTAGAATTTGTTAAAGAAGAGAAACACACATGTCAGGACCAATGCCTTGTATCATAACGGACCTGTCCTGTAATAGTCAGCCTCCTTTCATATTTAAGCTAAAAATCACAGAGCATGTCTCAGGATACAAGCCAGCAGTGTAAAGCTCCAGCATATGTAAATGATGATATGATGGGCTATGTCAGAATTTTTAATTTTAAATGATACAAAACACCAAAAATGTGTATAAATAAAAATGATGTGCACAAGATAAATAAAAATATAAACAACCAAAATATTAAGCAAAAAGGTTAATTTAATTTCAATCTAGGCCTATTTGAATGTCCGGCCCTCGGAGTGTCTGTTGAGAAAAAATCTGGCCCTTCGACAAATATAATTGCCTACCCCTGCCATACAGCATTAGTTTTAGTTAGTTATTAGTTAGTCATTCAAAACAAGAAAGAAATTTAAACCAATGAGTGAAATTATTTCCACAGAGCAGAGAAAATATCTTCCTGTACTCTGAGTATTATTGGATGTGTCACTTATGCAGTGTTTACATGTTTATGTTACAATAACAACAGCTGTTTGTTGGTTTAAAATGACTGTGATAGTGATGCTAATTTAGGTTAGCCTGTCTATGGTGTTTTCCATTACATGTTAGCATCAAGCTAATAGACTTTATATTTAGTTTGTGAGGGAGGCAGAATATCGTTCATAAACCTCCATGTTATCGTTGACTGCGTCGTTACGTCGACGTGCTCAGGGTTTTGGTTCATTTGAGGTTCTAAGGTTCGGCAGAAACTAAATCCCAACAAAAAGACCAAAATTCGGACAAATCTGAAAACTATTCCTGGAATTCCTTAGAAATATTATCGTCTCCCACTCACCGACGTGGTACATCCCGATCCAGTCTCCGGCGTCCACCTCCTCCTTGATGTCCCACGTGATGACCAGGTCTTGGGACTGGCCGATGGTGTAGTGGGAGGAGCTGATGGCGAGGGTGGAGCGGGCGTCCGGGGAGACCAGGTCGGTGTCGCTGGTGGAGCGCGACAGCCCCAGCATGAAGGCCTGGTCCTGGTTCAGGCCGTTGACGGCGGCGTAGCTGTCCGGGCCGTAGCTGTGGCGAGCCGCGTCCTTACAGCGCTGGCGGTTCTGGCTGCTGCGGGTCGGGGAGGCCATGGCTGCCAGGCCCAGGAACCGGTTCTGGTACAAGTTCTGCAACAAAACACACCACCAGGCTGTTAGCAACACAAAAAAAAAAGGAAAGTGAAGGATTTTAGTTGCAAAGTGAAGAGCGGAGGGTTTCCTCTGACAGCGATGGTGGAGGAACGGTCCCAGAGTGGAGCTAATGGAGCTAGCGGCTTGATTTGTAAAGGGATAGTTCAACATTATTGACAAATTGGCCCATCGCCATAACCCCTATAGTCATAGCAGTAGGTTTGTTACCTTTAATTGTCGGTGCAAGCTGTTTTTAGAACGGCGAAGCAGAGCCGTGAGCTGCTCAGAGCTACGCTACGGAGGCTCATGGGATTTCTTTGGTTTCCCTCATCAAACTCATCAAATACACAATCCAACAACTCCACAACGCTCTGGTGGACAAGTTGTGACCTGCACATTCACCACGCTATGAGATAATAACACAACGTTACCACACAGAGTTGTTTTAGTGGAGTTGTTGGATTGTGTATTTGATGAGTTTGATGAGGGAAACCAAGAAATCCCATGAGCCTCCGTAGCGTAGCTCTGAGCAGCTCACGGCTCTGCTCCGCCGTTCTAAAAACACCTTGCACCGACAATTAAAGGTAACGAACCTACTGCTATGACTATAGGGATTATGGCGATGGGACAGTTTGCCAAAATGTTGAACTATCCCTTTAACAGTGCTCAATCATCCTGTGTCTTTGTGCTGATCCACCAACCCCCCATCACATCAGTGCACATTAAACCATGTTACCACAACGTGCTGGTAACAGAAAACAAAGTTATAAAAGAATAAACCAACACATTTTACATTTAAATCAATAACAATAGAGATATAAATAAAAAACTGATGAAAGGGAAATGCAGCTTCAGCCTGACGGTTCTAACTTCAGTCTTTTGTGGAGCTTCTGTTTTAAAAGGTCAGGTCTCCTTCGCCAACTTATTGATTTAGCATTAATTAGCCGGTTAGCTAAAGCTAATAAGATCTGCCACCAGCAGCTGTCGGGTCGGGCGACGTGATCAATGGCCATCGGCTACAAAACAAGAAGCGCCTGAATCGTTTAAATGTCGATGTGATAAGCATCGAGTGGTAAATCCGCCTCCATTGTTGCTGTGAATCATGCGTTTTCTGTGTTGTAGCAACGACTAAGTGGAACGGAGATTAGTGGAAGATCAATTGTGCAGCCGCCACACACACAGGATTCACAGGAAACAATGCATATCTGCAGACAGAAGCCAGAGCATGAACCTGGTTGATCAAATCCAGACCACAGTTAGTCTTTCTTATTAAATAACATCAGACTACAGTTTGTTTGGCTCCACGATTAACAAGATATCTGCTATTGACTGATACGACTCGGAGTGAAATGTCAACTGGATTCATCCTGCGCAGGTGCTGAAATCTGAGGTAATCTAATTTGGAGGCAAAACAATTATTCAATTATCCTGTTTGTGTGTGTGTGTGTGTGTGTGTGGATGTTTACACAACAGTAAATACATTCCCTGTTTCTGGCATTAAAACCTCAGAGTTAATGGAAAATACTCACTGGAGTTCAATTAAATATTTGAATCTGTTTGTGAAATATCATAAATATCATGGGAGCTTTACATTTTGTTGCAGATTTTGTTTTATTGTCCATTTTTGAGCCAAAGTCATAGCAGTAGGTTCGTTACCTTTAATTGTCGGTGCAAGCTATTTTTAGAACGGCGGAGCAGAGCCGTGAGCTGCTCAGAGCTACGCTACGGAGGCTCATGGGATTTCTTGGTTTCCAAATCCAAAAACTCCAAAACGCTTTCGTGGACAAGTTGTGACCTGCACATTCACCACGCTATGAGATAATAACACAACGTTACGAAACTGAGTCGTTTTTGAGGTAAATACAGAGACTGTTGATGAACAACTGTCCCTGAAGGCAACGTGCATCAGTGGTTTTGCATGAATTTCCCTCTAAAACAACTCTGTGTGGTAACGTTGTGTTATTATCTCATAGCGTGGTGAATGTGCAGGTCACAACTTGTCCACCAGAGCGTTGTGGAGTTGTTGGATTGTGTATTTGATGAGTTTGATGAGGGAAACCAAGAAATCCCATGAGCCTCCGTAGCGTAGCTCTGAGCAGCTCACGGCTCTGCTCCGCCGTTCTAAAAATATCTTGCACCGACAATTAAAGGTAACAAACCTACTGCTATGACTATAGGGGTTATGACAAAATGTTGAACTATCCCTTTAACTTAAGTTTTCATTAAATATTAGAAATGTTCCTGTAATCGTCTTGCTCCTTAATCCTATTTATAACATAATGCATCGGCTTGATGAAGGCAGAAACCTCTCGGCTCCACTGAGAGTTCAGTGTCTGCTCAGCGCGGACGACGCTGTGATCCCTGCAAGATGCAGCATCATTATCAGTGAGTCCCGGTGCAGTGGGAGAGAGTTTTCCATCCTGGCATCTCGGATCAGATCAGAGAGTGTTCCAGTTGGAGAGCGGAGCGGAGCAGCTCCGGGGCACGACTCAGCCAGCCTTGACGGATCGCTCTAAATGCTGAGGCGCTGCCTGCGTGCAGTCGGTGATGGAGAAAGGTTATCTGCACGCACAATATAGCTCCATGTGTTATGAATGAACCAGTGTAATATAGTGTATATAGGTTTTTTTAATTGCTGAGCAGAATGTATGGTGAGAGATCTAAGTGATGAGACCACAGATCAAAATCCCCTGATGGTCGAGTCTGGCAGACAAAACTGGGCGTTTGATGGTGGTATAAGCACAAAATGAGAGGGTGGTGGGTGATTGTGGTGGCAGGTGGGAGTTGGGAGGGGGGGGCACTGACCTTGAAACTACAGAGCTGCATCAGCATAATGACCAGTCAACCCAAAGCAGACCAAAACCTAAGGGAAGTGGGAGGAGAAGGGCGGTGTGTTACAAAAACCACAGAACAAAAAAGCAGAGGCAGTGAATGCAGCAGGTGAAAGTCAAACGCATGGCATCTGTGTGTGGACGGAACATCATCATTGCACTTTCATACTTCATCTGTGTTAGATAAAAATATGAATAATTGAGAAGGAGCAGACAAAAAAGACACACAACAGGAAACACAGAGACAAAAGACACGGAGACGTCTGCACAGACACATGGACACACCGCGCGGCGATGAACAGACGGAGCATCAGTCGGCGGCGAGTGATGCTCAACTGAAAAAAACAAAACATATTCAACACAGCGACACAAACATCTGGTCAGTTTTCATGTGCATCAGTGGATGGTCACATGGTTTTGGCATTTGCTGCAGCAGAGAGGAGGCAAAGAGGAGGCCTGCAAAGGAATGAGGAAGAGGAGGAGGAGGAAGAAGAGGAGGAGGAGGAGGAGGAAGAGGAGGAAGAGGAGGAGGAAGAGGAGGAGGAGGAGGAGGAGGAGGAGGAGGAGGAGGAGGAGGAGGAGGAGGAGGAGGAGGAGGAGAAAGAGGAAGAGGAGGAGGAGGAGGAGGAGGAGGAGGAGGAGGAGGAGGAGGAGGAGGAGGAGGGGTTTGCAGGAAGATGGTGAAGCATCCGGGTCTTTGAAGTGTGACTGGTCCATGAATGTGGTTCAGCTTTGTGATGGAGATGGAGTTGGTCAACGCTGACGTGCAGTTCCTCTACTGACCACTAGGAGTGAGCCAATCGCCATAGACTCTCATTTTAAAGGGATAGTTCAACATTTTGGCAAATTGGCCCATTGCCATAATTGCTATAGTCATAGCAGTAGGTTTGTTACCTTTAATTGTCGGTGCAAGCTATTTTTAGAACGGCGGAGCAGAGCCGTGAGCTGCTCAGAGCTACGCTACGGAGGCTCATGGGATTTCTTGGTTTCCCTCATCAAACTCATCAAATACAACATCCCAAAACTCCACAGCGCTTTTGTAGACAAGTTGTGACCTGCACATTCACCACGCTATGAGATAATAACGGAACGATACGAAACGGAGCCGTTTTCGAGGTAAATTCATGCAAAACCGCTGATGCGCGTTGCGTTCAGGGACAGTTTTTCAGCAAGCAGTCTCCGTATTTACCCTGTATTTACCTCGAAAACGGCTCCGTTTCGTATCGTTCCGTTATTATCTCACAGCGTGGTGGTTGTGCAGGTCACAACTTGTCCACAAAAGCGCTGTGGAGTTTTGGGATGTTGTATTTGATGAGTTTAATGAGGGAAACCAAGAAATTCCCTTAGCCTCCATAGCGTAGCTCTGAGCAGCCTGCAGCTGCGTTCCGCCGTACTAAAAATAGCTTACACCTACAATTAAAGGTAACGAACCTACTGCTATGACTATAGCGATTATGGCAATGGGCCAATTTGCCAAAATGTTGAACTATCCCTTTAAAATGCCCAATTTAAAAGCTCCACCCACAACCACTAAACTAAAGACCGGTTCGTTGTGGCGGGAAACACTGCTGGTGTTAAACAGTATTATTGTTCATTCTGTCACCCACAGCTGTTCTATTCTTATAATGACAACGACCCAGTGGAGGTGAGAATATAAATGTATGGACAAGACACCGTGTGTGCAGTCAGTGACACAACATATGCAAATACACAACGAAGAAGAAGAAGAAGAAGAAGAAGAAGAAGAAGAGCTATAGCGGCTCATGTTTCACAGCTATGTTCAAATCCCCACAGTCCTCATTAGTCATATAGCAGGATGATATTAGCATGGAGTCGTATCTACAGGAGCTGCAGCAGCAACACCGCGGCGAGGCGGCGTCCTTATCTCAGGGGAAATGTCCCCACTTGTTCTTCCCACTTGTTCCGACACCCGCGTAATTAACCGGTTTAATTGGCTCCAAAACGACGTGATTATTAATTCAATGCACATGTTGAGAGAGAGAGAGAGAGAGAGGGTGCAGACTGTGGAGGTGAAGCAGCAGCGGCGGCCGGCGCTCAGCACTGACCTCCATGACCCCCCTCCTCCTCCTCCTCAGGATGAGTTACTATAGCGATGATGATGTAATTAGTGTGTTTTTCTTTCTTCTCTGAAAGCCGATCTGCTCTTCACGGTGGTCGATGTGTTGCGTTTTAGCGGCGATGCTGTGCTGCTGCGTGGAGTCTGATGCATCACTACACTAACTCCCATGATTCCATAGGAGAAAACTAAAAACCCATAAGACACTGAATATCTCCAGACTCCCTGGAGAAGCTCCACCGGTTGCCTGGAACACATCGCCTTGTTGGTTACGCCCACATCCGGGTAGAAGACCAGCAGGAGAACAACAGGGATGGACCAGAGTTTCTCTAGGCTTTATGTCGTTTTCCACGTCACTATGTCACTGTTTCTAATCTGTTTCTCAAGTCTAGAAAACCAATAACTGGACAAACATTGGGACGACTGTATCTGTGTGCACATCGTACATTGGCCGAGCTAACTGTTAGCTACCTGTTTAGTCAGTGACTCAATAAACGCTCCATGAAAAAATGTTTTTTTTCTAGCGGATATCTGAGTTACAACATGACTGAGCTACTGGAGTAGTTTCATGTCGTGTCCGACAACGGGAGGGTTTTAACAGCTGACGACCTTTCTCTAGAGAAGAACTGCTCCATCTACCAACAGGCTAGGACCTAAATCGACACCAGAACCACAACCCATACCAGAAATGGTACAAATTCCGCCCAGTGTTTCTGAAAGACAGTTCAATGAACAGAAATTCATGAAGTGCCTGTGTTTCAAATCTTAAATTATTTGTTCTGTTGTACCAATTGTTGTTTTTCTGAAATTGTGAAAAAGCCTTGATATATTTTGCACTCAGATAATTGTTATTCGTTTGTTTTTCATGTTTGACATGTACAGCTGCATGGATCTGCTTCATGCCGGTGCTGTTGACCGTTTTTAGGCAGAGGTGAGTAGCCTCTAACCTCATGAACGCAGCTCAAACAGCACAGTGACCTTTGATAAAGACACCGGATCCGCGCTGGTTCACAATTTTATCTGGTTAAATAATTAAAAAAATAAAAATAAAAAAAAAAATAAACGGTCCAGAACAAAAAGTTTTTTTTTCCAACTGCAGCTGATCAGCTGACATGTTCAACAGCTACAGACCTGTCACAGGTGCATTTCATTTTGATAAGACTTCAACCTCAAAGCTCTCTGTCCTCAGACAGTCCTGACCTGTCCCTGAACATCACGGGAAAAGAAAAAAAAAAAAAAAAAGAACTATGAACTAGTTCATTTTTGGAACTGTGAACTTAGTTCAACATTTTGAATTATGAACTATGAACTGAACTAGTTCATTTTAAAATTTGTGAACTGAACTTTGAACTAGTTCATGTTGAAAGTGAACTTTCCCAACACTGCCGGTACCAGAACTAACAGCAGAACTGGTACCAAAACCAGTACCATTACCAAAGTGGGTACCAGAACCAGCACCAGAACCAGCAGCAGCAGCAGAACCAAACAGTATTCCATCGGCCTGTACAGAAAACTGACCCTGGATCAGTGCGACGCTGAGGAAAGCGTAGCTGAAATTAGCAACATGCTAACTTTGCATTAAGTTCTGCTGTTTTATATGATTTCTATCGAGACAGGATGTAAAGAAGAGGAGCTGCAGGAACTCAAAGAACCCTAACTGTCCGTCTGAACTCTGTTACAACCACGGCTGAACTACAACACCTGAACCTGACAGTGTTTCCAGAACCCCGTCGTGTACCTGTCCCTCCACCTCCTGCTGTTCGTATCTCTGTCTGGGGAAAGCCTGGCTCACTGCTGTCCTGCTACTACAGCTGTGGCCGAGGCCGACGGAGCAGGTTCAGAGAGGAAGGTCACGTTGTAGTCGTAGTCGTAGTAGTAATAGTGGTGGTGGTGGTGGTGGTGTCCTGTTATGGTGCACCTGGCTGTGCAATAAGAACCAGAGAGGACGCTCCTGTGATGAAGAGCTGCTTTTAAAGCTGTTTGTTTCTGGGTCAGAGGGTTGTTATCCCGACACTCAGCCTGCAGCAACGACATGGAGATGGATGGAAGATGGATGCATTCAAGGAAATGAATGTGGCTGAATAGAAAGAACAACCTCCACTTATCCTGCTGCTTTATGCTCGCCACGTTCAGCCTGGTCGGCTGAGAATAAACCAATTATCTGACTGTTTTCTTCACTGTTTACAACCACGGCCACAGCAGAGAGACGTGTGAAGAGACGGCAGACGGCCTCGTGGCTGTTCAGCTGCAGGCTGCAGGAAAACTGTGACTGTGTTGACTTCAACATGAAAACCACCACAGGAAAAACAACCACATCAAGTTCTGCATCTCAACCAGACATGAGCCGGTCACTGAGCTCCAACGGTATGAAGCCGTGATATTACTTAACCCTCCTGTTCAAACTGATCCAATCTGTTCCTTTCCTCCATCCTTCCTTCCTTCTTTCCTTGACCCAGGAGAACAACAGGATGGTTACTCACTCCTCCTCTTCTTCTGGAGAAATAACATGATTTTATACAACCACCTAAAATTAGCACGACGACAGAAAAACAGACTCTCTGGCACCGGTTTGTTCTGTTAATGTCTCTGTGTCTCTATGTTTCTCTGTGGTAGCATATCGCGCTAATGAAGCATCACGGGTTGGAAAACAGTCGGCTGATACAGACGAGACGAGACGAAACAGACCCGGCTCCATGGACTCAACCTTTAAAGATAAAACCAGTGTATTTACAGTATGTGTCCTAATTCCTCCAACTAAACCAACAGCCATGACTCTGCTAACGGCTCCATGACGCAGACGTGTTCATTACAGGGAACAAATACGTTAATATAAGAATGATATGACCCATCCTTTCTGTTGTAGGCTACTGTTTAATTGTATTTTCTTTTATATTTTCCTGTGTGATGTATCTGAGAATTTTGTAATTGTACTATTATGTATATTATTGCGTAAGACGGTGTTAGCGGCAGATGCTAACTGCTACCGCTAGCAGAAGTTAGCATCGAGCTAGCTCACTACAACGGTCCTCATACTTGTTACCAGTCGAGGTTTTAGTTTTCAGTGACGTCGGATCCAGCGCTTCACTCAGACTGTATTCCTTTTCTTTGTGGTCCTGATGCTGCTGAGAGAGAGAGACGTGCTAGCACTCGTTAGCATCATAGAAGCTAGTGCAGCTAGCAGCCCTGAGCTTCACCCGAGCTCCGTCATTGGCTGGAGAGAAAACACAGACTCTCTCGCTCTCCACCCAGAACGTGCACAACAAAACACAGCAAAAAACGAAAAATACAGGCAACACAACTCCCACACGTGCAGTTGTGCTCAACAAAATCTGGAAACACACACACACACACACACACTTCCAGGAGCCACTTTGTGTTTCATTTCTATTTTTCCGGCTCATTTAATTCAAATAGAAAAACTCATCATGATCATTTCTGCCCTCAAGAGCACGAGGAGCTTATGTTACTTCCTCTAATGTTGGCTGATTGTCTGAAACATGGGCTGTTACTGTGCCACATCATTAAGAAATAAAAGCCCATTATATACAGTATCACTCGGATACTGTACAAAAATAACACATTAATCCATATCGATCCAAATCTATTACACATTCGAGATCAAGCAAATCAAGAAATCTCCTATATAATAGCTACAACAACTAAAAACCCACAAAGAGCAGTTAAGACTAATTATAATGCACTAAAATCATCCATAACACAGGAAGTGTGCTCCATACAGTCTGCTGTACATCTCAGCACAACATAGGGGAGAGCCGGGTCGATTGATACACTTTTCACTTTAACGTCTTTTTCAAAGATGACGTTATGTAAACAAACATTTTTATCATGTGATCAACAACTCACATGTGTATTCTCTTAGTTACAAGTGTAATTTAACACATATGTGGGATGAAAGCCCATTTATACGCCCCACCTATGCGGGTATCACTGAAACAGCATGTTTTAAACAGAAACTACTGACATTACTCCCGTTTTTATGAAACATATCAGACAACATACTAGTGTACTCATCACTGCCAAAATATCACATCATTTCTCACAATATAAATAGGTCAAATTAATATTTTTGTCCCGTGCGTCATTATCAAGATCCGCATTTTAATTAAACTCACCTTTCTTCTTTTGTACGAGTTGTTAGACGACTGCATTTTCATTTCATTGACTTATTTCCCGTCCTAAGTCATGTTTATGGATACACAGTGATCATATTGTCATTTTACCCTCGGCATTTTACCCTCATTTTGCTGAATATCTGTTAATTCATCATGTCATGAACACGTTTTGTTCATTAAAAATATGTGGTGTTTATTAAAAATACATGTTCATTTAAATCGGTTGTTGTTCATTCAAAACAATTAAGCCATTAATTCAGTGATTTATAGGAGCTATTGATCGCACACTGTGACCACAATTACATGCACGGTACTACGCACGGCGGCGTGAGGGGCATTTGAAACAGCTGTATCAATCGTCCCTCCAGCGACTACTGACACTAAAACCTGTTTTGTCACTAAACTTCAAAACCATGACATTAAATACATTAGGACCTGTTTATGTACGAATTCATCTGTTGTTAGATCATATTATTATTGCATGAAACACACAATACAACTTTTGAGCACAAAAAAACTACCGCGTGTATATTTTACTTTTCATAGTCAAAAACCGGTTCGCGCTAATAACTTTTGAATGGCATGACGTAATTTCACAAGCTTTCCCAGGATTGGTAGGTGATGAGTGCTGAAGGTAGTGATAAAATCTGGCGGCTCAAGCTTGTGTAGTTTTCGAGAAAATCGCTGTGTATCAATCGTCCCGTGTCTCAATCGACCCGGCTCTCCCCTACTGTAAATCAATAAACTTCTATATCCAGCTCTGTGATGAACGCATGCAGCTGCTTCTGTCTGAGTCTCTGCAACACGACTCCCTCTCAGCGTCTTCACAGGAACATTTGGAGGCAGCGCTCGGCCCAGCGGGGGGTTCTGCTCAAATCACTTCATCATGATGCTGCAACTAATGTTAAATTATGTTACAAAGAAAAAGAATAGTGGAAAATCTCATCAGATGCCGAATGGTGTCGAAAAAATATATCAATAAAAAGTTATAAAAACAGCAGATTTCAGAATAAAACACCCAGAGGAAGCAAATCCTGTAAATTGTTGGATGTTTGGGTCCAGGTTGGGGGGCGGGGCTTAGTGTGACTGCTTTGTTGTGACATCACAAAGTGACAGGAAGTCCTGACGACTGGTTTTAAGGCTCCGTTTCTGAATCCAGGCTGTGTGCATTTCTCTTTGATACTTTCACAGTATTAATATAGAACCTAGAGCTAGATACTTTATTTATCCCGAAGGAAATTCAGTTTCTCAGCTGCACAATAAAAACAAACATTCATTCAATAGAAGAGCAACTATCTAATCACACTACACATGGACATCTACCTTTATACTGTATGGAGCTTTAATAATTAATTTCATTAATTAATCCATTGTCAAAAAGTGTAAAGGCAATAAAATGATTTTGTCTTTCAGGAACCTTTCAAGCAGGAATATGAAACTTTCTGTTTCCAGTATTTTTTTCCTTAGTTATGATTTGACAGTTTTCTCTGATTAATATTTTTTTCCATAAATGAGAAAGTTTTGAGTGCAGATTCAACAATCAAGGCTGAAATCATCAGCGGCAGCTCCCGTCTCTGTGACTCTGAGCTCAGCTTTTAAACAGTGGCAGGTTTACAGCACGGTTTCACTTCTGGTGAATGTCACAGTTAAGACTCACCATGCACTGCTGTTTTTTTTTTGGTTTTGTCTTGTCATGCTCCAAAGTCTGTGATAAATACAGAAAAAAGAAAGTCAGTTGGGTCTACATCTGTCTGATCAGAGCCAGAGTGGCAAACTCTCACAGGCTGCTGCTTCCTCTGTACAAGAAGATGAGTCACTGGAAGAAAATAGTTCCTGTCACATCACCGTCACATTGATGCTCTTTTCTTTTTTTTTTTTAATTCCCACGATGCACTCAGCAGAACAGCAGCACAAATCTACAGGACTTAAAGGGATAGTTCACCCAAAATGCCATGTCGACTGAGAGCTGGGAGAAGTTTCAGAGTTTTATCCGTGGCTTCTCTGAGTTACAGGGTCTCGGCGTAGCAGTGCATGTTCATAATGGTTGCAAATGGACACCAACTGTCTTCGAGGACGAGGAGCTTAGAAAAAAGGGACAATTTTGCATTTCAGGGCTTCAACACAAGAGGGACATGACAGACGAGCAGCATGGAGGTAGTGTAATTTGAATTTTGGGTGAACTATCCCTTTAATGTGACTCATAAACTTCTTTCTCTTTCCCTACAATAGATGTCCAAACTCTGCCACCGTCCCAGGTGATAAATGTTAACACACCTTCTGCTATTCTTCACAGTCCAATCACACCTGGCCTCACCTCTGGGCCGTCGGCCAATCACTGCAGAGCTTCATCATCCACCACAAGACCAGGAAGAAAACATTAAGACACCGTTTCTCTGCCTCAACCTGAAAACTGCAGAGTGAGTTTATATTGGTTATAATGGGTTTTTGTTCTGTGCATCTTGACACCATCATTTAACTTTGAGATTATATTTGTATTTTCTGTTTTATGATGTTTTTCATATTATTGCACATCTTATTTTTACGTTGCATGTTTGTTTCTAGGAGGACAACTCGATCAGCCCTTCGGGGTTTTAGGTTTCTCCTGCACATTTGTGATATTGCATCTATTCTGTATTCTTTCATCATGCTGTTTGTGTGCCAGTAAATGAATCAAATTAAATCAATCCCTTTATAACATGTCACTAAAAGTCTATTTTAATAAAACTACAAAGTTGTTATTGTTATGAATTTTAATTCCAGCGTCTGTTTCCACGTCACATCTATTGGTTTGTAGGAAAAAGCCTGAAGAAAACAAAGGGAAAATTCAGCTCTAGTGTTTTTAAGAGGATTTTGAGGATGGGAATCCCCACACAAAGGGGGGGGGGGGGGGGGGGTCCACATGTATTTACAATCACAGTGGATCCCAATTAAGTGGAAGCTGCTAGCTGGGGGTGATGGGGGGGGGGGGCTGACATCACGCCAACAACACCCATTAAAGAAAATGAATTAATATTAATATGACTGCACAGTGGGAAATGTGTAGATTTTGACATGAAAGACGACTCAACGTGTCATCACATCCCACTACAGCTCACTGTGCCCTCATTTATTCAGCTTTTATTATTATTATTTGATAATGTGCCAACTTTCAGGACATATTTAGCTTTAGCTCCTGTACAGTAGCAGCAACAGCAGCAGCTACTTCTAGAATAAGGTGGGATGAAATAAGATTAGAGAGAAGATATGTCAAAAAAAAAGTGCAGGAATATAAAATAATATAGAAAAATGTATAAAATAACTGCAAATACAAATATAGCCTGAATAAATACATATAAGATAAATGTTTAAAAAGAGAAAGGTAAATGAAAAAATGGTATGATGGTCGGATGTGAGAGGAGAAGCCCATGGTTGGTGGAGGGTAATTTCCTGCAGGATACACACACATACACCGTGTCGTAGCCCCCCCCCCCCCACCCTTAGATCCGTGGAGGATGACAGGATGCTCCAGGCTCCAGAGCGCAGGGCCGCTGCTGGAGACCGGAGCTCCATCACCCCACGGTGCACGGTGCACGGTGCACGGTGCACGGCGGCAGCAGCAGCAGCAACAATGGAGGCGACCTACCTGGGACAGAATAACCTGCCGGTGGATCATTCTCCCACAAAGAGGAGGATGGGGTGGCGGGGTGGCGGCGTGGGGGGGTTGAAGGACGACGGGCACCGCCTGTTAATTCCCACCGAGCTCCATCTGGACGGTTAAAGGGCGCAGAGCGAGAGAGGAACAAAAACAAACGGCAGCAGCAGCGAATCAAAGGCCGACGACGATGATGATGATGATGATGGTGGTGGTGGTGGTGGTGATGATGATGAGGCGAGAGCAGCGAGGAGGGAGCTCCACTCACTCTCTCACATCCTCTGTTTCCTCTGTCTCCGCCTGGACCACAGTCAAGCTGGATGCACGCGCTACACAACACTTCCGGTTGGAGCCTCACACGTTTCACAACTCACAACCCGTGAAGGTGTAAGAAGGTTTGTTTGTGGTAAACGTTTTCGGTGTAGGCTAAAATATATCTGAATAAATACGGTAATTAATCAAAAACGTGTGTTGATGTTGTTTTGTTGTCGTTTTAACCTGAAATTTAGTCAAAAACGCAGCGTCGTGCTTTTATTTTGAAGGCGCAGCTTCTGGTGACGTTCGAGCTGAATCCGTGTGACGTGACGGAGCTGGGTACCAACCACAGCCTCTGCAGCCAATCAGAGAGCGCGTTTCCCCTGCTCGCGTGCGCCCTGCTGCCTCCTCGTGCCCCACCAACCCCCTCACCCCCCTCACCCCCCTCCCTCACCCCCCCATCATCCATCACGCTGCTGCAGCTGACGTGACGTGAAGGAGCTTCCTGTTGGAAAGACCCCTTCACTTGTCACTGGGGAAAATCAGCTTCTGTTCACCCGAGCAGCATTTATTTAGTACTGGGTTTAACTTTTATCTGATTATTCCACAGTTTTATCGTTATAGCCTACTAATATATCACCAAAGATTTTTGTTTTATTTCATTAACATGATTTATTCTATTTTTTATGCTAATTTTACAGTCTAGATATTATGTGGATAAGTATATAATTATATAATTGCAAAACTAGATGTTCAAGAAAAAAAAATCCATTATTTATTTGAATTTCTTTTATTCTATTTTTTCTTTTTTGTAAACAGATTTCTTTAAAAGAAGGGGTAGTCTATATAAGTTTGCTTCTTTCTGCCCCCTTTCATTCAGGAATTGTTATTTTTTGTAATTAAATGTTTTTATTCTCTTTCTTTTTCCCCCCAATAAACTCAACTGAGACAAAATGAGACGTGTCACCTTTGATCTGACGTCTTTGAGCTGATTTACCCTGAAGTAGAAAACGGTTCAGTCGTCATGGACTCCAACACCTGCAGGGAATAAGAATATTTTAGACATATGTTTATAGACTTGTCATCTGCATTTAGATCTACGTCAGACAGCTGCGTCGAAGATGAGCTGATGACTTGTGTCTATAGGAGATTTAATCCGTACATCTTACATCCTCGACTTGAACAGTCACATCAGAGTGTTACATAATTCACCGGTTTCTCTTTCTGCGTCTGATGGAGCTTTTCCTTCTGTTTTAAAAATGCATTTGCAGAATAAGAAACAGAAATAGTCGATTAATCCCCGGCAGGAAATGCTCATGTTGCACTGCTCAGTTTCACAGATGCAATTATAATAGAAATAAAGAATAATATAAACTTTTTTCTTTTTTTTGTTCTTTGTCTTTGTGTTAATTGTTGTTTGTTGAAGTTGTGCATATTACACACTTTGAATAATTCATGTCACAATTTAACTTTCACACACGTTTTAATTACTGTGCTGTTCTTCAGTGCAGTGTTGATGCTATTTGCACATGTTATTACTTTCACACATAAGGTGTTTATGTGATGTGTAGGTGTGGGAACGAACAAAAAAAGTGTGTATTTTATGTTTTAAAGACTACAGATGGATATGAGACGGATGCACTCATCCTTTGTTTTTGTTTGTTTTTGTTTTTTTTAATTATGTAAGTGCACATTTTCCCCGATATCAAATCAAATAAGAATATAACTATTTGTACAATGCAGTGAATCATGTACAAAGTTGTATTTTGATTATTTTCATTGCACATATGGTATAAACAACAGGAACATGAAAACACACATTAGATGATGTTATTGTTAGAAACAGTCACAACTGAGATTAATGTCGACTCACAAAGAACTTTCATTCTTATTTTATTTCTCACTGTCGATTACGGTTCAGATATTTCTATTGTAATTTCCTGTTCTGTCGTTATGGCCCTGTTTTATTGCACGGTGTTATTCTGCTGCTTTTATCTGCTTCTGTGTCTTTTTATACTTTCACCTGTTTAATTCTTTCCATCTCATTCTGTGTTTTTTATTATTTTTCTAATTGCATTATATCTTATATTTTACTGTGCTTCCTCCTGCTGCTGCAGTTTACATCGTCATGGCTTCATGTTGCTTGTGTCTCTTGGGGATTTTATGGGTTTTATGCCTCTGTTGTTAAGTTCCTCTGTGTTAAAGCACTTATGCATGAATTCAGGAATCATTATTCTTAGTAAAAAAGGGATTTACAGCGAACCGTTCACAGCTGGAATCAGACATGACACGTTAAAACCAAAGGTAAAGGGAGGATTTATCGTCCTGTTCCTCTGCCGCCGCCTGCTGGACAGAAGCCGCCATCACACCTCGGTCTTTATCGCCGCAGCCTCCACTTGATTCAACACAATCAGTTTCATTACTTAGTGTTTGTGCTCTGTAAATATGTCCACACACACTAACACACTGACACAGAGGGAGTGTTGAAGATGAAGGACTCGGTTTACATTCAGCTGGTGCTTCAGTGTGGGAGGGAGGGAGGGAGGGAGGGAGGGAGGGAGGGGTAAAGAGAGATAGAAAGAGGGAGAGAGTGGGCGAGACAGAAATTGCCACAATGAATGTAAATGAGAAAGCAACATTTCCATGTGGCAGCGCTGCAGTCCCCAGATATCTGCCTGTCTCCTGTCACTCCACCCCCTCACATTATCCTCCTCTTCACTTCCACTCACTCACTGCCTCCATCCATCGCTCCCCTCTTCTTCTGTTTCTTCTTCTTCTATCGTACACTGCTCCCCCCTCTTCCTCCTCCTCCCCCCTCCTCCTCCTCCTCCTCCTCCTCCTCCTCCCTCCTTCCAGTTCTTGGTTTCATTTTCCCGGTCCTTCTGTCAGCTCGTCTCCATTAAGGTTGATACATTGAAGTACAAGGAGCAACAGCTGCCTATTCATCTTTTCACTGACGGAGACACGAGATGGAGATGGAGGAGGAGGAGGAGGAGGAGGAGGAGGAGGAGGAGGAGGAGGAGGAGGAGGAGGAGGAGGAGGAGGGGAAATCAGGATTACTTCTCTTCTTTTCTTTTTTTGTTGTAATGTCCAGTAACATCATCACACTAGAACGCCTACAACTGCTGCTCCAGCTCCACTTCAGCATGAAAAACAGATGCAGAGAAGGAGAATTAAGATGCACAGTTTGACTTTGCAAAGACTATGAAGAGTTTTACACATCAGGCATCGAGATATTGTGCAGAAAGAAGCAAATCTGAATGACTTAAAGCTGCAAAAGTCTCCATTTTTATATCAAAATTTACTCAGTTCAATATGATACGAGGCAGGAAGTCGCCCTTTATCAAACATCCTGGACTTTGCTCCACATCGTTCCTTTCCTCCAAGACCTTTTCACGCATGTTCAGGCTGATGCACCTCCTTTATAGCAAATTATTCCTGCAGTGGAAATCTAATACATCTCCAACAAAGATGACATTATGACATCTCCATGCATGTTTTTATGAATTTATGTTGTATCAGTGGCTCAGTGTAGCCTACTGGAGAAACTGAATTGCCCTTCTGGGATAAATCAAGTTTTCTCTACAGTATCTCTATCGCTAACACACTCCCAACGAGTATAGTCTGCACTTTAAGTTGGAAAAGCTTACAGTACACTGTGCTGAAAGAATCGAGAGATATAATTATATTTAGGTCCAGAAACCAGCAGCAAACTGATGGAGGACAAAGAGCAAAAGCTGAAGAGCAAGACGATCTTCTCACATGTGTCTCTCTACTGCCCCCGAGTGGCCAAACACACAGCACTTCATACAGGCTAATGCTATAAAATAAAATAAAAACTAATAAAGAACATCTCACTAGCCAGTATCAAGGATAACATACTTAATTCTTTAATAATCCATGAAAATATGAATGTAATGTTAATTATATTTAAGCATAAATATTTATTTAAACTAATTAAATAAAAGTCTGCTTTGATTTTTCCCAGACAGAAATTTCACTGTTATGAAATTAATATTATTATGTGTTTGATTAAAATGAAGTAACACTCACACCGAGCTGCTCCACAGTTGCCATCTTGGCTGTGCTTGACTCCGCCCCCTAATTCTCAGAGCAGTCCCAAAAATGGGCGGAGCCTCTGTGGGACCAGGACGTGTCAGTTTGTGGTAACCTCTAAGTAAACCCTCCCCCACCTGTCGCTCAAAAGAAGCCACACCCTCCTCGATAAAAAGCCAGAAACAACCAGAAAAATCGCTTCTTATTTATAAAATGTATAATTTTCTGCCGCTCACCTCGTCACCACTTCATAAAAACCAGATGAATCCAGGAGTTTCCTGTGCTCTGTGCTGAAGTGGGATAATTATTTTTCCATTTCCACTTCCCATCAACCTGCCTCACACATCTCAGCTCCTCCAGCAGGAGTGTTTTCTCCAGAGAGGCTTCTTTCATCGCCGAGTTTGGGACGCTGGCGTTCTGCAGCCGGCGGCGCTGTGTCGTTTCCTGCAGGTCGTTCATCCAGCTGATGTGAAACTGGATCTGAGGATTAGACACAAGTTCATGTTGCAATTAAGGTTAATGATTCAGAAGAGACACTAGCACTTTGTTTTTTAACTTTATATAAATAGTATAGAGTCTTATTAAAACACAAAGATACATTTCAGCGCCTGTGTTGACAGTTAATTATGACGGTGTTGTAGGAGTAAAACCGTCTGACGACAGGGAGGTAAAGAAAGAAAGAAAACCCCCGATGTGAAGAAGAACGTAGATGTATTTTTTGCTTTAATTACAGCGGCGATATTAATTGGACGGCAGTTAAATCAGCCGCTCCCCAGACTGTTTACCTTTACATTGACACTGTCGTCTGTTTGTTTTACTTTGAGCCGATGATGTGAGGCACAGTGGAGAGAGTCATTAAAATGCATCCCGTCTTCCTTATTAGAGCCGGTTCTCCGGAGGTTTGGTGGAACCATCAACACACACCTGGGGACGCCGCTGAAATAGAAACTGATGTGGTGTTTAAAGTCAAAAACTTCTGATTTATTTTGAAGGTTTTCATTTTTTATAAAGTTCAAAGCTTTGTGCTCCCAAGTAAAAAAAAACAACAAAAACAGTTTAACTGGAGGCTGTTTTCTGACACACATACACAATTCCTCAAAGTTTCTGCAACAAAGGTTATAAATATATTTCTTGTAAACACACATTTAACGTCATGATTACTGTCCAGACCTATAGATTCTATACTCAGCATTCCTGTCATCAAACCTGCAGTTCCTCTCCTGACCACTAGAGCCAGTCTGCAAAACGCTGTTTCTGGGCGACACGATAAAGTTATGAAACAAATGAAGTTATTCATTATTCAGGGCCAGAAAACACCTGAGTGGAGAAAAGGAAAAAGGCTCAAGGGTTAATTATTTTATGAGTATTAGGATAATGTTAATAATCTGTGATGGTCTTTAAATCTTAAAGGGACAGTTCAACATTTTGGCAAATTGTCCCATCACCATAACCCCTATAGTCATAGCAGTGGGTTCGTTACCTTTAATTGTTGGTGCAAGTTATTTTTAGAACGGCGGAGCAGAGCCGTGAGCTGCTCAGAGCTATTGTCTGTTATTAGCCTATTATTAGCAGAGTTATTATCTCATGTGCAGGTCACAACTTGTCCACCAGAGCGTTGTGGAGTTGTTGGATTGTGTATTTGATGAGTAAATAAATCCCATGAGCCTCCGTAGCGTAGCTCTGAGCAGCTCACGGCTCTGCTCCGCCGTTCTAAAAATAGCTTGCACTGACAATTAAAGGTAACAAACCTACAGCTATGACTATAGGGGTTATGGTGATGGGCCAGCTTGCCAAAATGTTGAACTATCCCTTTAACCTATAACTCTGTTCATTATGAAGTGTATGTGATATTTAAATGATCCTTCACCAGTTCAGATATGCATCAATAAAACACTCAAATAAAGCGAGAAGCCTCAATAAACAGATGAAATTAACCCCGCGGTGTGGGCAACGGCGTCACGTTGTAGATACAGACGTTCTGTCCTGGAGAAATATTTATCATCAAACTCCATCCAAGAACAGAACCATCCTTTTAAAGACGCCACTGTCTGCGTGAGAGTGTGAGCAGATAAGACTGAGAGGGAAACAAGGCCGATAAAAGAAAAGAAGTGTCATAGAGAGAAACCACTTGTTATCCTGTTGGAGGGAGGAGGAGGGAGGGAGGAGGAGGAGGAGGAGGGAGGGATCCTCTGCAGTGTGTCCGCTGTTGTACCGACTCTGAGCTCTAGAGGGCAGTGTGGTCATTCACCACGACTGAGACGACACACACACACACACACTCCCACGCACACACACACACGCTGTTTTTAAAGTATTGAAAGGCTCTGCTCTCTGTAACATCATGTGCTTCTATCTAACTCCCTCTCTCACACCAGTGCACAATCTTGTATTTACATAAGGAGTGTGTGTGTGTGTGTATATGTGTATGTGTGTCTGTGTGTGTGTGTGACAAGTTGCAGTCTTGGTTTGCCTCGTCTGTACCGGCCAATGGCAGCGAGGCTCAGCATCTGCTGCAATGAGGGAACGAAAAATAAAAAAACTGAAAAGCCCGACATCTTTTCCAGCTTCTCCTCCCCTTTGCTCCCTTTGCTCCCTCTCCTCCTCCTTCTCCTTCTCCTCCTCCTCCTCCTCCTGTATTTGTCTTGTTCTCTCTGAAACGCTGCGTTACTGTGAAGGTGACACAATCAAACAGGCTCGTTGCCACTGGAAGCAGCTTTCCAAGGCTCAGAACAATACTTTAACACTGATGTTTGGAATAGCTGACAGCTACAGTAGTAATGCTGCTGCTGCTGCTGTTAATGCTGCTGCTCTCACACTGGTACTGGTACAATACTGGTACTGGTACAATACTGGTACTGTAGTTACTGCTACGGTCACTCCTCCTCCTCCTATAGGGTACCAGTCCCCGTAGCTTCCAGACACCAGTTCAACATCCTGGTAATGGAAGTCAACGCGCTGCACGGGGCAGATACAGATACACGTTTCCTCTAAATGCTTCATATGCAGACAGACAGTAGTTTCACATGGTGCAAAATGCAACACTTTACTAACATTATTTTAAATCTCATCTCATCTCCAGACAGTACAGACGTCCTCTCCACACCTCAAATGCTGCCATTGATAGTCCTTTGAATGCAATTTACGGATTTGGCCTGAACGCCTCACATGCAAACTCTCAGAAGTCTCAGGTTCTCCCTGAAAACCTCGAGGCAGAAAAAGAAAACTGTGGATTTCATCATCACACTGAGATTAAACCACTTATAATTATCATCCGAGAACTCCACTGTGGTCTGTGCACGTACTTTCCCATCATGCATTGGGGGATCTTTGATTGGCTGCTCTTTCTTCATAAAGCTTCATGGGTCAACGTCCACGAGTACTAACATGTATTTTTTTCTATTGAACGATCATTAGTGAGACGATTGCACCGTCTTACAGCCGTATGATCACATCCCACGATCTATACCAGCAATCCGACGTGAGCGACGGCTCGGAAAAACACAAGTGGACCTTGATTTGACACTTGATGTGGTTTATTATCGTTCAGGCTGAAGCTGAGAGCAGCGAGGAGTCATCAGGACAAAGTCCAGACGCACAGATCTGAGGTCAGAGCGATACGAGCGCCGTTCTGGAGCAGCTGGAGTGACGGTGTGTGTGTGTGTGTGTCAGAAGGTAAGATGTACAGATACAAACTGAACATGTGTTGTGATTTTTCTGTTTGAGGCTGGAGCTTCACAGCGAGTTGCAGAGGGATTTCATCATGGCGCTGGTGGTACAGCTTGTGGAGCTGAGCGGTGACGAGCTGCTGATGCAGATGGACTGATAGGACATGTGAAGTCGAAGCCACAGCTTGTTGCAGCTTCACAAACCGGTGACTTATTACCACTATAAAGTACCTTCACTTTAAAACACCGCTGCCGCTGCCGCTGTCGCCTGGACTGACAACGGCACGGTGGAAACGTGTGGCTTTGTGTTTGACAGGGGAATAGTAGACCTGAGATTCTCCTTCATCCAGACGCCGTGGCAGAGACGATCTATCAATTAAAACCAGGCTGAGGGAGAGATTTCTCTACATCTTGTTGTACAGATGGAGCGTCCTGCTGAGCTCAGCTGCAGCTCTGTCACCGTTTCCTGATTTAAAACTCTATTTTCTAATTTGACCCCAAATATACAGAAATACTACAACCTCTGTTCATGCACTCAGGTGTTTCCTGCACATATGACAACAGTCAGTAGCTACACAACACTGAATATGAGTCAAAACAGAAAACATGGAGGGAAAATGGAGGAAACATAGAACATGGAGGGAGCGTGGAGGAAACATGAAGGAAACATAGAGGGAAGATGAAGGAAGCATGAAGGGAACATGGAGGAAACACAAAGGAAACATGGAGGAAACACAAAGGAAACATGGAGGAAACACAAAGGAAACATGAAGGAAACATGGAGGAAACATGGAGGAAACATGGAGGAAACACAAAGGAAACATGGAGGAAACATGGAGGAAACACAAAGGAAACACAAAGGAAACATGGAGGAAACATGGAGGAAACACAAAGGAAACACAAAGAAACATGGAGGAAACATGAAGGAAACACAAAGAAACATGGAGGAAACATGAAGGAAACACAAAGAAACATGGAGGAAACACAAAGGAAACACAAAGAAACATGGAGGAAACACAAAGGAAACACAAAGAAACATGAAGGAAACATGGAGGAAACATGGAGGAAACACAAAGAAACATGGAGGAAACATGAAGGAAACATGGAGGAAACATGAAGGAAACATGAAGGAAACATGAAGGAACCATATAGAGGAAACATGGAGGAAACATGAAGGAACCATAGAGGAAACATGAAGGAAACATGGAGGAAACACTGGTACTGGTAAACATGGACTGGAAACACTGGAACAATACTGGAGGAAACATGGAGGAAACATGTAGGAAACATGAAGAAACATGAAGGAAACATGAAGAAACATGTTACTAAACTATGGAGGAAACATGCTGCAAAACTGGAGATGGATAAAACATAGTGGAGAAACTTGGTTTTTGAAACTGCAAAACATGGAGGTTTTAGATTGAAACATGTGAAAATAAAATATCTATCTATGCTTTGGAGGAATCAAAGAAATATAGTGAAAGGGAAGGGAAACAAAGGGAATGGAGGAAACAGAACATGGAGGAAACATGGAGAAACTTCCATGGGTTTGACAACATGGAGTTTGTTTGGTTTATGGAGGAACCATAGAGGAAACATGGAGGAAACATGAAGGAAACATGAAGGAAACATGGAGGAAACATGGAGGAAACATGGAGGAAACATGGAGGAAACATGGAGGAAACATGGAGGAACCATAGAGGAAACATGGAGGAAACATGAAGGAAACATGAAGGAAACAAAGGGAATGCAAAAATAAAGAAATGGAGGAAACATGGAGAAAATGGAGCTGGAAACATGAAGGAACCATTGAGGAAACATGGAAACTGATGGAGGAACCATCCTCCTCCTGAAGGAACCATGGAGGAAACATGAAGGAAACATGGAGGAACCATAGAGGAAACATGGAGGAACCAGTTCAACATGGAAGGAACCATGGAGGAAACATGAACAGAACCATGGTTTCCTCATAAATGAAACATATGCAGACAGACAGAAGTTTCCATGGGTGAAAATGCAAAACATGGACAAACATTAGAGGAAATCTCATCTCATCTCCAGAGGAAACAGAAGGAACCATGGAAAACCTCAAAACATGGATTGATAGTCCATGAAGGAACCATGGATTTGGAAACATGAAGGAACCATGGAGCAAACATGGAGGAACCATGGAGGAAACATGAAAACCAGGCAGAAAAAAGAAAACATGGAGGATTTCATCAGGAAACATGGATTAAACCATAGAGGAACTTATAAAGGAACCATGGAGAAACATGAAGGAAACATGGAGGTCTGTGAAACATGGACTTTCCCAGGAAACATTGGGGGGAGGAACCATAAAGACGGGAAACATGAAGGAACCATGTAAGGAAACATGGAGGAATCATGGAGGAAACATGGAGGAAACACAAAGAAACATGGAAGAAACCAGCAAAGGAAACATGGAGGAAACATGAAGGAAAAAACATGAAGTGAAACATGATTTGAACATGATGAGGAAACATTCAGGCTGAAACTGAGAACCATAGAGGAAACATGAAGGAAACCAGAAACTCACAGAATCTGAGGAAACATGAAGGAACCGTTCTAGAGAAACATGGAGGAAACATGGAGGAAACATGAAGGTGTCAGAAGGAAAGATGACAGATACAAACATGAAACATGGTTGTGATTTTTCTGTTTGAAACATGGAGAAACATGGAGGAAACATGGAGGAAACATGAAGGAAACATGAAGGAAGCTGGAGGAACCTGCTGATGCAGATGAAACATGATAGGAAACATGGAGGAAGAGGAAACATGGAGGAAGCTTGTTGCAGAAACATGAAGGAAACAAAGGGAATGGAGGAAACAGAACATGGAGGAAACATGGAGGAAACATGGAGGAAACATGGAGGAAACATGGAGGAACCATAGAGGAAACATGGAGGAAACATGAAGGAAACATGAAGGAAACATGGAGGAAACATGTTTGAAGGGGAAAGTATGGAGGAACTTCATCCAGAGGAAACATGGAGGAAACATCAAGGAAACATGAAGAAACAAAGGGAATGGAGAAACAGAACATGGAGGAAACATGGATCTTGAGGAAACAGATGAAGGAACCATGGAGGAAACATGAAGGCTCTGGAGGAACCATTTAAAAGGAACCATTGACCCCAAACATGAAGGAAAATGGAGGAACTCTGAAACATGGAGGAACCATATGAGGAAACAGAAGGAACCATGGACTGAAATATGAAGGAACCATGGAAAACATGGAGGGAACATGGAGGAAACATGAAGGGAATGGAGGAAACATAGAACATGGAGGGAGCGTGGAGGAAACATGAAGGAAACATAGAGGAAACATGAAGGAAACATGAAGGAACCATAGAGGAAACATGAAGGAACCATAGAGGAAACATGAAGGAAACATGAAGGAACCATAGAGGAAACATGGAGGAAACATGGAGGAACCATAGAGGAAACATGGAGGAAACATGAAGGAACCATAGAGGAAACATGGAGGAACCATAGAGGAAACATGAAGGAACCATAGAGGAAACATGGAGGAAACATGGAGGAACCATAGAGGAAACATGGAGGAAACATGGAGGAACCATAGAGGAAACATGAAGGAAACATGAAGGAACCATAGAGGAAACATGAAGGAACCATAGAGGAAACATGAAGGAAACATGGAGGAAACATGAAGGAAACATGGAGGAAACATGGAGGAAACATGGAGGAAACATGGAGGAAACATGAAGGAACCATAGAGGAAACATGGAGGAAACATGGAGGAAACATGAAGGAAACATGAAGGAAACATGGAGGAAACATGGAGGAAACATGGAGGAAACATGGAGGAACCATGGAGGAAACATGAAGGAACCATGGAGGAAACATGAAGGAAACATGGAGGAACCATAGAGGAAACATGGAGGAACCATAGAGGAAACATGAAGGAACCATAGAGGAAACATGAAGGAACCATGGAGGAAACATGGAGGAACCATAGAGGAAACATGAAGGAACCATGGAGGAAACATGAAGGAACCATGGAGGAAACATGGAGGAACCATGGAGGAAACATGAAGGAACCATGGAGGAAACATGAAGGAAACATGGAGGAACCATAGAGGAAACATGGAGGAACCATAGAGGAAACATGAAGGAAACATGAAGGAACCATAGAGGAAACATGGAGGAACCATAGAGGAAACATGGAGGAAACATGGAGGAACCATAGAGGAAACATGGAGGAAACATGAAGGAACCATAGAGGAAACATGAAGGAACCATAGAGGAAACATGAAGGAAACATGGAGGAAACATGGAGGAAACATGGAGGAAACATGGAGGAAACATGGAGGATAATTAGTCAATACACAAAAGTGAATTTGAGTCAAACCGTTACCTGTAAACAGCGATGTATCTGCATCACCAACAGAAGAAACTCCTGCAAGAAAAACAAAAGAGCAATGAATTAGTGAAACGTTTGGTTTGTTAAACTGATCTTTAAACAACCAGAGGTCGAGTTTTAAATCAGGACTTTCTTTAAAAAGACTCTAAACACCACATTTAATTTATGACGTGTACGACACAGCTGTAAGAATCTGCAATAGGTTTCCTCTATGAAGTTGTTTAGTATTTAGTATTTTTATGTTTCTGTATCTGCTACAGTGATTAAAACTCTTCCATATGAACAGAGGCTGTAAATTCATTCATTGTTTGCTGAAGTGAGCGGTGAAAACGCGGCCAACAGTCGGTGCAGAGCCAACAGCTCATCGCCTCAATTAGAGAGGAATCAATAATTTATCAATGAACGAGTGGATGGAGGTGCGTTTTCATTGGTAGGTGTTTGTCACAGACTTGGCCTCGCTTCCCCTCCTGTTACAGCCGCCACGAAAATAATAACAATAATACCACTGTGAACACAGCTCAAATCAAAACCGTTCTTTAAAGGGATAGTTCAACATTTTGTCAAATTGTCCTATCACCATAACCCCTATAGTCATAGCAGGAGGTTCGTTACCTTTAATTGTCAGTGCAAGCTATTTTTTAGAGCGGCGGAGCAGAGCCGTGAGCAGCTCAGAGCTACACTACTGAAAAACTGTCCCTGAAGGCAACGTGCATCAGAGGTTTTCCATGAATTTCCCTCTAAAACAACTCTGTGTGGTAACGTTGTGTTATTATCTCATAGCGTGGTGAATGTGCAGGTCACAACTTGTCCACCAGAGCGTTGTGGAGTTGTTGGATTGTGTATTTGATGAGTTTGATGAGGGAAACCAAGAAATCCCATAATGAGCCTCCATAGCGTAGCTCTGAGCAGCTCACGGCTCTGCTCCGCCGTTCTAAAAATAGCTTGCACCGACAATTAAAGGTAATGAACCTACTGCTGTGACTATAGGGGTTATGGTGATGGGCCAGTTAAAACGTTGAACTATCCCTTTAAGTCCAGAAGAGGAGATCAAACACAGTATGGCCACGTCACAGCTGCTTCTTCTTCTTCTGCTAATTGTAATGAAATGTCTGCATCAGTCCCGACCGGCCCCTCCCCCTCTCCGCTCCACCTGGACTCCGTCTGCTTTTGCTTTAGGCGACTATCACTGAACGCTGCTATGAATATTGAGTCGTATAGGCTACATGAAACAGTGGCGCTGACATTATCCCCAGCAGACTGTCCGCAGAGATAATAGGGGCCATACGCTCTAATGTGCTCTCTATTATTAACGGCTCCCCGTCGACTGGAAGGGAACCAAACCATTTAAAGACTGTCTGTGTTCGACTGCTGCTCAGAGAAACTGGCACCAGAACCAGACACAATGAGAAAAAACAACCACCAAAAAGACTCTGAAAATACCCTCCACAACAGGAAGTAGCCTAACATGGACCAATCAGAACCCTCAGCCTCAGTGGTGTATGTGATATTCAGATATACTCAGTATACTGCATCAATATTTCAGTACACCTCGTACAACAAAACTATCTAACTAAAGTAAATTCTCAAAGTGGACGGGTTGACAGAGTTCAGGAGGCTCCACAACTTTTTCTTGAACTTTTACCACTTTTTCCTATTTTTTTAAAAACTTTTTTTTTCCAGAAATGTTATCACTTTAATTATTGTGTGACTTTTTTTTTTTTTTTTTTTAGAAATTTTACCACTTTTCCTAGATTTTTGGAGAAAACTCTTTTCAATTTTTTTTTTTTTTTTTTTTTTTTTTTTTTATAAATTTTTAATCTTTTTTGTTTTACTGTTTTTTTTAAAGACATTTTCTAGAATTTTTTTTTTTACCACTTTTTTGCTTTTTCTAGAATTTTTTTGAGAAATTTTACCAGATTTTTTCTAAAATTTAAAAAAAAATAATTTTCCTTTTTTTTTTTTTTTTTTAGCAATTTTTACTCTTTTTTGTGTTACTGTTTTTTGGAAAGAAATTTTCTACAATTTTTTTTTACCACTTTTTTGCTTTTTCTAGATTTTTTTTTTTTACCACTTTTTTTGCTTTTTCTACATTTTTTTTTTTTTACCACTTTTTTGCTTTTTCTACAATTTTTTTTGAGAAATTTCACCAGATTTTTTCTAAAATTTAAAAAAATCATTTTCCTTTTTTTTTTGGAATTATCCTTTAAGAAAGATGAATGCCCAAAACATTTTGTGTTTAGTGTTGTAGTGATGAGAGGACAAACAGACGCTAGAATTGACACTTTGATATCAACATGTCTGAAAAACCACCTCATGAGAGAAGAAAATGTTTTGGTGACATGGCATGGTTTTTTTTTGTTTGTTACGATATTTAGGTTTTGCACATTTCTGCGGCTAACGTTAGCCCAGCTCATGACTCTCCAACATGAACCTCCACTTGCAGCTCTGGATGCTTCTGGAACATCAGCTGTGAGAAACAGAAAGAGTCTGAGATTTCCTTTCCCCAGGAACGACCCTTCATGTTTTATTCCTGAGTCAGAAGATCCTCTGTGAATTATTTAAAGCTGCACGGTGGAGCAGTGATGTCACACAGAAACATCCCGCAGGTGTCGTTCACTTCACTTCCTCCTCCACAGGTGAAACTCAGAGTCTGCGGCTTTAAAATGTTTTGTCTCGACGGTTTTTACGCCCATTCGCTCCGTTCTCGTGCCGTCAGCTCTAACATCCAGGTGTTTATGTTTGTGAGACCGACTCTGCTGCTGTAATTGAGTAAACGAACACAATAAAATGAAATGTATTTGCAGCAGCAACAGCAGCAGGTGATTATCACAGTTTCATCTCTGGGCCTGTGATTAATGTCACACTCTGCTCTCGGTGTTTGAGTCGTCGCTGCTTCATTTCAAAGACACGCTGTGATTATTTTTTATAAAAAAGCGCCTCGATGTGTCACATAAATCTGCAGCTGTCAGCAAACACACAGCAGCCACAACACACTGTTTTTATGTCTCTGGCCGTAATATTAAACTGTATTTCATGAGAAGTGAAGCTAATGATGCTTGACCGCTGTTCAGGAAGAGTCTCACAGATAAACAGGAGGTTTGGGGATGAAACGGCTCCTGCTGCGTCCTCAAAGTGCTGCCGACGCTTCTCTGCACAGAAACCCAGGTTTGGTTTTATTCAGAATATTTCTGACATGTTTGATTTACTCAGTTTCAGTTTGACGGCCAAATAACTCACGTATCCCTCCGCCCAGGGTTAGCGCCTCACGTATCCCTCCGCCCAGGGTTAGCGCCTCACGTATCCCTCCGCCCAGGGTTAGCGCCTCACGTATCCCTCCGCCCAGGGTCAGCGCCTCACGTATCCCTCCGCCCAGGGTTAGCGCCTCACGTATCCCTCCGCTCAGGGTTAGCGCCTCACGTATCCCTCCGCCCCGAGGGTCAGCGCCTCACGTATCCCTCCGCTCAGGGTTAGCGCCTCACGTATCCCTCCGCCCCGAGGGTCAGCGCCTCACGTATCCCTCCGCCCAGGGTCAGCGCCTCACGTATCCCTCCGCCCAGGGTCAGCGCCTCACGTATCCCTCCGCCCAGGGTCAGCGCCTCACGTATCCCTCCGCCCAGGGTCAGCGCCTCACGTATCCCTCCGCCCAGGGTCAGCGCCTCACGTATCCCTCCGCCCAGGGTTAGCGCCTCACGTATCCCTCCGCCCAGGGTCAGCGCCTCACGTATCCCTCCGCCCAGGGTCAGCGCCTCACGTATCCCTCCGCCCAGGGTCAGCGCCTCACGTATCCCTCCGCCCCCAGGGTTAGAGCCTCACGTATCCCTCCGCCCAGGGTCAGCGCCTCACGTATCCCTCCGCCCAGGGTCAGCGCCTCACGTATCCCTCCGCCCAGGGTTAGCGCCCGCCGATCAGCAGTTGGTTAGCTCCAAATAAAAACTGTGTTTTTCCTGCACTTTGTTGGCTATAATATAATTTTTTCCAGCCCTTCAATGTGTATTTATTTTCAGGTAAAACCTCTTTTATCCCTGAAAATAGGGTCAGCGTTTCTTTCACGTCTATCCCTCACAACAATGTAGCGTTGTAAATCTCTGCCCAGGGTAGCGCTGGCGTTCCCTCCGGAGGGTCAGCGAGTCCCTCCGCAATTAAAGCACTTAGGGGCTATTTGTAGATCATACAACCACACTTTAAAAAACATGATACTATCCCTTTAAGGTCAATATTCCTGTTTCTGAAACATTCGAACATTCATTTCTGTGTTTTGTTTTTTCCAGGAGTCCAAGGTGACGTCTGTACAAAACTCTACAACTACAACAACAACAACAACAACAACAACAACAGGCTGCATGTCGCCTACACAAGATACTGTATGAGATGCATGAGTATTTGCAAGCTTCATCCTCCTCCTCCTCCTCCTCCTCCTCCTCCCTCTCCGGCTCCTGCCAGTCCTGATCCATCAACATCTCAGTCTGTGAAACAAGCTGCATCCCTCCGCCCAGGAGAAAGCGCCCAGATCCCTCCGCCCCCAGGATTAGCGCAGGTGGAGGATCCCTCCGCCCAGGGCAGAGTTTCAGAGTAAATCCCTCCGCCCGGGAACCGTGCGCATTCAAGTCCTCCGCCCAGGGTCAGCGCCTACTGTATCCCTCCGCCCAGGGTTACGCGCATCATCATCATCCCTCCGCCCAGGGTTAGCTTTCCGTATCCCTCCGCTCCAGGGTTCATGCGCCCGACTGAGATCAGCAGTTGGTTAGGTCCAAATAAAAACTGTGTTTTTCCTGCACTTTGAAGGGCTGGAAAACATTATATTATAGCCAACAATGGAACTGTGTATGTTTTTTTCAGGTAAAACCTCTTTTAGGCCGTTTCTTTGGGTCCATTCACAACAATGTGTGTTGTAAATCAGGGCTATTATGGGCTGGCGTTGCAGTGGGAGGAGGAGGAGTCTTCTAGGCTGCAATTAAAGTCAGGGCTATTTTAGATATCACATTTAAAACACAACTATCTGAGTTTAAGGTCAATATTCCTGTTTCTGAAACATTCGAACATTCATTTCTGTGTGACATCTGTACAAAAGGGTTACTCTACAACAACAACAACAACAACAACAGGCTGCATGTCGCCTACACAAGATACTGTATGAGATGCATGAGTATTTCATTGAAGACCAACACTTCTATTGCTGCTTACAGCCAAGAGAAATGAGATCGAAAGGATAAACTTTCCTGATATTAATGATATTAAATCTAATTTTCCCTACTGAGGTTTTTGCCAATAAGATCCATCAACATCTCAGTCTGTGAAACAAGCTGCAAGTGCTGAAAGAAACTCAGAGGCTCTAGTGGTGGAGGAGAGTCGAACAGGCAGAGTTTCACCTCAATGTTTACGTCTATTTTCAACCGTGTTGCAATTGAATATTTTGAAATGCTTCAGAGGAGAATATCTCAAGATTTATACGAGCATCATCATCATCATCATCATCTCTTTCCTTCTCTGATTGTAACTGTGTGTGGATGTTTCTTTTTTTTTGTCGACATGAAAAAGCAGAAAAAAGGCGTCATCAGCTGCACCGTTGGTGTTTCACCACCACTGACCACCAATCAGCACCTCTCACACAAGCCCATGTTTAATTCCTGTGTCCTGCTGGAGAACGGCCTTGGGCTGTTGATGGAGAGACGCCTCGGCCCAGCTGGACGTCCCTCACTGGTGGTGGTGGTGGTGGTGGAGGGGGGGGCAGTGGGATTGGGAGGGAGGTCCCTGCAGGCTGTGAATCCTCAGCTTTTATATCTGATGTTAAAACAACAACAACTGAGTTTATGTCAAAGAAAAAGGTTTGAAAGATTCTTTAAAGACTCACAAACTCAACATTCCTCATAAATAGTGAAACAGAGCAGAACTGACGTTATCGCAATTCCCAGTCAGTATCTGTGACTTGTGATAAATCAATATTTATCACATAATTAGCCTTTAATCCAAGAGAAATGAGATCGAAAGGATAAACTTTGCTGATATTAATGATATTAAATCTAATTTTAGTACTGAGGTTTTTTAATAAGATGTGACTTTATGTGAATAAAAATGTGTAGATGGAAACGTAGCCTAGTGGTGAGGAGAGGAACTGCAGCGTCTGTCCACCTCAATGTTTACGTCTATTTTCAACCGTTAAAACTGAATATTTATGAAATGCTTCAGAGGAAAATATCTCAACATGTACACGTCATATAGAGCGATAAAACAAAACAAAAAAAGCCCAGTCTTGATTGTAACTGTGTGTGGATGTTGCTTTGTTTTTAAAAGCATTGCAAGCAGAGGAAACATGGCCCCGCCCACAGCGGCTCATCACCACCACTGACCACCAATCAGCTCCTCTCACACAACCCCATGTTTAATAACCTGAACGATCACTTTAAGGTTAGAAAACACTAGGGCTGCAGATATCGAATATTTTAGTAATCGAGTATTCTACTGAAAATTACATCGATTAATCGAGTAATCGGATAAAACGTATTTTTGCTTGGTTTAAGAGCAATTATGAACACACGAGAGAAAATAACATAATTTCACTTAAAATTCCTGATTTTGCGGTCACATTTTGAAAAAATTGCGGTGCATGTTGCAACGTTTTAAGCGCTTTTGTTGCGATTAAATTGCGGGACAGCGAAAGTTGCAAAAGAAGTTGAGCTGAGTAATTAAAAATCAAAATCAAAATTTTTAAATGTCACAAAATAATGTGAGGTCCTGCAGCAATTTTCCACTTGTTGAGAAAGGTACAGAAAAATTACAGTTGAAAGTTATTTTAGGCTACTTTTAATTAAAATATCTGTTTTAAACTCGCGGTAAAACAACTGTTTGAATAAAAAAAGGGAGGTGGGGGGCACCTAACGAACCGGCTGCTATGACTCCGGCCCTGCAGTCAAACACTAAACCAGAGACTTACAGCGACTTTAAATGCAGGTGAAGGAGCTCCTTTAAACCAAATGTATTCATCATGAACTACTGTATGATCCGTATCAACCCGCCAGCCGCGCTGCTTTAACTGCCCCCCCCCGTTCTCCCGTTAAAGGCGCTCTCCTCGGCCACAATGGGTCTTGAGGGCTTCCTGTTAACAAGGACATTTATGGAGCCTCTTAGTGGAAAAATAAAAAAAAGTGTTATTGAATATGGCCACGCAGGGAGAGACATAACCAGACCCTGGAGGAGTCGGAATTACCTTGGACACACAACACGCACAAAACCACAACACCACCACACCACGATCTGGCAGGCAGAGATAAAATGAACGAGTCATGGACAGAAACACTGCAGCTTCACCTGCAGGCAGCAGCACAGGGAGGCTGTTATTAACCAAGAAATTCACTCAAGATGATGTTTTTCCAAATATTTGACCTGCAAAGAAAAAAAAAAAGATATATATATATATATATAAAAAAGATATTTTCAGTTTTTAGTGGAAAAATGAGTCAGAGTCGACGTCACAAACGTCCCCGAGTTACGGACGGGACTAGAAGGGATCTGTGACGTTAGATTTGAAGACATTGAATTGAATTAAAGAGCTAAAACAACGGCTCTGACAACACACACACACACACACACACAGACAGACACACACGCACACAGACACACACACACACAGAGGCGTAAACAGATGTGATGCTGGTGATGTTTTAATTAGCCGACTCGCTCCTCCAGAGAGACGAAGCCCAAATCTGCACTCGTGTTTGTTTATTCCACTAAGACTGAGATAACGTTATTATGAGCGTCAGGTTGGACCGAAGCAGCGCCGCCGTCATGTGCATGTGTTGCTCAGGTGTGTGTCTGTCTGTGTGTGTCTGTGTGTCATATAATTATTTTGTATTGAGTCTTTTCAAGTTGTTATTTTTCAGACCTACAAGTATTTGAACTTGTCAAACAGAACATGTTGATGTAAAGCTGTTTTGATCAGCAGCTCTTTCTGTTTCCCTCCTCCTGCATCTTCGTGCACGTGCATGTGCATGTGTGTGTGTGTTTGCGGTGTCATGCAAAGGTCTGGGCAGCTCTGGTCAAAATGTTCAACACATAGAAGATGAAATGACCCCAAAGACATAAAGCTACAGATGACACATTCCCTGTACATTTTAAAAAATATAATATTTATTTTATTTCCATCTTTTCCCGTTCTGCTGCTGCTGCTTTGTTTCCGTTTCCCACTCTGAAACTGTAGAAAACTAAAATAACACACTGCAAAAACTCAAATATCTTACCAAGAATTTTGGTCTTATTTCTAGTCAAAATGTAATTTCTCAAAATAAAATCTCATAGACTCATCGCATAAAAATGAACATGTTTTTAGATCATTTTCACTTAAAAACTAATTTTCACTTGAAATGAGTAGAAAAATCTGATAGTGGAGCAAATTTTTCTGTCTTATTACGAGCACAAAAAACTTACATTCACTGGCAGATTTTCTACTGATTTAAAGTAAAATCTTGTTTGAAACAAGTGAAAATGATCTAAAAACAAGTTCATTTTTATGTGATGAGTTTTATTTTAAGTGGAAAGAGATTAGTTTGGACAAGAAACAAGACAAATATTCTTGGATAGATTTGGAGTTCTTACAGTAGAAAATATTACAGATCGTTTCATCTTCCACTTCATGAACAGACATCACATAAACAGACATTTTTAAAACCAGTGGTGCCCAAACTTTTGCATGACGCCACTGTGTAGGCTACTATGTATATAAGTGATTATGGGTTATATAAAGGTGGCATTGCTCCGGCTGTGTGTGCTTGGAGCGGCGGACTGGCAGGCGGCGCCCGGTCCTGGCTCGGCCCTCGCTCGTCTCTGGCGCCGGCTGCTCCCGGAGTCGCCAACTTTCGTCTTTGACAGTTTTAGAGTTCACTTATTTATGGAGGTGGTGATTGTCCTCGCAACATGGCAGTAACAATGACAGGTAAAAATAGACTAGCGGTTAGTTTCTCTTATCTGATCTCACTGGCAAGTCTCCACCTCCCTCCTCCTCCTCCTCCCTCCTCCTCCTCCTCCCTCCTCCCTCCTCCTCCTCCTCCTCCTCCTCCTCCTCCTCCTCCAGCATCGCTACTCATCAGCAAAACCTACAGTGTCTCAGAGCGAGAGAGAAAAGTCTTAAACCTCCTGTCAGAACACCTGACAGCAGCGAGAGAAGCTGCACAGAGCGCTGGGAGGATGTTTGTGCTGGGAAGAGCAGAAATGAATACAAATTAGTGAATATGGATAAAAAAATATAGGTATATAACAGCTGTCGTGTCAAGTCAGGTTCATGTTAATAAAACAAGCTGCTTAACAAAGAAAGCTGCAAGAAGAAGTAAGAAATACGGAGCGGCTGCCCTGGGAGTTTACAAGGACGTACAACTTATGACACGTTCATTTATTCAGTTTTGATGCTTCATTATACCTTTTGCTCTCCTGTAGATTAAAAACTTGTTTATTAAGAGCTGAGACTTAAAGCCTGAGTAAATTTGGTGCGCTAATGGGTGTTAGCATTTCTCTAGCTTCTTATCCGAGTTTGTTTACTAGTATTTGTTAATTCTCACTAGGATGTGCTTCCTCTTTGTTTGCACAAGTAATGAAACTGATCGGACAAATTAAGATTTTGACTTGATGATGGTACTAAATGAGATGTTAAGGGACCTGAAACATGAGTTTAAAATGTGCCAGTAAAACCTCCGATAGACATTTTTGCAGTGAGGTTAAAAAATAAGATAAAATAAAATAAAATTAACCTCCTTTGGTGTTTGTTATTTAGCTTAATATCATAGTCAGTGATCTGTTCTAGTGTCAAAACAAATGACAGAAAAATTGAGGACGACTATAGTTGACAGCCGTCATCCTTTTAGGAAGTGTCTGATAGCCATGAACTTGTTAGCCACCGCTAGCCAGTAAGATGTCAGCGACAGTGAAACTTGTCTGTTAGCCAAAACATACCTTCTCATTGCCAGATGCCACCACCAACAATCAAATCAGCAATAATAACTTAATTTCAATTATCCAGTCGGTAAAAGCAAACAACTAAGAACATACAACAACAAAAGCAGTAATAATGATAAAGGAAAAAAAAAAAAGGTTAGCCATGAATTTCCATTAGCCTTAAAGATGTGTTGGTTGCCATAACGTTAATCACAAATCTATGAAAGTCATGAACCTTTAGCCTTAACCATCTGATAGCCAAACAATGTTTCTTAACCTCATCTGCTAGCTGTATGTTAGCCATAGCATTAAGTTATGCTAACTAGGCTATTAATGTTGCTTAACCATGAGCATAGGGTTGCCGTGGGGTCCGCGCGGTATTTTAATGGCTAAAATACTTTTATGGCTATAAGAACCATTTTTGACGATAAGATGATAAAAGACATGCTATTCTATTAATGTCTCGTTAAAACATGACACAAAGGTGTTAAACATGAATATTAGCCATGTGTTAGCCACAGTCGTATGTTAGCAATGAATGTTCACTAGCCACAAAGAAATGTTAGCCATGAAGAAACGTTAGCCTAACTCCTGTCCCTAAGGTTTATGTCTAGCTTTAAAGAGTTTAAAAAGCCACCGCGTTATTGTTTGAGTCCTAAAACTCAATGCAGGAGGAGCACGAGTGACCTAAAGGTAAAAAATAACAGGTCTGTGTCTTAAATCTGGATCGTCCTCATTATGATTTCGGCCGTGTCACTAGATATTTATTAGTCGCCGCGTAGCCCAAACAATTACAGGGTAGTCACCGCTGTGAAATGTGTGAATTAAAAAATTAGATGAATCTACTCGGGAGATAAAAACTAACCATTAATCTGAGACTCACAATCCACTGACCTGCCATATTCACAGGGGAGAGGGAGGATAATTCACACAGCATCTGTTCTCTGTGAGCGAGGCTGAATTAACGCACATGAAACAATAGTCGGACGTTTCCAAGGATGAGCTGCACATGGTCTGAGTACAAAAAGCATCATTATTTAGCTTTTATGGCCTCAAGCTTCACTCCGTGTTCAGTGAGACCCAATCACAAGTGGTCGCCTGAGACACGTTTTAATACGATGTGTTCAAAGTCGACCTCTTGCGTTAACGTTGGGTCAGTGTGGATGGATGTAGAGCTTCTATAATTATCAAAAGTTCGGTCAGTGTCAGCCAATCAGAGGTGACCTTTAAAAAAGGTGATAATGTGTTTACAGTTTTGTTTCCCTGGTTAAATAAAACATAATAAGTCATTCTTTTTGTGGCCCTTTTAACTAAAGTGATTTAAGTAAAAGCAGTGAGTGCCCGACTACGTCACTCTCACCTCGCGGCGCTCCCATCAGGCTTAACTTTCCACCCTCAGTATTCAGAGTCGAACCAACTGCAAAACCTTCCTGAACCTTCACTGAACTCCTCCTGACTCATGTTTTCACCGAGCAGTGAACACAACAGCTTGTGTGAGAGTTTCTGGCCCTTTTTTTTGTGTATCCTCTGTGCACCATGCATTATTTATGACCCCCGCACGTCTACACAGGTTAAAAATCACAGTCGGGTTAAATCGCAGCTTCACAGACCTACATGTGAGATTTACAGAGTGTGTTGGTGTTACTGCGCTGGTTCGTAGCATCTGTTGTAGCTCAAAGTCTCAAGGCCATGATATTGAACTCTTCAGAATTCAACTATCACACATTTCAGTATTTACTGTGTTCATCTGCAGCGGCAGCAGCAGCATACACATCTACCACAGCAGGAAATGTCCTCCTGCTGGATTTATTACAGCTAATATTATAATTACATAACAAGTGGATTTCACTGATAAAATGCAAGTTATCCTAAAGGGATAGTAGCATCTTTTTAAAGATGATATATATTTTTTCCAGCCCTTCAAAGTGCAGGAAAAACAGTTTTTATTTGGACCTAACCAACTCACGTATCCCTCCGCCCAGGGTTAGCGCCGATCAGCAGTTGAATATAGCGAACAATGGAACTGTGTATTTTTTTCAGGTAAAACCTCTTTAAAGTCGTGAAAATAGGCCGTTTCTTTGGGTCCACTAACAACACTGTATGTTGTAAATCTCTGGGCAGGGCTATTATGGGCTGGCGTTGCTAACCGGAGGAGTGCAGAGAGTCTTCTACAAATAGCCCCTAAGTACTTTAATTGCAGTAGATCATACAACCACACTTTAAAAACATGGTACTATCCCTTTAACTGCTGCTGCTGCTCACCACACCTGGATATTACAGCCAATAAATCCAGGAGCAGCGATAACAATGCTTGACCTTTTTCCACAAGTATCACTTTCAGTTTCACTCTGTGACTCTCTCTCTGCTGTGATAATTGATATTTCTCTCACGGGTTTTACAAGAATACTAAAAAGCACCTTGACCTTGAAAATGTCCAAATATGAACCTGTCACAGCGCTTCCTGGTTCCTACGTGTGGATGAATCTCATGAAAATAAACCAAAACAGAAATTAAAATGCTAATAATAAGAATAAAGATGATAAATAAAAGGTGGGATATTTCCTGATGCTGCAGTAAAACTCACTCATGCTTCTCCAGTTTGGGTTCTGCTGAGCGACTGTACCAGTAAATTTAGCAGTGGCAGCCTGATTTCCCAGAAGAGGTCATTAACGTTATTTTTATTTTATTTTTTTTTATCCTGACTTGAAGATCCTATAGATAAAATCCTATTGTATTTGCCAACAATATAGACTTTGATTCCTGTCCCAGTTTCCCCCTCTGACTGAGAACAGGTCTCTGCAGAGGGTTTCTGTGAGTTATGAAGAACAGAAGTGAACGTCCATGAATTTGGCTTCGGAGGAGTTTTATAACTTTCAGAGGGATTATCATTATTATTATTTTTATTTCAGCGATGTCGGTCATTTCCATTGAGATGTCGAGTTAAGATTCTGTCTGACGAATTTAAATTGAATTTCGCTGCTTCTCCGACTGCGTCTTCTGATCCTCGGTGACAGTGGGATAAAAACAGACTGTTCTCTGATGCAGTGTGTGACGCTGCAGGAGCGTTGATTTAAATAGATGATATTTCTCAGACTATCCAGAAATGATCCCGGCTGATACCGGAGCACGGCTCTGAGAGACCCCGTCTCACAGTCCAAACTAAAGATCTTAAAGGGATAGTTCACCCAAAATTCAAATTTCACTCATTATCTAGGCTACTCACCCTCATGTCCTCCATGCCTTCTCTGAGTTACGGGGAGGGGGGGCAGCACTGCATGTCCATATGACGGTGAGGAACATTCACAATCAGGTCAGCTTAATCAAGGCATCTGTAGAGGCAGCCATGGCCACAGAGTACTTATATCTATATTATAAATAGTTTTTCCCAACCTTTTTTTTTTTGTTAATTTTCTTTTTTCAATGAAATTTTTTTTGCCAGATTTTTTTTTCCAATGGATTTTATTTTTTACCAGATTTTATTTTTTGATGGATTTTATTTTTTGACGTTTTTTTTTATGGATTTTATTTTTTGACGTTTTTTTTTTTTGATGGATTTTTTTATGCCAGATTTTTTTTTTGATGGATCTTTTTTTGCCAGATTTTTTTTTTGATGGATTTTTCTTTTGCCAGATTTTTTTTTTTTGATGGATTTTATTTTTTGAGGTTTTTTTTGATGGATTTTATTTGTTGACGTTTTTTTTACCAGATTTTTTTTTTGGATGGAAAAAAATTTTTTGCCAGATTTTTTTTTTGATGGATTTTATTTTTTGAGGTTTTTTTTTGGATGGATTTTTTTTTTATACCAGATTTTTTTTGGGGATGGATTTTTTTTTTGGATGGTAATTTGTTTTTTGCCAGATTTTTTTTTTGGATGGAATTTTTTTTTGACGTTTTTTTAAATGAATTTTTAATACCAGATTTTTTTTTTGGATGCAATTTTTTTTTTGCCAGATTTTTTTTTTGCCAGATTTTTTTTTGATGGATTTTATTTTTTGACGTTTTTTTTTTAATGGATTTTTTTCTATACCAGATTATTTTTTTGGATGCAATTTTTTTTTGCCAGATTTTTTTTTTGGATGCAATTTTTTTTTTGCCATTTTTTTTTTGGATGCAATTTTTTTTTATACCAGATTTTTTTTTGATGGAATTTTTTTTTGCCAGATTTTTTTTTTTGATGGAATTTTTTTTTTTGCCAGATTTTTTTTTTGGATGGAATTTTTTTTTTGCCAGATTTTTTTTTTGGATGGAATTTTTTTTTTGCCAGATTTTTTTTTTGGATGGAATTTTTTTTGTAATGGATTTTTTTTAGGTACAACATAGGCCTACCCCCACCTCTGGATTCTTTTTTTTTTTTTGGCTGGCCCTAATACTCCTTCGATGCATCATCATCTCTCAGTTTAGTGTTGATGTGTTTGATCTGACGGGTTCTCCTGCTCCTCCTGACAGTTTTCTGAACTCTTTTATTTAATTCCATATGTTGTTGTCAAACACGAGTTCGTATGAGTGTTGGATTTTTTTTTTTCAGATATTCATATTAACAAGCCCTTAAACAGCGCTGCCTTTGACTATCGCCTTGATGTGGTGTTTACCCTCAGCTTGTCACTCAGCCCTTAATGTGGAGGATTTTATCTCTGATCACAAACAAATTCTCTTTGATTCAACTGCTGCCTCCGCACTTTCTCGCTCACGATTCGACTCATTTCATCAACAACCGGATTCTCAATTCTTATTTATTTTCATCTCACTTTACTGATGACCTTTTTATTTTGCAAATCAAGTGAGTTCATCCAGCTCTAACTCCGATGTTTGAAACTGGTGATCCAGAGGCGTTCAGGGAAACAAAGAAATCCCATAATGAGCCTCTGTAGCGTAGCTCTGAGCAGCTCACGGCTCTGCTCCGCCATTCTAAAAATAGCTTGCACCGACAGTTAAAGGTAACGCACCTACTGCTATGACTATAGGGATTATGGTGATGGGCTAATTTGACTAAATGTTGAACTATTAAAGAAACGAAGCTTAAGTAAAGTTCATGTCACTAAAATACATTTTTTCTGCTGCTGAATGATTTATTTTGAAGTTTTAAAATCTGAAACCTGCATATTCCTTTTAGCATGTTAGCACGTTAGCTCTCCTACATGTCATTTACAGCCTATAACATCTTTCAAAGACCAAATCTGTTTTGCTTTGACAAACAAAACAGAATGACTGCTGTGCAGAATCTGATATCTGATGCTCTTGAACGCACCGTGAACTTTTGAAATGCACTTCCATCTGCATTGCTGCTGCTTTTTATTCACTGCAGCACTTTGCTCGTCCTCATTATTTATTTATTCATTCAATGTTTTATTGTCGTTTCATCCAGTTTTTGTCTTTTGACAGAATCACGCTGACAAACGTCTTCATGTCCTCACGTCAAGTTACACACAGCTCAGCTCCTTGCACTTTGTTTGATGGTTGGAGTGGATGGGTGAGCAAACTGCAAACCAGACACACACACAGACACACACAGACACACACACGGTCAGCCAGCCTCGGTGCAGTCTTAGCAGGGCTGATTGAGAACATGCAGTCGGTCCCTAAAGGGATAATTTCACGCTCCTGTATTAGAATAATTTGCCTGGTGTGGAAATGACATGGATGGAGGGCATGTACCCACAATGCAACCTGCTATATTACCACAGAAAGCTACACAAAGTACAGTGTGTGTGTGTCTGTGTGTGTGTGTGTGGTCCCGTCTGTCACGTCCAGATTGGTGTTGGTGTTGGAAATGAATGTGAAACACAGCGGAACAGAGGTTTTTGTTTCATTACAGGAGGATCTGGGATCATGTTCGAGTTGTAGGTTCAAGTTGACAGTCTTCACTTCCTGGACTTCAGCCAATCAGAGCAGTCGGCTCGTTAGCAGAAGAGCTACCGGTGCAAAAAAAAAAAAGAATAAAAAAAAACCCCAGTAAATTATCGAGGATCGAGGCAGGAGCAAATTGTTAAAGCAGAGCTAATGGATTCTCACTGAAAGAAACTTAACAGACACGTTTCATTGGCGCGAGGTAATTACAAAACATTACAGGAGAGTTAAAGGTACACACACACACACACACGCACACACAGACACGCACACACACACTCTGTCCCCTAACTCACGTGGAAAAAAAAACATTTGCAGGTTTCAGGCTCTGCAGAACTTTTCTACTTCAGTAACAAACGCTGAAGTGAGCAGATTTCATTAGAGTGGACACACACACACACACACACACACACACACACACACACACACACACACACACACACGGCTGCAGGAAGTCCTTATAAGTCATCTGACCCAGGAAACTGTATCTGCTCCTGATCAATCAACCGACCCCCCCTCCTGTAGCTCCTCCCCTTTCTTGGCCTGAAGCTCTGATATCGATTCTCTGTCCTCGTTAGAATCCAATTTCTCTCTTTTCTTCAGTCGTCTTTTCTCATCGTTAACGTCCCTCTGTCGTTCTTCTACAGCTCTTTTCTTAATGTGTGATGTCACGAGGGGGCGGAGCCTTGTTTTAGAGGTAAATGCAGAGACTGCTTGCTGAAAAACTGTCCCTGAA